>CM075960.1:6899734-6967234 GCA_038048745.1 Coluber constrictor foxii
TCCTACCTGAATGCTGACATCGTCACCAAGTGACGATGACTTAATGACTACCATCATTAAGCGAGTTACCATCACTAAATTGATCACCATCATTAAGTGAATCATTCCAAAAATTTGCATCAATTCTTTTCCAATTTTGCTCTGCAAAGCTTGCAGACCTTGGAAACACTATTCTTTTGCTTCCATCACTAAAGCAATAGCCTTTAGAACCTGGCTCACAGCCCATCAACCTCACCTTTTTAGCCTTTGGTTGTCCCTTTCTTCTAACTGCTTTTGGAATATACACCTATGCCCTTAAATTCCATATAGCACTGCATATGGAGTATCGTTGATGGATGAATTCCACAGTCTATTAATTAAAGAATTAGCAGTCAACATTGCTTCATCCCAATATGACCTGCTCAGCCCAGAATCCTCCAGCATCAAAGTCCAATTCCAAAACCATGAGTCCTTCACGATTTGTAAGACTCCATTCAGCCTCTCAACAACACCATTCACAGCTGCTGTGTATGGATTTGTGCATCTGTTTTATTCCTAATTGTCCCAACCACTGCTGAAAACTTGTTGACATGAGTTCTGTACTTTTGTCAGTTTGCAACTGGCATACCTGTTTTTTATATCTCCTTACTACGAAACTTACCCATTGCTTAAATTTCTCTAGCACCTCTATTTTACTCTTTAGTAAATAGCAGAACCCAAACCTGCTGTAGTCATTTACAATGACCAGCACGTACTTTGCTCCTCCCAAACTGGCTTGCATTGGCCCCACCATATCTGCATGTACCAGCTCTAGAGCACTTGTTGTCTGCCTTGGGCTATTCTTGCTTACTGGGAGTGCTTTGGACTTTGATGATTTACATACTGCACAATCCAAGTATGCCTTATATCCAACCTCCCCTTAAACCCATTCAGGGGAGGAGAACCCATCCCCTCCCTGGGAAATCTCATTCCTCCTCCCCACTCCTGTCCAACTACTCCATCTTTTGGTGTTCAGCCAGAATTTTCCTCCCTGGCACTTCTGCCCTTTGTTCCCCGGCCTGCCTTCTGGAATGAGAGGGAGGAGAAAATGGCCTCCAAGATGCCGGCTGATCTGTGTCTTTGAGCTTTGCCCAGAACTGACACCAAAGTTGCTGAGGCTTTCTTTGCCCATTTCTGAAGAGAAAGGTAACATTTGCCCTCCTCTCCTTCTCTGCCACTCCTCCAATGACTCTGATGCCCCGAGAGATGCTGGCAAGACCAGCCATGATTTCTCCCTTTCCCTGGAGATCCCCGGATCTCATTTCTATTGATCTCATCCTGATTCCTGCCCTTCAACTCTTCCCGGGACACCAAGCTGCTGGCTGGCAAGGACGGGCACTGAGGAATCCTGCCATCTCTTGCTAACTTAGCTCTTTGTCACTGTTGTCCCCAAAACTGGACCCTTGCTTGGTGTCGAAGCCGATAAGTCATCAAACACAAAGTGTGATACACAATTATATTTTTATTTTGGAACCAATATATAAGGACCCTGGTTCGAAAGCTAATCAAAGGCCCAGATTAGAATTTTACAGCAATTTTTATAGTCAAGGGATGGTCGCATCCAACCCTTTGCCCTTTCCCTCATAATGCATGCATCACAGATAATATTGATTGGTTCTTTGGATTTCAGCCCCCTAAACCTTTACGCTTGTTATGCTAAATAGCTAAATGCTGCATCACCTGTTTTTCACCCCAGGTCACGGGTACCTTGCAAAGTGTGCCAGCTATGTGGTTTTGGAGGGGGGGATTTCTTATAAGCGAGCTATTCTTGTTCCTGGCTAGTGGTTTTCTAATAGGTAAGGTGCGAACTTCTGCCTTGCTACAACTGTGTAGGCCCCAGCCCCTTCCTATTGCAGCTCAACTCAAGGCAGCAGTCCGTTCCCCATGACCCCCCTCCTTCTTCAGAGAAAAGTAAAAGCAGTTTTAAGCTTTTGTCTGAGACAGCACCCCCACTCCCTTGCAACCCCCCTCCTTCTGCAGAGAGAGAAGACAGGAAGGAGCAAATCTCTTATTTGTTTGTTGTAAGTCGAAGAAATGAAGAGAAGAGAAATGTTTTATCAGAATTCATTTTCCTCACTCTGATGTCCATTCCATCCACACCGGGTCCTAACACCACATGTGACCCTTCCTCTGATCCCCAAGGCCTCCTTTGGACATACATTCCATCATCAGATTGATCTTCCCCAACAATCTGGGTCCTCATTTTACCTACCTCAGAAAGATGGAAGGCCAAATCGACCTTGAGCCTGGTGAGATTCGAATTGCCAAATTGTAAGCAGCCGGCAGTCAGCAGAGATAGCCTGCAGTACTGGACTCTAACCACTGTGCCACCAAGGCTCTTTTTAATACTAACTCTTCCAAACATAATTGTGAATTCCCCTGCATGACATGTTCAAGCAACGAATGGCCTCTGGAATCCCACCAATTATGACCTTCAAGCAGAAAGGCTGTCCAGTTTCCTTTAAATCACTGGGGCTTTTACTAGCCAAAACATAAGTGATGGGATACCATATGGGTCAAACTAGGATGAGGTAGACTTCCTTAATGAGGTTCAGAATCCTGGCTTGAGCAGATGTATGGTGATACCAGAATCAGAATAGAGCTGGAAGGCACTTTGGAGGGAGGGGTGAAATCTTCTTACCTACCCTACCAATTCAGAAGGGCACGCTCTGCACACACTGCACACATGTTATCTGGGATGAGTTTGATCCTGTGACCTCTGAGGACGTGGACAGGATTCTGGGTAGACTGAACGCGATCACATGTTTGTTGGACCCGTGCCCCTCCTGGTTAGTGCTGGCTTCCCGGGAGGTGACACGAGGCTGGCTCCAGGGGATTATAAGGGCTTCGTTGGGTGAGGGTGTCTTTCCCGCCGCCTTGAAAGAGGCGGTGGTGAGACCTCTTCTCAAGAAGCCCTCCCTGGACCCGGCAGTATTGGCTAATTATCGTCCAGTCTCCAACCTTCGCTTTGTGATGAAGGTTGTTGAGAGTGTGGTTGCGCGACAGCTCCCCCAGCACCTGGAGGAAATGACGTATCTGGATCCGTTCCAGTCGGGCTTCAGGCCTGGGTACAGCACTGAAACGGCATTGGTCGCGTTGGTTGATGATCTCTGGAGGGCTCGGGACAGGGGGTGCTCCTCTGTCCTGGTCCTGTTAGATCTCTCAGCAGCTTTTGATACCATCGACCATGGTATCATGCTGCACTGGTTGGTAGAGTTGGAGGTGGGAGGCACTGTATTATGGTGGTTCTCCTTCCTCTCCGACCGGTCGCAGTCTGTGTTGACGGGGGCAGAGGTCGACCCCGAGGCCCCTTATATGCGGGGTGCCACAGGGATCGGTCCTCTCGCCCCTTCTGTTCAACATTTATGTAAAGCCGCTGGGCGAGATCATCCGTGGTTTTGGGGTGAAGTACCACCAGTATGCTGATGACACACAGCTGTACATCTCCACCCCAGACCACCCCAACGATGCCCTTGAAGTGATGTCCCGGTGCCTGGAGGCCGTACGGATCTGGATGGGGAGGAACAGGCTCAGGCTCAACCCATCCAAGACCGAATGGCTGTGGTTTCAAAGTCCCGATATAGTCAGCTGGTGCCATCGCTGACTATTGGGGGTGAATCATTGGCCCCCACGGAAAGGGCTCGCAACTTGGGTGTCCTCCTGGACTCACGGCTGTCTTTAGAAGAGCACTTGACGGCCGTGACCGGGAGGATTTTTCATCAGGTTTGCCTGATTCGCCAGTTGCGTCCCTTTCTGGATCGGGACTCTTTACACACAGTCACTCACGTCCTCGTCACCTCCCGTCTGGACTATTGTAATGCTCTCTACATGGGGCTCCCCTTGAGGAGCACTCGGAGGCTCCAACTGGCGCAGAGTGCGGCCGTGTGGGTGGTTATGGGAGCGACGTGGCGCTCCCATGTAACACCCCTCCTGCGCGAGCTTCACTGGCTCCCGGTGGTCTTCCGAGTGCGCTTCAAGGTTTTGGTTATCACCTTTAAAGCGCTCCATGGTTTAGGACCTGGTTATTTACGGGACCGCCTGCTACCACCAATAGCCTCCCACCGGCCTGTACGCTCCCATAGAGAGGGGCTCCTCCGGGTGCCATCGGCCAAACAATGCCGGCTGGTGGCCCCCAGGGGGAGAGCATTCTCTGTGGGGGCACCTACCATCTGGAACGAGCTCCCCCTGGATATACAGAGGATCCCGGACCTGCGCACCTTCCATCGCGCGCTCAAGACCTATTTATTCCAACAAGCCGTCCTGACCTAAGTTATTTTCCCCTTTTAATTATGAATTTTAATTTGTTTTAAATTATTGGGGTTTTAATTGTCAGCCAAATTATTTAATTCATTTTATTCTATTTTAAACTTTTGTATTTATATGTTTTATTTATGGCTGTACACCGCCCTGAGTCCCCCAGGAGTCGGGTGGTTTATAAATCTAATAAATAAATAAATAAATAAATAAATAAAAACTTGTTTGCTTTGCTCGCGCTCGTGCACACATCACATGCAATTTTGGGCCCTCTATGCACACGCAAAGGCTTCTGTGCATGCGCAGAGGGTCAAAAACAGGTTACTTCTGCTACCAAGCCACGCTACGCCACCGCTACTGGTTTGCCCAAACCAGTGTGAACCGGTAGCATTTCACCCCCGCTTGGAGGTCTTCTAGCCTGACCCCATGCTCAAGCAGGAGACCCTACACCATTTCAGACAAGTGGCTGTCCAGGGTCTTCTAGAAGACCTCCAGTGATGGAGCACCAACAACTTCTGGAGGGAAGCCATTCCCACTGGTTAATTGTCCTCCCTTTTTTGAAGTTTCTCCTCAATTCCAGGTTGCTTCTCTCCTTGTTTAGTTTCCACCCATTGCTTCTTGTCTTGCCTTCTGGTGCTTTGGAAAATAAATTGACCCCCTCTTCTTTCTGGCAGCCTCAGGTTGTGTTACTTACCTTTAGGGGGTTAACAAATTGGGGTATTTTCCAGTCCCCTGAAGGAGGAGCCCAGCTAAGAGAACCAGAATCTAAGACTCCACCTGGAAAGGTCACGAATGCTCCCTTCTCAACACCTTTGTTTCAAACGTCCCATGATGGGGCTGATTCCTGAAGTGTCAGAGTCAGGTGGTGCAACATCTGCATAGTAGTTTACTCACACGTTCTGTGCAAGAAGGGGCCATAAACATGAAATGTTTGCCCAGAGGTGGAGTAAACTGGGCTTTGCAACACATCTTGAGGAATCTGCCCTGGTAAGCGCTTGAGTTTCCTCATTCTGTGGGTTGTGTGGTTCACACCAAGTCCGAAGAGAGCATACTCTGTGGTTTGCATGCTACCCTGTCATAGACTGATGATTGATCTCCTTCACCAGCTTCATATAGCTTATTAAACAGGAGACAGAAAGGACCAAGCCTGGAGGTGATCTTTCATGAAGGGGTTGCCACCCCGACTGGACCACTCACTTAGGTAGAACTGCTCCATTTAGGTCATAACACTCCACATAGTTATGCAGGTCTGGGGAATTCTGGGAGCTGAAGTCCACAAGACTTCATTTAGGTGTCTTCTCAATTAGGTGACTGAGAAGCGTAGAATAAAAAATTTGGAAGGGCCCTTGGAAGTCTAGTGCAGCCTCCTGCCCAAAGATGGAGACCCTATGGCATTTCAGGCAAACTGCTGTCCAGTCTCCTCTTGAAAATCTCCATTGTTGGAGCACCCATACTGGGAACACCCAGCTGTTCCACTGGCTAATTGTCGTAACTGCCAGGAAATTTCTCTTTAGCTATAGGTTGCTTCTCTCCTTCTAAAACTATGTTTACATCATCCGTGACCTAGGAACGTCAAGTGTAAGTGACCATATCCACATGTGTAGAGTTCAAGCCAACTACTTATGTGTATTTATTTATTTATTGGTTCGATTTATATGCCGCCCTTCTCCGAAGACTCAGGGCGGCTTACAATACATTAAGCAATAGCCTTCATACTTTTGTATCTACCTGCTTAGTAGGGCTTTCGGCCCCCCCCAAGCGGTGTTCTTTTTTATACAAAGTCAGCTTATTGCCCCCACAATCCGGGTCCTCATTTTACCTCCCTCGGAAGGATGGAAGGCTGAGTCAGCCTTGAGCCTGGTGAGATCTGAACTTGTAGTAATTGCAGGCAAGTCATGTTACATTACATTGCATTGCATTAAATTATATTATTATATTCTGCCTATAATACCAGGCCTTCTGTGCTTCTGTGCCTGAAATCTCTCTGCAGTCCCAAACCAAAGAGGAGAAATCTCTCATCTTTCCCATTGCAGCCCTGACAAGGAAGTTACGTCATCCCCCCACACGAGCATATTCTACTTTCAACCAAAGACCCCCTAACTCCTTAACACGGGACTTCCCCAGCTCTGTTGCAACTCTGGAAAGGTGAGTTTTGCTTGACCACAGAAATGACCCTTTGGCATCAACAGGCACCTGCCTCGCCTCCTCCAAACTGCTCAGCCAATTCAACTCTCAGATCCCCCACCTCTTGTTTGACCACCTTGTGAAAGAGGAGGAATTTGTATTCTCACTGCATTACGTTATCCTACTTCCTGGATGTGAAATTCCCAGTCGCAAGAAGGCTATTTAGTGCACGCAGCCCAAGTGTTGGGCAGACGGCTTCACCATGTCTTCTGGAGGTCTTCTTCTCCTGCTGGGACTCCTCACCCTCTGGGCAGAGCTGACCCCTGTCTTCAGCCAGGACCGTCCAAGTGAGTTTTCAGAAAGATCTTGAAACCCTTGGCTGGGATGGGCTGAAGTGATCTGAGTTCTCCCCCAGGAAAGGCCCTCAGTCTAGAACCTCTGGCTTGGTGGGGCTTCTTCTGGGGAGGTTCTTGAGATGGTAGTTGGCTGTCAGCTGAACAGGAGATAAAAACTAAGGCTACTATATTCTATTAAACCTCATTCAACTGGGAAGAATACTATATGTGTTAGTCTCCCCTCCCCCTTTTTAACACACTTTTTCTTTTTAAGTTCTTCTTTGTTTATTCTTTTGTCCTTTTAAAAAATATTTTGGTGCTTTGTATTTTAACTTTCTTTGAATAAACTAAATATCATCATACAGGGGGAAAAGAGATTCTTTTAAGCAACAGGGACTCTCCGTTCAGCCACCAGTTCCACTCCCCAGAGCAGGAAACCCAATTAAGACATCACAGATGACTCTCGACTGCTTGCAATCTGAGCGTGCTAGGAGGGCCCCAGGTTGGGGAAACATGTTGAAGACATTTGTGGTACCTGAGTGAAATAGTAAAATAATACCTTCCCCTCTATTTGTCAGAGTTTTGTTATCTTCCTCCTAAGACCGGGCCATGTAAAGCCAAAATGCCTCGTTTCTACTACAACGCAGCTTCAAATAAATGCCAAGGGTTTATCTATGGTGGATGCCAGGGCAATGCCAACAATTTTGAGACCAGAGATGCATGCCACTACACCTGTGTTGGTGAGTAGGGAAGGGGTTGTGGACTAACCTCTTCATCGAATAAGAACTGCTGTCTCCAAACATTACGCATAGGATGGGTTAATGAAGCATTGTGGTTCTCACAACTGGCTATGGTTGATTCAGTAGAAGGGAATCTTTGTCACTCTGGTTGAACTGTGGAATTTCTGGTGCTCTCTGAGCTTGGTAGTTTTCTTGCAGATGTTTCATGATGCAACTAGGGAACATCATCACTGCTAGAAGGAAGGGAGGAGGAGGAGGAGGAGGAGGAGGAGGAGGAGGAGGAGGAGGAGGAGGAATCCTTGGTGTTCTCTGAGCCTGGTTGTTTTCTTGCAAAAGTTTTATTACCCAACTGGGTATAACACCAACAGTGCAACTGAGTGTGTGGTTTGCTCCCTGTTTATATGCAGTAGCTTCCGCTGCCAGTGTTGGTGTGGGTGTGGTTTTTCTCCTTGGTAGTTCCATAATGAGGATATTATTTTCTACTTCGTTGTTCGTCCCTGTTATCTGGATGCTGGCTTGGACAGGAGCCCCTATACCCTTCTAGTCAAGTGACTGTCCAATCTCTTCTTAAAAACCTCCAGTGATGAAGCACCCACAACTTCTGGTGGCAAGCTGTTCCACTGGTTAATTGTCCTCACTGTTAAGAAGTTTCTCCTTAATTCCAGGTTTTTTCTATCCTTGAATAGTTCCCACCCATTGTTTGAAACCAATCAAGGACAGAACCAAACTAGAACTAAGGAGGAATTTCCATCCTTTGGGAAGAAGGAGGTGGGAGGTAGGGTCATGCTCATCCTGGGTGCATGAAGAGGCTTTGGCTGTTGAAAGGACCAGATATGGGATCTTGTTTGTTCTGGGATTCTACTTAAAGGGGAAATCTCTCAGTGTAAGGGAAGTGTGTTGGACTTTAGGAGACCAGGTTAAGAGATGCTATCAACAGATAAGAGATAGAATAGCCCAGAGATGCATACGAGAAGAGAAGGGAAAGGAGGGGAGGAGAAGAAGAAGGAGGGGAGGAGAAGAAGGGGAGGGAAGGGGAATGGAAGGGAAAGGAGAAGAGGAGAGGGGAAGGAGGGGAGGCAGGACAGGAGAGAGGAAGGAAGGGAGAAGAGAGGAGAAGAGAAGAGAGGAGAGGGGAGAGGAGGAGAGGAGAGGAGAGGATGGGATGGGATGGGAGGGAGGACAGGAGAGGGGAAGAGAGGGGAGAAGAGAAGAGAAGAGAAGAGAAGAGAAGAGAAGAGAAGAGAAGAGAGGAGAGGAGAGGAGAGGAGAGGAGGGGAGGGGAGGGGAGGGGAGGGGAGGGGAGGGGAGAAGAGAGGAGAGGGGAAGGGAAGGGAAGGAGGGGAAGGGAGAAGAGAAGAGAGGAGAAGAGAGGGGCAAGGAGAGGAGAGAAAAGAGGAAAGAGGAGGGGAGAGGGTGGGGGAGAGAGGAGAGGAGAGGAGAGAAAAGAGAAGAGAAAGGAGAGGTGGAGATAAGAGGGGGGAGGAAAGGAGAGAGAAGAGAAGAGACCATCCCTAGTTTCTAAGGTTGTATAGGAGAGAGCTTTCAGAACTGCAAGATTCTCTTCATGTAGCTTGACAATAAAGCAGAATCAGTTTCCTGTCTTGTCTGCCTGCTAAGCCTGACATTTGGCCTTGGGATCTTCTCTTTTGCAGAAAAGCCTGGTGTGTGTCGCAAGATCCCTTCAGACACAAGCACTATTTGTCTTGTGTCCTGTAAAAATGACTGGATATGCCCCGGGAAGCAGAAGTGCTGCAATTACGGTTGCATGATTAGCTGCATGGACCCAATCTAAGGTAACTGTCAACGTTCTGACTAACGAAGCCAACCGAAGCAAACACCTTTGAGGATCTCCAAAGGTTGGAATGCAATCTTTAATGAGTACCTCATTTTGGTACTGAAGAAGGCGAAACCAGCTCTGATTATTTCCCGCACAAACCCACATAGTTAGAGTATAGAATTTCCCCTCCCCCTATTAATGCAGGTCACATTCTCCACTTGAGTGTCATTATTTTGATTTGAGAAAAAGCCTCTAGGCTTGGAAGACACCTGCTGATGTGTCCTTGGCTCTCAGGCTCTTCGGCTTGAAGTCTGGAGCCTGCATTCCATGCCCCCCTTAGTTCTTTGGCAAGCTGAAAGCAATAATCGTTGCAACAGCAGAAGTGCACTTCATTGTGCTGTCACACAATGAATCCGAGGTGGCGCAGTGGTTAGAGTGCTGTACTGCAGCTACTTCAGCTGACTGCTAGTTCAGCAGATCAGCAGATCGAATCTCACTGGCTCAAGGTTGACTCAGCCTTCCATCCTTCCGAGGTGGGTAAAATGAGGACCCAGATTGTTGGGGGCAACATGCTATTTAGTATACTGTCTTTGGTGTAAGCCGTCCTGAGTCCTCGGAGAGTGGGCGGCATAGAAATACGTCTAATTAAAAAATAATAATAATACTTCTATAGTTGGCTTAGATCAAAGGGATTGTTGTGTGGGACCTTACACGTTCCAAGACTCAGTCTGGGCACATGTGGTCCCATCCATGCTCATCCCCTGAGCAGACCACAATTAATTCATGCTCAGCTGACAGGAAGGTTCATAGCTTCACTGGAGGGGGGGGGGGCTGTAGTGTCACAAGCTCACATGTCTGCTTGTGAGAACATGCCCTTGTTGGTGCTCCAAGCAGTGGCAGTCTTGAGGTCTCCTGGAAACAGAGGATTGGGGAAAGATGCTGGAGGTCATCTAGTCCATCTTCCATCCAGTGCAGAAATCCTCAAAGCATCCTGGGCAGATGGATGTCCCACCTTTGCTTGAAACCCTCAGAGATGGAGCCCCATAACTCCAAGGGGGAGGCTGCCCCATTGCTTCCTTTCTCTGCCAATCAGGACATTCCTTCTGATTTGGGGTTTGGGTCTTCCTGGTTCTAAGATTACCATTGGAGGCTGCTCTGGGCAGAACCCTCATATTTGAACGTTTGTTTTCACAGCATCCCCAACAAGGAGACCCACCAAAATTGGATCCAGTGTTTGAACTTGAGGCAAAGTGCCTTCTTCTGTCCTGGGCCACCTGGAGACCCTCCCTCAAACCCCACCCTAGGCTCATTCCTTCTTTTCTGCAATAAAGTTTTGGTTCCAGCTGCCCTCTTGGTCTCTGGTGTCTCCTTCGGCCCCTTTGGGGGGTTTTCTCCCCATCTTGACCCATGTCTCTCTCCCCCCTCCCCATATCAGAGGAAGAGGTCCTGAGTGGCAGCACATCCTTCTCCAAGGTGGCTTCCCAGAGAGAATGCACAGGGGAAGCACCTCTCTTAGACTTAGAGTAACTTTATTGTCACTTTGAAAGTATACTAAACATTAAAATTAAATTTTGTTGCATTCAGCTCTCAAAGGTCACCACCTCCAATATGCACTACATAAATATGACTAAATAAATAAATACAAAATTATGCATCTACCCACATATGTTATATGACATGGAGAAACAACACAGCCTAGTTTGGATGTCTACACTCGGGCTCTTCTCAGAGCTAGAAATATCTGACGCTCCGTCCCCTTGAAGGGTTTACGCCAGAGTAAGTCTGGGATGGACCCAGAGTAAGTCTGCCTGGAGACAAGGGGGCAAATCAGAGAAAGTTTTCTGCATTTATTTAATGAAGCAGAAGAGGGAAAAAAAGAGAAGCAGAAGGGAAAAATCAGGAAAAGAAAACAGAATGGCAGGCAAAATATTCGGTATATGAGGGCTTCTTATGCACGTAGATAGAGTAAGTAAGGGATGCAGTGGCTCAGTGGCTAAGATGCTGAGCTTGTCGATTGAAAGGCCAGTAGCTCAGCAGTTCAAATCCCTAGTGCCACATCACAGGGTCAGCTCCCGTTCCTTGTCCCAGCTTCTGCTGACCTAGCAGTTTGAAAGCACATAAAAAATGCAAGTAGAAAAATAGGGACCACCTCTGGTGGGAAGGAAACAGCATTCCATGTGCCTTTGGCATTGAGTCATGCCGGCCAGATGACCACAGAGACATCTTTGGACAGCGCTGGCTCTTCGGCTTTGAAACGGAGATGAGCACCGCCCCCTAGAGTCAGGAACGACTGGCACGTATGTGTGAAGGGAACCCTTACCTTTACCTTAGAGTAAGTGTCTGTTTTAAACATATATCATTATACTTGTCTGAGCAAAATCTCCTTTGTCTACTACTTGTTCACAAATCACCAATTATTTCATTACCTCCACACTGAGTGATGAATCTCTTAGCAGAGAAAAAAGCATCCACTTCCTCTCTCCACCCATCAGTTTCCACTTAAAAGTGCAGGGACGAAAAGAAGGTGGGTGATGGGGAACCTTCAACCCTTTCCCAGAGTCCAACTAATGGGTGCAGCGCCCCCTCCTGAAATAGAGTAGCTGAGGGTCTCCACAAAGCAGATTCACACACCTCCTCCTCCATCTGTCTCCCACTGCCCAGCCATCTCCCCTTTCTCTTCTTCACACAGCCACAGCTTCTCCTTTGGGGTTTCTTGCACACTCGGCTGGGAGGGAAATCCACTTCGTGGCCATTTGCACACTAGCTCCCACCAGTTCAACACCCCCCCACCCCTTCCACTGGAGCAGAGCCACCAAGCCATCTTTCTGGTCAGCTCCTTAAAGCAAAGAGATCTGCGCAGCAAAGGGACGAGGGGTTGCGGTGGTGAAACAAAAAAATAATTTTTTAAAAATGGATTTTTTAAAGGATAAAACAAAGTGAATTTTGTACCAGTGGAGTGTGGCTTCCCGCTTTCCACCATGTGAAAGCGAGCACCGCTCATTGCTTGGGGGTGGGGGGGTGGGGGGGGGACGGCGGCAAGCCACATCCAGTCTTTGGGCTCCCTCTGTCCTGCTTGCGTGAGGTCAATAGGAAATTAGAACCCTAAATAAGTGTACACTGTGGATGCAACACAACTGCATTGCTTTTAAGGAGAGAAGCAACCTAGAACTAAGGAGAAATTCCCTCGCAATGAGAACAATTAACCAGTGGAACAGCTTGACACCAGGAGTTGTGGCTGCTTCATCAGTGGAGGGTTTTAAACAGAGATTGGCAGCAATTTGCCTAGAATGGGACAGGGTCTCTTGCTTGGGTAAGGGGTTGGACTAGAAGACCTCCAAGGTCCCTTCCAACTCTGTTATTCTATTACTTTCTATTAGCATGTCCACAGTTTCAGTTGTCATGCTAATAAACTCATATTGTGATTTGGCTACCTTAGGGGACGGACAGCTGGGCTCCCCCCAAACCCCACCCTGGGCTCATTCCTTCTCTTCTGCAATAAATCATTAGGTCCTTGCTCACCTCTTCATCTCAGGTGTCTTGTCCCCTTTGGGGTTTTCCTCCCCTTGACCATGTGTCGTCCCCCCCATATTAGAGGAAGAGGAGCTGAGGGGCAGCACAATCTTTCCCCAATGTGGCTTTCCAGAAAGAGCGCATGGGGGAAGCCTCTCTCGGAGCCAGAAATCCCTGAAACTCCGTCCCTACGAAGGGCTTACTCCAGAGTAAATCTGGGGTAGACACAGAGACTCTGTTACTCTATGATGGCTCCACATGGATGGTCTTGCTGGAGACAATGGGGGAGATCAGAGAAAATTTTCTGCCTTTATTTAATGAAGCAGAAAGAGAGAGAGAGAGAGAGGGAGGGAGGGAGGGAGGGAGGGAGGGAGGGAGGGAGAGAGAGAGAGAGAAGCAGTAGGAAAAAAAATCAGAAAAAGAAAACAGAATGGCAGGAAAAATATTAGGTATATGAGGGCTTCTTATGCATGTAGATAGAGTAAGTGTCTGTTTTAAACATACGTTGTTATAGCTGTCCATGCAAAATTTTTGCCTGCCACCTGTTCATAAGTCACCAAAATTTCATTTCCTCAATTTAGAATGATGAATCTCTCAGCAGAGGAAAAGCATTTACTTCCTCTCCCCATTCATCAATTTCCACCTAAAGGTGCAGCGATGAACAGAACGTGGGCATCGGGGCCATCCTCCCTTTCTCTTTTTTCACACAGCCATCATAGATGTCTTCCTCCTTTTGGGTTTCTTGCACCCTCAGCTGGGAGGGAATTCCACGGCCATTTGCACACCAGTTCCTGCCAGTTCACACACCCCTCCCCCACTGCAGCAGACCCACCCAGCTGGTCTTCTCCGTAAAGCAAAGGGGTCTCCACAGCAAAGGGTTAAAGGGTTGAAGTGGTGCATCAAAATAATAATGTATACCCACATATATTATATGACATGGAGAATCAACACAGTCTAGTTCAGATGTATATCATATTCATATTGTACCTGCCAGGTGGTTTGGCTGCCTTAGGGGACCGACAGCTGGGCCACCAGCCCCATTATCCCTTCGGAGAGGATGTCAGTGAGGGGGATTGTATTACCAGCCATCAAAACATCCTCCGTTTGCCTCTTGAGGGTTCTTAAAACTCTGCTAATGCTAAAATCCTGCCTCCTGATGGGATGAAAAGTGTAAATCCTCCAAAATGGAATTTAAGCTGGTTGTCAGGTATTAAATTGCTAAGAGAAAGCCTTGAGTAGTCTTCTTTCGGTCTGGGGAAAATGTACCATGAGTTCAAAGATGGAGAAGGGGTTGGTTGAAAGGTCAAGACTGAAGATTCAATTCAATCTTGCCTCCTGCCTTGAAAGAGGCAGTGGTGAGGCCGCTCATCAAGAAGCCTTCTCTGGAGCCGGCTGTTCTGGCAAATTACCATCCAGTCTCCAATCTTCACTTTATTGCAAATGTTGTTGAGAATATGGTTGCGCAACAGCTCCCGCAGTACCTGGATTAAACCGTCTATCTAGATCCGTGCCAGTCCAGCTTCAGGCCTGAGTACAGCATGGAGATGGCTTTGGTCGCTTTGGTGGATGATCTCTGGAGGGCTCAGGACAGGGGTTGTTCCTCGGTCCTGGTCCTATTAGATCTCTCAGTGGCTTTTGATACCATCAACCATGGTATCATGCTGTGCCGGCTGGAGAGATTGGAGGAGGCACCGTGTTGCAGTGGTTCTCCTCCTATCTCTCCGACTGATCACAGTACGTGTTGGCAAGGGGGCAGAGGTCAACCTCGAGGCACCGTGTTTGTGGGGTGCCGCAAGGGTTGGTCCTCTCACCACTCCTGTTCAACATTTACATAAAGCCGCTGGGTGAGATCATCCGTGGATTTGGGGTGCAGTGTCATCTGTACGCTGACAATACGCAGCTGTACATCTCCACTCCTGACCACCCCAATGATGCCATCGAAGTGATGTCCCAGTGTCTGGAGGCCGTGCGGGTCTGGATGGGGAGGAACAGGCTTTGACTCAACCCTTCCAAAACCGAGTGGCTGTGGATGCCGGCGTCCTGATATAGCCAGCTGGTGTCATTGCTGGCTATTGGGGGTGAGTCATTGACCCCCACAGAGGGGGCTCGCAACTTGGGCGTCCTCCTGGACACACGGCTGTCTTTTGAAGAGCATATGACGGCCGTGGCCAGGGGAGCCTTTTATCAGGTTCACCTGATACACCAGTTGCGCCCCTTTCTGGATCAGGACTCCTTATGCACAGTCAACCATGCCCTCGTCACGTCTCGCCTGGACTACTGTAATGCTCTCTACATGGGGCTCCCCTTGAGGAGCACCTGGAGGCTCCAACTGGTCCAGAATGAGGCCGCACGGGTGATTATGGGAGCAGCATGGCGTTCCCACGTAACACCTCTCCTGCGCGAACTGCACTGGCTCCCAGTGGTCTTCCGGGTGCGCTTCAAGGTGTTGGTTCTCACCTTTAAAGCTCTCCAAGGCTTAGGATCTGGGTACTTGCGAGACCGCCTGTTGCTACTGATAACCTCCCACTGGCCAATACGCTCTCATAGAGAGGGCCTCCTCAGGGTGCCGTAGGTCAAGCAATGTCGGCTGGCAGCCCCCAGGGGAGAGCCTTCTCTGTGGGGGCACCCACCCTGTGGAATGAGCTACCTCCTGGAATACGACTGATCCCGGACCTCCGTACTTTCCGTAAAACCCTAAAGATTTAGTTATTCCAGCAAGCCGGCCTAGCCTAAATGGTTTTAATGGGAATTTTTAAATTTTTAAATTTTATAAACTTGACGTTTTAAATTGGGAGGCCGTTGATTTAATTTATTTTAGCTTTCTTAACTTTTGTATTATATGTATTTTTAATTTTGGCTGTTCACCACCCTGAGTCCCATTGGGAGAAGGGAGGTATACAAATCTAATAAATAAATAAATAAATAAATAAATAAATAAATAAATAAATAAATAAATAAATAAATAAATAAATAAATAAATAAATAAATAAATAAATAAATCTTCAAGATTCACAGGATCAGGCAGACTTTGTAGCTTTCAAAGAAACATAAGGAAATGCATACCACGAGAGGAGCAGAGTTCCCAAGTGATCCATTAAAACTCTAGAATCCAGCTTACCAGAAACAAGCCAGGATTCTGAGCTTGTGTGGTCTGCAAGAAGACACAGGGAAGGGAAGGAGAGGAGTGGCATCAAATGAAACATGACGTTGTCCCATACATTCTGTCATTCATTTTGTCTGCGCTTTCATCATGGCTTGTGTTGGATACCAATGTGAGTCACAGCAAAATTGCTCTACAACAAGACATGGCTGACCCTTCAGCAGTAGGATTGGACTTCAGTCAGTTGTCCTTCAGAGCTGCAGATCAAGGAAGTTCCCCTTACGAGGTGTGACCTCTAGATGGTCCTAACCCTCAAGAGAGAGCCTCCCACTGCTGCCGCTACCAGTTTGCCCAATCCGTGGAGAACAGGTAGCAATCCACTATTGATCCTGGAGCTGTGATGGAAGATTGGATGCCGTCTGCCAATTGCTGGGCTGTGCTGCCTCATAATATAAAGTCTCATGGTTTGAGTTGAGCATCGGTTCTTTGTCTCTGTGTTTTACTCAGCTAGACATCCGTCCGTGACAGATGGAAACACTTTGGATGGAATGACAACTGTGATAAAAAGAATTGTGCTTCCAGCCTTAATCTATGGCCACGTGCCTGTCAGGACTGCCGTCCTGCTGTGCCAGCCATGCTTTGCAAGCTGCCAGTCTGACACACTCAACAGGGGGAGGGAACTGTGTGGAGGGATAAGGGGGAACTAACATTAGGAGACTCAAAACTACTCATCGTGCCATCCCACGAAAGCCACCGGCTGTTCCAAAGTCACATCATGGAATGCAACAACCTCCAACCTACAATCCAGGGTCTCCTACCCTGTAGGTGTATTTGAACGTAATTGGACAGTGGGAGAGAACCAAGGGGAAAGGTGGGGAGAAGGGAAGAGTTAACTAGATGCTTTGGGCGTGAAAGATTAGATCTGGCTTTGCTAGATTGTAACCTACTTGGCTCTAGTAAAGTCTATTTTCGTTAAAATAGAATAAAATGGATTCAAAAGTCTTTCTTTGCTAATTGACCGAGTTGGCACAGTTGACAATGCCACGTTATGATATGAGGTTGTATTATTTGAATGAAGCATTGATCTCTGTCTCTGTTTTTAGTGGTCCAGATCTTCAAGATGGAAGCGAACATTGTGCAAGACATATTAGATAAGGCAATGAAAAACTGGCATAATACCAAAATGATCAACCACATGGGAAAGTAAGTTGATTCAGTTCCTCTGTGGTAGCAAAGGATGAGTCTGGCTTTTGGCCCAGGAGGCCTCTAGAGATCATGGGGTGTGAACCCTCAATTTTCCAGCCAATGGTTGAAGTCCCAACAGATCTGGACGGAGGGCAATATTTTAATTCCTAGTCAGAATGAAAGCTTACAACAGCAGAAATAAAGAATGGAAAGGCTTAATCTTGGACCATAGATGATTGTCCATCCACAAAGGAATCTGATTAGTGGCCACCTCAAAGGACACTGAGGACCAGGAGTCACTCAAGAGGGCACCCATGGTTTTATTATTCCTCTGAGCATCTTTCAATTGGAAAGTTAGCAATGATTGGAAGCATGATTGGAATTCAGTGCAGAGAGCCTGCATTGGGTTGGTGATCTCCTCCAAGAATTTGCACTCAATTCTAAGTTGACTTCTAAGTTTAGGGTGATTCACCCAAGTCATAGCCCAAAATAGTGTCTTGTTATTCTTCACACTGGTTTTTATTTTTAATCCCATAGGATAAAAATTAAAGAATTCAACCACCCTGAAATTTGCACAGTGTTAATTCCACCCAATTAAATGCAGGCATCAGTCATTATTAACTTCACAGTGGCTGGGAAAAGGTGAGTGAAAGCCCAACTTTGTTCTTGGTCAAGGAACTGGGAGATGGAGGTTGTCCATAAAGACTTTGGGGTGTTTTGGGGACCTTCATTATCCTGAGTCAAAGTTTCTCTGCTGTTCTACCTGAACCCAAGAGGAAAAGTCTCCTCACGTCTCACACCCAGCTTGAGGGCAGCCCTGATAAGGAAGTTGCGTCATCACAGCAAGTGAGCAACCTACATTCCTACAGATCAGGGACCCCCCAAACTCATTAATACAGGACTTTCCCCAGCTCTGCTGCAACTCTGGAAAGGTGAGTTTTGCTTGACCATAGAATTGACCTCTGGACATCAAGAGGGATCTGTTGAACCATCTTGTGAAAGAGGAGAGAATCCGGATCCTCACTGCATTACGTCATCCTTCATCCTGGAGGTGAGAAATAGGAAGAATAAATAGAGCCAGGAGCCCGAGTGTGGGGCAGACGGCTTCGTCATGTCTTCTGGAGGTCTTCTTCTCCTGCTGGGACTCCTCACCCTTTGGGCAGAGCTGACTCCTATCTCCGGCCAGGGCCGTCCAAGTGAGCTTTTAGAAAGATCTTGAGACCCTTTGCAGGGAGGGGCTGAAGTGGCCAGAGTTACCCCCCAGGAAAGGGAAACCAAAGACCCCAGTCTAGAACCTCTGGCTTGGTGGGGCTTCTTCGGGGGAGGTTCTGGAGATGATGGTTGGGTGTCAGCTGCGTAGGAAACAGAAATGGTAGGGGCCCCAAGAAAGAGAGATGCAATTTTAGGGGAGGGTAGACCTATCTCTACTCAATGCAGCAGCAGAATCAGGATTTTAAGCAACAGGAACAATCCAGTCAGCCATCTGATCCAACCTCCAGACCAGGAAACCAATTTAAAACATCCCAGATGGCTCTTGCCTGCTTGCAATCTGAACATTGAAATCTGAATAAAAGACGATTCAACCTGGAAATAAGGAGGAAGTTTCTGACAGTGAGAGCAATCAACCCATGGAACAGAAGTTGCCTTTGAACGTTGTGTGAGCTTCATCCCTGGACTCTTTCCAGAAGAGGCTGGACTGCTGGGGATGGTGTAGGGTCTGCTGTTTGGGTAGGGGGTTGATGATGATCTCCAAGGTCCCTTCGAACTCTGTTAATCTATCCTATTCTAACATGCTAGGAGGGCACCAGGTTGGGGAAGAGGGTTGAAGACATTTGTGCTAGCTAATCAATTAACCCCTTCCCCTCCATTGTCACAGAGTATTGTGATCTTCCTGCTGACTCCGGACCATGCAGAGCAAGAATAACTCGCTTCTACTATAACTCGGATTCCAAACAATGTGAGATGTTTAATTACGGTGGATGCCATGGGAATAAGAATAATTTTAAGACCAAAGATAAATGTCACTACACCTGTGTTGGTAAGTAGGGGAGACGTTGCAGACTGACTCTTCCAATAAAAAAGAATTTATAGCTCAATATATGTAGCTCAATGTTGAAGTATGGGGCCCTTGGTGTTCTCTGAACTTGGTTGTTTTCTTGCAGATGTTTCATGACCCAACTATGTAATATCATCAGTAATAGAAGGGAGTTTTCAGGAGGAAGGAAGAGGAGGAGGAGGAGGAGGAGGAGGAGGAGGAGGAGGAGGAGGAGGAGGAGGAGGAGGAAGACTGTAGGGTCTTTGTATTCTCTGAGTTTGGTTATTTCCTCTCAGACATTTTATTACCCAACTAGAAAACATCACCAGTGCTAGAAGGGAGAGGAGGAGATCTTGGTTGTTTCCTTGCAGATATTTCACTGTCTGACTAGGGACCTCTTCAGTGCCACTGCGTGGGGAGGTTTGCTCCCTGTTTATATACTGCAGCTTTCCTTGCAGGTCTTGGTCAGAGGGTTGTTTTCTTTTTGACAGTTCCTTGACTGCGAATTGTTTTCTGTGTGGTTGTTTGTCCCTGATTATGTGGTTGTTGGCATAACCACATTAGACACCCATCAGCATTTAGCCTAAGGACACCCTGCCCTCTTCTGGAACCGTCTCTACCTGGGTCCAGGCGTGTGTGCTGAATGGACCAGCTCAGAGCTTCAACCTCCCTCCCTGATGCTCCTCTGCATTGAGCCGGACAACTTCAGGGTAACTTCCAGGAAGGCCAAGGAAAGAGGACCTCTCTGGATGTCCAGAGGGAGAGGTCTGACTATCCCCCCTCTGTTTTGGGAGAGCGGGCTGCAAGAGTGTGCAGAGTCAGCAGAGAAAGGCTCTACTCCCATACTCTGGAATCCCTTCCTGGTGGGGAAGGCAGACTGAGATGGACCCCCAGCAGAGCTAAAGGAGAACCATGTTCTTCATTCATGGAAACGGGTGTGTGTGTGTGTGCCCATTTGCACCCCTAGCATTCAGAGTCAAGAGAGAAGACTCCAGTTATGGGATGCTAAGCGGTTGACCCCAGAAGGAAATGGCTGCTGAGGGTGGGAGATGCTCCACCTGGCCCTGTCTCCTCTGGATGTATGGAGATGTTTTGGGTTCTGAAAGGCTCAGAGATGGGATCTTGCTTGATCTGGGGTGCCAATTCCTGGGGTGCCAATCTCTCAGCTTTGGGATCTTTTCTTTTGCAGAAAAACCTGGGGTTTGTCCCAATGCCCCTCCAGACACATTCACGATTTGTCTTGTGTTTTGTGGAAGCGACTGGGAGTGTGATGGGAAACAGAAGTGTTGTCCTTATGCTTGCAAGGTTGACTGCATGGATCCTGTCTAAGGTAGGAGCACTGAGTTTTATACCTCTCTGTAGGGATTCAGAGATCTTAGAATGGACTGGATCCAAGCGGATCTCTCTGGAATCCTTGAGGCCTCCATCCTTCTTGCATCTGTCCTTGGATGAGCCAAGGCCCAAATATGACAGTGAGGGAAGGAGAACATCCCAGTCTTGTCTTGAGAACCTCAAGGTCTCCTTCCTTCTGAGGTGGGACAGGCCTCCCCCAGTCCCACCTCAGAAGGACAGGCAGAGGGGATGGAGAGGGTGAAGTTCTCTCTCAGCTGAGCCTCAGGAGGGGCTTAGGAAGATTGAGAGAGGGGCCTCTTTCACTGTAGAGAACCCGGTCTTCTTTGCTCCTTTCCGTCTTGTGGCAAGGAAGACCCTGATCCTGCCTTTTATTTGATATTTGTACTAAATTCCTCTCTTTGACTAAGTTGAGGCCACAAAGGTGGCAGGAAGCTCAAGGCCCATGACTTGGATTCATTCTCTGATGCCTTTGGGAAGCCCTATCACCATCATCACTCTTAGGAGGCCAGAGGGAAGGAGGCAGGCCTGGGGGTGTGTGTGAGGTCCAGAAAGCTCTGAAGGAGAGCAGATGCTGACCGATGGTCACATCTTTGGGAGCACAGGCCCCTGGGAGGATGAACCTCCACCCGTGGGAATCCTCACACAATCCCAGCATGTGGGGCCTGGCAGTGCTTCACTGCCATTTGGCTGTGGACTGGTGACACTTGGGTGACATAAAGACCAATGGCTTGGTCAGGTGAGCCACCTACAAACTCCGGCTCTCAGAGAGGTCCTCTAGACCAGTCACTGATTGTCCAACAGCCTTTTGAATTCTCCATTGTTATAAGATTAAGCAGGGCAAGGCTTGGGGCCGCCTGGTTGTAAGAGGTAAGCAGAGTGTGGAAGACAACTCTGAGCAGCAACACCCTAACCGATTCTCTTTCTACAGGTTCCTGTCAGTCAAGATTCACCATTCAACTTTTCCAAATTGTGTCTGGTGCCTCAACTTGGACCAAAGATCCAGCAGCTGCCATGGGGACCCTTCCCCTCAAATACATGGTGGACTTATTCTTCTGTTCTCAAAATAAAGGCTTTGGGTCCCTACTTCCCACGGAGTGGTGTTTTTTTTTCTGACCCATGGAGGCTCTCCCCTTCCCCTTTATGCATGTCCTCCCCACGTCTGAGGATCAGGGGCTGTCAGGGTTCAAAGTAATACCCCCAATGAAAGAAGACTCCGAGGCTTTAGTTTCCTCAAAGCTCCATTTTATGTCATATTGGCACATCTGGGAAAACCCGAATCTGAAAGTTTCCAGGTCTTCCCCACCCAAAAGAAAGTCCCTGCCCAGCACCCACATGTCCATCACATGATCCAATCAGGCACCATCCAAAACTGGAAATGCCACCTAGTCACCTCATCACAGCTGCAGGACAAAGTGGCCTTGACTCTCTGAGAAAAGAATGTTATTTTGACCTCTTCTCCTCTTGAATCACCAGTGATAGAAAGGTGCCCTCCAACAGTTCAGCTGCTTGTGGGCACTGTGTTGGAGGAGATGGTTCTCCTTCCCGCCTGGTCAGGAAGCCAGAAGGCTCCAGGCTCTGAAGACTTCCAGGAGAAGGAGGAGCTGGGACAGAACTGCTTGCCCACTTTGGTCCAGCTCATCCTCTGGACACCCCAGAACTGGCCCACGCTCAGGGGACAGGAAGGTCCAGAGCTTCCCCAGGTGGTTAGGGTCACAATCTCACACTTCTGGCTGTAAGAAATGTTCTCTCTCCAAGTTAGGAAGCTCAAGTGAACATGACCTTCCCCATGCTCCAAGCACTGTCCTTGAGGTGTCCTGGATAGAGGGGATGTGGAAAGGACCCTGGAGATCTTCTAGTCCACCCTCCTTCCAGTGCAGGAACTCTCAGTGATGGAGCCCCATAACTCCAGGGGGGAGGCTGCCCCATTGCTTCCCTTCTCTCCCAATCAGGCCATTCTTCCTGATTTTGGGTTTGGGTCTCCATGGTTGTAACTTGTAAGATGAGGCAATGGGGAGTACTGGAGGCTGTTCTGGGCAGAAACCTCACATCTGAATGTTTGTTTTTACAGCACCCCCAATGCAGAGACCCACCAGAATTGGATTGAGTGTTCCAACCTAACCCAAAGATCCTTCTTCTGTCTTGGACCACCCTGGAGACCCTCCGCCCAAACCCCACCCTGGGCTCATTCCTTTTTCTCTGCAATAAAGCTTTGGGTTCCAGCTGCCCTCTTGGTCTCAGGTGTCTTCTTTGGCCCCTTTGCGGTTTGCACTCCCTACCTGGACCCATGTCTCTCCCCCCCCCCATGTCAGAGGAAGAGGGGCTGAGAGGCAGCGCATCGTTCTCCAATGTGGCTTCCCAGAGAGAATGCACAGGGGAAGCACCTCTCAGAGGCAGAAATCCCTGACCGATATCCAGAGAGTTAGTCCCTACGAAGGGCTTCCTCCAGAGTTAAGTCTGGGGTTGACGCAGAAACTCTGAGATGGCTCTACAGGGATGTTCTGGCTGGAGGCCATGAGACAAATCAGAGAAAGTTTAACTAAGCAGAACAGGGGGAAAAAAAGGAGCAGGAAAAAACAGAAAGAAAACAAAATGGCAGGAAGAATATTAGTTATATGGGGGCTTCTCATGCTTGTCCATGGAAAATCTTTTTTCCTTACCACTTGTTCCTAAGTCATGAGTACCTTCATCTCCTGACCATGAAGAGGAATGAAGGAAGGAAGGAAGGAAGGAATGAAGGAAGGAAGGAGAAGGAAGGAAGGAAGAATGTTGTGTAAACAAAGCCAGGTGTAACTGTGTGATCAATTGTTGGGCTGGAACCTGGCCTGCCATCTGGCCTGACCTCAGACAAGCCTTCTTTCTTAGCCCAGCCTCCCCCACAGGACTGTTGTGAAAAGAAGAGCCATTCTAATTCCTGGAGCTGGTGACAGAAATCTATAAATTCCTGGCCATATAAATCTAACTAGAGTAAACACCTTTATTTGCCAGATCTGCTTACTCAAGTACGGCCTTCATTCAGCAGGCAGGTGGCATCACCTGCCCAGGTGTTTGTGCTCAGATTCTCAGGAAACTCCCCTCCCCCAGTAATAGGTCCCAGCAAGCCAGTGGTGGGATTCAAAATTTTTTACTACCGGTTCTGTAGGCATGGCTTGGTGGGCATGGCAGGGAAAAGAACTGCAAAATTGGATGACAAGGGTGAACTTAAATTGAAACAAGATTTAGAAGACCAGGGAATTAAGATGGATTGGTTTTCATACATGCAAATATTTTCCAGATATCGAGAAGATTTCAAACAAGAAGGTATTTATAGTGTTTTGACTGGTTTAGATAAGATATTAATGGGTTCTGATGACCATGTAATTAAAAAGTTATATGGATATTTACTTGAAGTAAAATTGGAAGAACAAGTTAAAGAATCAATGATAGCGTGAGGGAGAAATTTTGGTTATTGTATTGATTTAGAGAAATGGCAAAAATTGTGGTCACATAACTATGAAATGACAATGTCTACAACATATAAAGAGAATTTGTATAAGATGTTTTACAGGTGGCATTTACCCCCGACGAGGATAGCCAGAATGTTCAAGAACAAATTGGAGAAATGTTGGAAGTGTCATCAAACTCCAGGAATTCATTACCATATGTGGTGGACATGCGTGGAAGCAAGGAGATTTTGGACTAAGATACACAAGTGGTTGGAAAAAATGACAAAGAGACATATTGACTTTAAACCAGAGATATTTTTATTAGGGATTTTACCAGAGACATTTAATAAAGAATTACAATACTTAATTGTGAACATTTTAACAGCGGCCAGAATTGTATTTGCCAAAAACTGGAAAGGAGAGATGATAATTACGGATGAAGAAATTATTAAGAAAATGTTGGACTATGCTGAAATGAGTAGATTGACATTTGAAATAAGACAACAGGAAGTTAAACAATATTATTTGATATGGGAGATATTTTATCAATGGTTTGACAATAAAGTATTGAGATGAGATAGCATATATGAAATGAAATTTCGATGAAATGTTTAAATATTTATTTTCTGTTCAAGTAAAGAATGATTGTTATATGATGAGACTTGGAAAATTGCAAGCACAAAAAGATTTTAACCGATCGAGATGCTATCTATAATTGTTTGTAAGGATGATATTTTTAAGCTGTTTTTTATTTTAATTTAAAATAAAACTTTTTTCCAAAAAAAAGGAATGGAGTGAGGTCAACAGTAGACAGTCTAAGGTTAAAGTTTTGGGGGTTTGGGGATGAAACTACAGAGTAAGGGAGTGCATTTTAGACGTTGACCACTCTGTGGCTGAAGTCATGTTTTCTGCAATCGAGTTTGTATCTATTGTGTGCTCGTGTATTGCTGTGGTTGAAGCTGAATTAGTCATTGACAGGTAGGACATTGTAGCAGATAATTTTATGTGTGTCCACCTGATCTCTGAGATGCTCCACTGATTAAATGTTCTCACCACCAGGAAATTTCTCCTTAGTTGTTGAATCTCTCTTTAATGATCTTCCACCCATTTTTTCTTGTGATGAGGTAATTGTGGATTTTATTTCTTTCTTCCAGAGGATTCCCTGTCCCATGCAATCCATTTGCATTTCCTCCCCCTCTTCATCCAAGGATTCAGAGCTTCATCGAAGAGCAGAGGACCCAGGAGAGGCCCTTGTGGCCCCACCCTTGATTTCTCCTGGTGGAACACAGTTTGCATATTGCTCATGTTTCACAGCCGTTCTTGCTAATGTCTTCAGTGCAGGAAGATTGGTCCATGAATAGGAAAGTTTGGCACAAGGCAGCTTCTGCCCCCTGTTTGCAGTATTGCTCGTTCCTTGTTTATTTATCTGTCCTTGTTCCTCCTCAACCAGGGTTGCTTAATAGATGGGTGGTGAGGGAGGGGCTCTCTGGGCTGATTGGCATGGCCAACTGGCAGTCAGAAGAACCAACGGGAACTTCCAAATTTCACAACACAGAGAGAACGGCAACTGCAGTGAAAGGTGGATTTGGATTAGGCAAGATCTGAGAATGTAGGAGAAGTCTAAGAAGTTGTTGCATAGCAATAAGCCTCATCGATACCAAACATTAAAAATAGCATCCAAATAACAATTATTTGGATTTTCCAAGATTGCAACGGGTGTGGCCCAGCTGCTCCGTTGCAGTTCAGATGTTGGGATGGAGGCCAGTCGGATTGCAGAGAGGCAACAATTCGGTCTTACAGAAATGATCTGCAGGGTCACTTCTAATGGATCCTATTTCATAGGAAAGACAGGAAACAAAGCCTGAGTAGCGTAGGGGGCTAATGCCTCCTACTAAAGGCAGCAATGAACATCCAGTTGCCTGCAATTTCTGCGAGTTCAATCCTAGCCAGGCTCAAGATCGACTCAGCCTTCCATCCTTTCTAAGATGGGTAAACTGAGGACCCAGTTTGTGGGGGCAATAAGCTGACTTTGTATAAATATAAAGTATGAAGGCTATTGCTTAACGCATTGTAAGCTGCCCTGAGTCTCCAGAGAAGGGCAGCATATAAATCAAATTAAAAAAAACAACAACACCAAAGGTACAAGTACAGATTAAGAGAAACCCGGCTCAAAATCAGGAACTGTGAGGGATCTTGGAGTCTAAGTGACAATCGCTTAAACAGGAGCCAGTCATGTGTGGTGGCAGCCAAAAAGACTAATACAATCCTTGGTTGTATCAACAGAGGCATAGAATCAAAACCAGGTAAAGTATTAATTCCACTTTATAAAGCCTTAGTAAGGCCACACCTGGAATCCTGCATCCAGTTTTGGTGATCACATTACAGAAAAGATGTTGAGACTTTGGGAAAAGTGCAGAGAAGAGCAACTAAGATGGTCAAAGGCCCCGAGGCTAAAACATATGCAGAAGGGTTGCAGGATTTGAGTTTGGCCAGTCTAGAGAAAAGAAGGATTTGGGGTGTCATGATAGCAGTATTCCAGTATTTAAAGGGATGCCACAAAGAGGAGGGGGTCAATTTATTTTCTAAAGCATCCTGGAATTGAGAAAAACAGTGAGAATAATTCACCAGCTTGTCTTCAGAAGTTATGGGTGCTCCATCACTGGAGGTTTAAAAGACGAGACTGGACACCCATTTGTCTGAAATGGTATAGGGTCTTTTATTTGAGCGGGGGGCTGGACTAGAAGACCTCCAAGGTCCCTTCCAGATTCTATTCTATTCTATTCTATTCTATTCTATTCTATTCTATTCTATTCTATTCTATTCTATTCTATTCTATTCTATTCTATTCTATTCTACTCCATTGTATTCCATTCCATTCCATTCCATTCCATTCCATTCCATTCCATTCCATTCTCAGGGACAAGAGGGACCACCACAGACTCCCCCAAACTGGCCAGCCAGTCCAACTCTCAGATTCCACACCTCTTGTTCGCCCATCTTGTGAAAGAGGAAAGAATTCGGATTCTCATTGCATTAAGTCATCCTGCTTCCTGGATCTGGAGGTGTGAAATTCCCAGCTGGGACAATAAATAGAGCCAGCAGCCCGAGTGTGGGGCAGACGGCTTCATCATGTCTTCTGGAGGTCTTCTTCTCCTTCTGGGACTCCTCACCCTCTGGGCAGAGATGACCCCCGTCTCCAGCCAGGACCGTCCAAGTGAGTTTTCAGAAAGATCTTGAAACCTTTTGCAGGGAGGGGCTTAAGTGGTCAGAGTCCTCCCCCAGGAAAGGGAAATCAAACCCCAGTGTAGAAGCTCTGGCTTGGTGGGGCTTCTTCTGGGCAGGTTCTGGAGATGGTGGTTGGGTGTCAGTTGAATAGGAGGTGGAAACAGAGGGGGCCCCAAGAAAGAGAGATGCAATTTTAGGAGAAAAGCTGACTTATCTTTACTCAATGCAGCAGTATGTAGGATATGAGAAAATTCAAACATAAAATAGTATGTAGGTTAGAAATGCATATAAGTGAAGATTCAATTTTGATTAGGCAAGGGGTTGGAATGGATGTCCTGCAGGGTCCCTTCAGCTCTTAGACATTATTCTGCTTTAAGATAGTTGGAGAAAAATCATGCTGAAAGCATACCAATATGTAATAATGTTGTGTTAAAATAGATCTTTGGTTTGAGGCCCGTAGAAAGAGGCCCACTCTTTAATGACAAGGCAACAGAGATAAGGAAGAGCCATGCTTGCAAAATATTTTATGGATAGTTATAGGAGGTGTTGATGACCATGTAATTAGAGAAAGAAATGATGTTCTCTCTAAAAGGCGCTTCGGATTAGCCGTGATTGGTCACTGGATGCGATGTGGGAGGGGCATAGGGGTGGGTGGGTGTCAGGATAGGGAACTATAAAATGTAATGCTTTTGAAACTTCAGGTGTGGCTTCCTGGCTCTTTGTTGAGATCTGCTGGGATACCACCCTATTTTGCAAAATTGTTTTTATTATTTTTTTTTTAATAAAGTCTCTTTGTTTTCATCAACCCATGCTTGTTGGTTGGATTCATTTCCAACAAGCAGAATCAGGATTTTAAGCAAGAGGAACAATCCAGTCAGCCATCTGATCCAACCTCCAGAGCAGGAAACCAAATCAAAATATCCCAGATGGCTCTCGGCTGCTTGCAATCTGAGCATGCTAAGAGGGCACCAGGTTGGGGAAAAGCCTCAAAGATTTTTGTGCTAGTTAATAAAATAACATCCCCCTCCCTCCCCTTTCCATTTGTCACAGAGTTTTGTCATCTTCCTCCTGACAAAGGACTATGTAAAGGTGCAATTCCTCGCTTCTACTACAACCCGTCTTCAAACAAATGCCAAAAGTTTGTTTATGGTGGTTGTGGGGGCAATGCCAACAATTTTAAGAGCAAAGATGAATGCCACTTCACCTGCGTTGGTAAGTAGGGAAGGAGTTCCAGACTGAACTCTTCATTGAAAAAGATATTCTGTCCCTTAAAATTAAGCATAAGATGGGTTAATGAAGCATCGTGGTTCTCACAATAAGCTATGATTGATTCAAGAGAAGGGAATCTTTGCCAATCGGGTTGAACTGTGGAATTTCTGGTGCTCTCTGAGCTGGGTGGTTTTTGAACTAGGAAACATCATCAATACTAGAAGGGAGTGGGGTTTGCAGAGAGGAGGAGGAGGAAGAAGAAGAGAAGGAGAATGCAGTCCCTGGAAAGAGGATGACTGGTGCTCTCAGGGCTTGGAACATCTCTTGCAGACTTTTCAGTACTGAATTAGGGAATTTCATCAAAGCTAGAAGAGAGTGGGTTTTTTTAAAAAATTTGATTTATATGCCGCCCTTCTCCGGAGACTCAGGGGGGCTTACAATGCGTTAAGCAAAAGCCTTCATACTTTTGTATATTTTATACAAAGTCAGTTTATTGCCCCTACAAACTGGGTCCTCATTTCACCTACCTTAGAAAGGATGGAAGGCTGAGTCAACCTCGAGCCTGGTGAGATTCGAACTTACAGTAATTGCAGACAGGTGGTGTTAATCACAATGCTTTAGTCTGCTGAGCCACCAGTTTGCTCCCTGTTTAGATACTTCCGTTTACATAATAAGCCTTGGTGGGGGTGGGTTTTTCTTCATGATATTTTCTTGAGTGGGTTGTGATTTTTTTGCTGGGTTGTTTGTCCGTCCTTTTAGAATCAGAATTAGAATTAGAATTAGAATTAGAATTAGAATTAGAATTAGAATTAGAATTAGAATTAGAATTAGAATTAGAATTAGAATTAGAATTAGAATTAGAATTAGAATTAGAATTAGAATTAGAATTAGAATTAGAATTAGAATTATTAGAATTAGAATTAGAATTAGAATTAGAATTAGAATTCTTTATTGGCCAAGTATGATTGGACACACAAGGATGTTGTCTTTGGTGCATATGCTCCAGTAGTGGGATTCAAATCCCGGCGCTACCAGTTCACTATTGGTAGAGTGCGGGCACGTGCACTTGCTTTGGGAGTGTGCGGTCCTTCTGCACATCCACAGAGAGTTTTTGATAATGTCTGGGTGGGTGGGCGGAGCCTCCTACCACTGCCACTATTGATTTGCCCGAACAGGGGTGACCCGAAGCAACCCACCACTGATACGCTCTCAGTGTACATAAAAGAAAAGATACGTTCATCAAGAATCATAAGGTACAACACTTAATGATAGTCATAGGGAAACAGTCAATATAAATCTTAAGGATATCAGCAACAAAGTTACAGTCATACAGTCATAAGGAGATGGGTGGTGGGAACGATGAGAAGATTAATAGTAATGCAGATTTAGTGAATAGTTTGACAGTGTTGAGGGAATTATTTGTTTAGCAGAGGGATGGCTTTGGGGAAAAAAATGTTCTTGCGTCTAGTTGTTCTGGTGTGCAGTGCTCTATAGCCTCGTTTTGAGGGTAGGAGTTGAAACAGTTTATGTCCAGGATGCGAGGGGTCTGTAATTATTTTCCCAGCCCTCTTTTTGACTTGTGCAGTACACAGGTCCTCAATGGGAGGCAGGTTGGTAGCAGTTGTTTTTTCTGCAGTTCTACTTATCCTCTGAAGTCTGTGTCTATCTTGTTGGGTTGCAGAATGTGGTTATGTGGATGTTGGCATAACAGTTCCATTCTGCCCACTCCATGAACCACCAAGGACCCAATTCTGAGGGAGCCCAGGTGCCTGTGCTGAGGGAGACACTCAGAACTTCAAGCTCCCCATTTAGCCTAAGAACTTCAGGCAACTTCCAGGAGGTCCAAGGAAAGAAGACCTCTCTGGTTATCCAGCCTCTGCTTGGGGAAGGGTCCTATCTTACCCATACTATATTTGGGGAGGGGGCTGTGGGGGTGTGCAGAACCAGCACACCAGTCTCCCATTCCCTGAAATTCCTCCTTCCTCTTTGGTGGAAACGGGGGTTGTGCATGTCCACCCCCAGGATCCCAACCAAGAAGGGGTGGGGCAGTTAAACAAAAAAGCAATATAATTGGTTTTTGAGGAAGAAAAAAATTTTTTTTTTTGCTTCCCAGCCAAGAAATTGCATCAGTTATGAATCTTCTTGGATGAGAAGAGAAAAGTCTTCTTCCTCAAAAAACAGTCAAGTTCATTGGTGGAAACCAATGGGTAGTGGTAGTGGTACACATGTCCACACCCCCAGGGACCAAGCCAGTTATAGTTCCCTTCCCCTGGGTCCAGAGTCCTGAGAAGTTGACCCCAGAAGAAAATGGCTGTGCTTTGTGGGAAAAGAGGTGAAGAGGTGGGAATCATATCATCCTAGATGTATAGAGATGTTTTGGGTCCTGAAAGGCCCAGAGATGGGATCTTTCTTGATCTGGGATTCCAATTCCAGAGGATTCTTTCAGCCTTGGGATCTTCTTTTTTGCAGAAAAACCTGGGGTGTGTCCCCAGGGCCCTCAACAACGTCCCTGTCTTGAGAAGTGTCAAAATGACTGGAAGTGTCCTGGGAACCAGAAGTGTTGTCGTTATGGTTGCCTGACTGAGTGCAAGGATATTCTCTATGAGACGCATGGTAGGTCCCAGATGTTGTCCCTTGTGTCCTTTGCTGAGACCAAAGGAACGGCTGTGTGGGGTCTCCTAGGCCTACACATGGTCTGGGCACAGGAAGGTCTTTCTGGGACCTTTCAGGCTCTCCTCGTGTCCATCAAAGGTGGAGCTGATGTAAGAAAAAGGAAGGTGCCATGATGCCGAAGCAAACCTTGGTGGGGTGGGGCCTTCTTCCTGATAGATATCCACACACATCAGTGGAAGCCATGAGACCGGCTCACTACATGCCCTTCCTACTATCTATTGACCTCTTCTTCTCTTGAAGCTCCATTGGTAGAATGCCCCACCCCAATCATTTAGCTTCTGCTGGGCACTGTGTTGAAAACAAATGGTCCTCCTGCCATCCTGGTCAGGAAGCCAGAAGGCCCCAGACAACAAAGACTTCCAAGAGGAGCAGAATCCAGGACAGAACTCCTCGCCCACTTTGGTCCACTCATCCTCTGAGCAAGTTAGAAGCTCCTGTGAACATGTCTCTGTCTGTGTTCCAAGAGGTGGCCTTGAGGTCTCCTAGGAGGGGAGGATTGGAAAAATCACTGGAGGTCATCTAGTCCACCCACCTTCAAGTGCAGAAATCCTCAGGGCATCCTCAAAGATTCTGTCCCACCTTTGCTTGAAACCCTCAGTGATGGAGCCCCATAACTCCAGGGGAGAGGCTGGAGTCCTGTTCCTTCCCTTCTCTCCCAATCAGGCCATGGCTCCTGATTTCAGCTTTCAGCCTCCCTGGTTGTAAGATGAGGCAGGGAGAAGCACTGGAGGCCATTCTGGGAAAAACCTCATATCAAAATGTTTGTTTTTACAGCATCACCAACAAAGAGACCCACCAGAATTGGAACTACTGTTCGAACTTGAGCCAAAGATCCTTCTTCTGTCCTGGACCACCCTGGAGACCCTTCCCCCAAAACCCACCCTGGGCTCCTTCCTTCTTCTCTGCAATAAAGCTTTGGTTCCAGCTGCCCTCTTGGTCTCAGGTGTCTTCTTTGGCTCCTCTGGGGGTTTCCCCTCCCTGCATTGACCTGTGGACCCCCCCCACCCCACTTGTCAGAGGAAGAGGGGCTGAGAGGCAGCGCATCGTTCCCCAATGTGGCTTCCCAGAGAGAATGCCCAGGGGAAGCACCTCTCGGAGGCTGAAATCCCTGACACTCAGTCCCTACAAAGGGTTTACTCCAGAATAAGTCCGGCGGGGGGACAGGAGGCTCTGTTACTCTGCGACGGCTCCACATGGATGGTCTGGCTGGAGACAACGAGGCAAATCAGAGAAAGTTTTCTGCCTTTATTTAATGAAGCGGAAGAGAAAAGGAGAAAAACAGGAAAAGAAAACAGCAGGAAAAACATTAGATACACGAAGAGTTTTTATGCATGTAGATATGTGTCTATTTTACACACAATACCGGGGTCGGTTCTACTTACCTTTACTACCAGTTTGCAATGGGACTGTCTGCGCAGAAGCTTCCGCCTGGGTCAGTGGGCAAAGCCTCCCACCGGTTTTACTACCTATTCTTGCAAACCGGTCCAAACCAGACCGGCCACCCACCACTGATACAATACTTGCCCATGCAAAATCTCCCTGCCACCGGTTCGTAAGTCACCAGTAACTTCAATTCCTGGGAGAACCCAAAGCCTCTACAGGAAAAGAGCTGCTGACCATCTTTCCTTGGGCATCTTCTGATGTACTCCAATGTTCCTCAAAGGTCCTAGCTTCACTTCCAGAATGCCCACTCCAGGATCTTCAGCCTGTCCTCATAAGCCACGTCACGAAGGCTCTGTGTCATCTGGCAGAAATGTCCATAGTCAGAAGGCCAGAATGAGTACTGATCTAGGGTCGAGAGGAGACCACTGTCCTTTACTGCTCCTTTCCCCACCTCACATACAACAACAGTAGCCAAATGCCCTGGACCTATTTCCATCCCTCTTCCACCCCCCGCCACTCCACCTCTGGTGTTCCTAGAAAAAGATATGCAAGATTTATTTCATACACAAAAGATCAGAAAAGCAGCTGCCCCAGACAGAGTAACTCCTTCTTCCTTGAAAGCTTGTGCTGATTTACTTGCCTATCATCCACTCTGCTGTCAGTCAGAAGAAACCAATGGAAACTCCTAAAATTTCACAAGACAGAGAGAGCTTCAGCTGCGGTGAGAGGTAGATTTGGATTAGGCAAGGCTGAGAATGCAGGAGAAGTCTAAGAAGTTATTGCATATCAATAAGCCTCATCGATACTGAACATTAAAAACAGCAGTCAAATAACAATTGCTTGGATTTTGCAAGATAGAATAAAATAGAAAATAACAGAGTTGGAGATGTTTTACAGGTGGCATTTACCCCCCACAAGGATAGCCAGAATGTTCCAGAATAAATCAGAGAAGTGTTGGAAGTGTCATCAGACTCCAGGATCCTATTACCATATGTGGTGGACATGTGGAGATGCAAAGAGATATTGGACCAAGATACACCCGTGGTTGGAAAAAATGACTAAGAGACATATTGATTTTAAACCAGAGATATTTTTATTAGGGATCTTACCAGAGACGTATAATAAAGAATTGTAATATTTAATTGTGAACCTTTTAACAGCAGCTAGAATTGTATTTGCAAAAAAATTGGAAAGGAGAAAGGACACTTACCGATGAAGAAATTATTAAGAAAATGTTGGACTGTGCTGAAATGAGTAAATTGACATTTGAAATAAGAGAACAGGAAGATAAACAATATTATTTGATATGGGAGATATTTTATCAATGGATGGACAATAAAAAATGGAGATAAATATGAAATATGTGGATGCTGAGGCAAATTAAGTAATTTTTTTCTTTTTCTTTTTTATATGAAAATAACCTTGGGATGTATAGTGATATTTTGAAGAGAGGAGGGAGCACAAAAGGATGCAAACTGACCGATATACTGTCTGGAACTGTTTGGAATGATGATGTTTTTATGTTTTATTTTTGTTTTAAAATAAAAAAAATGAAATTCCAAAATAAAAGAAAATAACAGAGTTGGAAGGAACCAGGTCTTCTAGTCCAACCCCTTGTTTAGGCAGGAAACCCTACACCACTTCAGACAAATGGTTCTGCAACATCTTCTTAAAAATGTCCAGTGTTGGATCACTCACAACTTCTGGAGGCCAGTTCTTCCACTGATTAATTGTTCTCACTGTCAGGAAATTTCTCCTTAGTTCCAGGTTGCTTCTCTCCTTGATTAGTTTCCACCCGTTGCTTCTTGTCCTACCTTGAGGAGCTTTGAGAACAGGTAGAGCCTCTCTTTAGGGGGCAGCCCCTTAGATATTAGACCAAGGGATAGAGTCAGTTAGAGAAGGACGCCACTGAATATCACACCTCCCTCTGGCCTGTGACAAGGGAGGGGTCTTCATCCTTGGGGAGAGGGCTATCCATGAGACTCTTGGACCAGAGGGGAGGGAGATGCCTTCTGCTCCTTGGTCTTCCTGCTCCAACCTGTGGGATTCCCCATCATTTGCAGGGGTTGCAGACGCCTGCTTAGTCACTCCTCCGAAAGACAGACTTGAATTTCTCCAGGTAGCGAAAGAGGAAGCATTTCCTGATCGTGTTCCTCTATCATCTCTTTATCTTGCCGTTCACAATTCCCCCGAGGGGACAGCAAGACTTTCGTTGGAGAAGACGGAACTAAAATAGAAGCTGCGTAGCTCAGGCCTTTTCCTGGTTACCTTTGAATATTCTGCTGCCTTTGTTTTGAACAGCTGGTCCTTTTCTTCTGAACATGTGTGAAACACCCTTCTTGCCAGGGGTCCCCAACCTTCTTGTGGTTCACTGGTCAATCTCAGTTGATCTCTCTTATAGTTCTGCCCTGCTGTCGCTCGACCTTCCTCCCGTCAACCAGCTCTTCTCCATTGCTGGCCTTCTGGGTCTTCATGAAGCTTTGGGTATATCTCCATCGGTTTCTTCTGATGTCTCCAAGCTTCCTTCTATCTCAGAATTGGTTGCCATTGGACTCTCAAGAATTCCCTTTTGTAAGAGAACCCAATAACATAGTTGGAAGGGGTCTCCAATCTTAGGAACTTGAAGACTCGTGGACCTCAACTCCCAGAATTCTTAATGTTGAAGTCCACAAGTCTTCAAGTTGCCAAGGTTGGAGATCCCTGTTCTAGACCAAACCATTGCCCATGCAGGAGACCCTGTATAATTCCAGACAAATGGTTGTCCCATCTCTTCTTAAAAGCCTCCAGTGATGAAGCACCCACAACTTCCAGAGGCAAGTTGTTCCACAGATTAATTGTTCTAATTGTCAGGGAGTTTCTCCTTAGTTCTAAGTTGCTTCTCTCCTTGATTAGTTTCCACCCGTTGCTTCTTCTCCTGCCTTCAGGAGCTTTGGGGAACCTCTTCTTTTGGGGCAGACCCTGAGATATTGGAAGACTACTATCCTGTCTCCCCTGGTCCTTCTCTTCATCGGACTAGACATACCCAGTTTCTGCAATTGTTCCTCATATCTTTTAGTCTCCAGGCTCCTAATCATCTCTGTTGCTCTTCTCTGCACTCTGGGCAATTGGTGTGGCAGTGCTGCTCAGTTGCAGTTCAGATTTTGGGGATGGAGACTGGGTTGGCCCTGCGGTCAAGAGGGAACCTTTTGATCTTACCGAAACGATCTCCAGGGTCATCCCAAAGGCAACTGGACTTTCTGGTTTTTCTTTGAAGACGTTTCACTTCTCATCCAAGAAGCTTCTTCAGCTCTGGATGAGAAGCAAAAGGTCTTTTTTTTAAAAAAACCCAGAAAGTCCAGTTGCCTCTTGAAAAAGCCCCTGTGGGACAACTGTGCCCTGGATGACTGAGAATCTCCAGAGAGAGATCTCCAGGGTCCCTTTTGATGAATCCCACTGCATAGGATAGGCAGGAAAACCCAAAGCTACAAGTGCAGATTAGGTGAAGCCTGGCTCAAAAACGGGGGGGAGGGGGACCCAGGAGTCCTAGTGGATGATCACTTATCCTCGATTGCACAAACAGAATCAAAATCAGGGGAAGTTTATATATAGTATATGGGCCCTTAGTAAGGCCACAGCTGGAATCCTGTATCCAGTTTTGGTCACCACATTACAAAAAGAGGTTGAGAGATTGGAAAGAATATAGAGAAGAGCAACTAAGAGGATTAAAGGCCTGGAGACAAAAACATACAAAGAAGATTTTGGGTTTGGCTAGTCTAGAGAAAGGAAGGACCAGGGAGGACATGACAGCACTATTCCATATTTGAGGGCCACCCACAAAGAGAGGGGTGACCGACTTGAAAGCACCGGGAGGCAGAAGAAGACATGATGGATGGAAACTAACCAGGGAGAGAAGCAACCTGGGATTAAGGAGAAACTTCCTGACAGTGAGAACAATTGATCAGGGGAACAGTTTGCCACTGGGGTTTATGGAGCAGAGGAGGAGGAGGAGGAGGCCTGTGCTCCTCTGAACTTGGGGGCCTTCTTGCAGCTGATTCCTGAACCCTAAGAAGTAACATCCTGGGAGTGGGGACTTGGGGAAGGTGAGGGGACCCAGAAGGAGGAGGAGGAGCCCTGCACAGCCTTCATGGTGCCCAAACAGCAGGAATGCCAGGCTGGGCTGGGCGGATGGCCCTTTAAGTCCTGCTTTGAGGCAGTGAGAAGATCCCTGGCAGGAACAAGAGGAAACGGAAGGATGTCGAGATCTCTTTCTCAAGGCAATGAACCGTTGGCTTTGCCCATGTCAGGAGGGGCCAACAGATGAGGTAACACCTGTCATCTGTATCAAGGGAGGACTCTTGTGTTCAAACTGGTGAGCCCTGGGGCTGCTTGTCTTTCCTGGATCCTGGTTTACACAACAGGGTTACAAAGTCTGTTTGCATGTTGGCATCACAAAGTGTACCCTGGCAAAAGGGATCGGAAGGGCCGTCCTGAGAGAGTCGTGTGCCCCTCACATGTTCCTTCGGTCTCCTGCAGCCTGAAGGGCATTCGGTGGACTCTGGAAGAGGGGTTTCTGTTCATCTCTGCTGTGGAAATGGATGGGTGGAGGGTGGAAATGGGGGCTTTTCGATCTGCTGAGAAATTAATCCCTTCCCACTGTGGAAGTTATTGGTTAATTATGAACAGAAGGCTTGCAAAGGAGATGTTTCGTGGACAACTGTAATAACACATGCATAAAACATACACATTCTACACTTCCTTGTATTTCTAGTCATTTTTTCTGCCATTCCATTTTATGGTTCTCTGAGCTTGGTTGTTTCCTTGCAGATGTTTCTTTACCCATCTGGGGAACAACATCAGTGCTAGAAGGAGGAGGTTGTCAATTTGCAAAGCTTTCCTGACCTTCTCCCGAGTTCCCAGAGGCAGGGGGATGGGAAATGTATCTCCCAGTTGCACCGAGGAATTCACACCACAGTCAAAACAAAACACATCCTAGCCACCCAGAGTCAAGGCCATCTCCACAGAGACCCACAATGGCAGAAGGGAGTGACTTCTACGACCCACAAAATTGCTTCATTGGGGAACGGTCATTGGGGAATGTGACTGGTGACACACCGTGGGGGGAGGGGGCAACAGGGTCAGAGGCAAGGCGTAAACTGGGTGAAGTCAGAGTTGGCTTTGCTTGGTCCGTGCCGACATGGCGCTCCTAATAAACAACTGGATTTTTCTTGCTAAATGGCTTGGGGCTTCTGCTTTTATTAGGGCATCGGTAGGAACCTTGGGAGGAGGAGTGGGAGGAAGACTCATAGCTTGATTTGGTTGTGCTGCATGGACTTTGGAGTGTGCCTGGATTTCAGACTTTGTGTGTGTGGATTTGTGGACTTTTGCCTTCATTCTTGGCCTTTGCAACCCTGGGCCTAGACTGAAGAGTATCAGACTCAAGAGAACTTGGCATTTGGTGGGAGTGGGAGCCTGGAGAATAAGACTTCTGTCTTGGAGGGCCTCGTGTGTGAGGGAGGGACTGGAACAGAGCAACAGGGACCTGCTTAGCTTTCCCCAAACTGGCGGTTCAATGCAACTCTGAATGTTGTCACCTCTTGTTCAACCAACTTATGAAAGAGAAACGAATTCAAATTGTCTCTGCCTTACATCAAGCTGCTTCCTGGATGTGAAATTTCCAGATGGGAGAATAAATAGAGCCAGAAGCCCAAGGGTGGGGCTGATGGTTTCATCATGTCTTCTGGAGGTCTTCTTCTCCTGCTGGGACTCCTCAGCCTCTGGGCAGAGCTGACCCCTGTCTCCAGCCAGGACCAGCCAGGTAGAGCTTTTAGAAAGATCTTGAGACTTTTTGCACGGAGGGTCTGAAGTGACCAGAGTTTCCCCCACAAGAAAGGGAAACCAAAGACCCCAGTCTAGAACCTCTGGCTTGGCGGGGCTTCTTCTGGGGAGGTTCTGGAGATGATGGTTGGGTGTCAGCTGAGTAGGAGACAGAAACGGGAGTGGGCCCCAAGAAAGAGAGATGCAATTTTAGGTGGGTGCCAACCTATCTCAATTCAATGCAGCAGCTGAATCAGGATTTTAAGCAATGGGAACAATCCAGTCAGCCATCTGATCCAATCCCCAGAGCAGGAAACCAAATTAAAATATCCCAGATGGCTCTCGGCTGCTTGCAATCTGAGCATGCTAAGAGGGCACCAGGTTGGGGAAAAGCCTCAAAGATTTTTGTGCTAGTTAATAAAATAACATCCCCCTCCCTCCCCTTTCCATTTGTCACAGAGTTTTGTCATCTTCCTCCTGACAAAGGACTATGTAAAGGTGCATTTCCTCGCTTCTACTACAACCCGTCTTCAAACAAATGCCAAAAGTTTATTTATGGTGGTTGTGGGGGCAATGCCAACAATTTTAAGAGCAAAGATGAATGCCACTTCACCTGCGTTGGTAAGTAGGGAAGGCGTTCTGGACTGGCCTCTTTATTGGAAAAGATCTTCTGTCCCTTAAAATTAAGCATAGGATGGGTTAATGAAGCATCATGGTTCTCACAATAAGCTATGATTGATTCAAGAGAAGGGAAGCTGGTTGAAATCTGGGGTTAAAACAGGGGGTTTTTTTCACCCCCAGGATCCTGAGTTAAGAGAGTCCAGCCCAGGGTCCTGAGAGGTCGACCCCAAAAGGAAATTGCTGGGCTTTGTGGGGAAGGGGAGGAGGTGGGATCCGGATCCATCTGGCAGCATCTCATCTGCACAGAGGGCTCCTGAAAGCTCCAGACATGGGATCTGGGATTCCCGTTCCAGAGGATTCTTTCAGCCTGGGGATCTTCTATTTTGCAGAAAAACCTGGGGTGTGTCCCAAGGGCTCTCAAGAACGTTCTTGCCTCAGGAATTGTCAAAATGACTGGGATTGTCCTCGGAGTCAGAAGTGTTGCCATTTCGGTTGCCGGATTAAGTGCGTGGATATTCTCTATGAGACACATGGTAGATCCTGTCCATTGTCCCTTGTGTCATTTACTTAGACCAAAGGAACGGATGTGGGATCTCTGAGACCTAGATATGGTCTGGGCACATGCAGGTCTCTCTGGAGTCTTTCAGGCTGCTGCAGCTCCAGGCTCTCCTCTTGTCCATCAAAGGTGGAGTAGATATAAAAAAGGATTTTGCCCTGATGCTCAAGCATGCCTTGGTTTGGTCCAGTGGGGCCCTTCTTCCTAGTAGTATCCACCCCCACTCTGTGGAAGCTCTCAGGCTGACCATCCCCCTCCCACTGTCTCCTGATGTCTCCTCCTCCTGAAGAACCATTGGTAGACTGTGGCCTCCCCCAGTTCAGCTGCTGCTGGGCACTGTGTTGGAGAAGATGGCCCTCCTGCCAGCCTGGTCAGGAAGCCAGAAGACCAGGGGGCTATTCAGCAGGTTCTGACAGGTTCTGGAGAACCGGTAGCCAAAATTTTGAGTAGTTCAAAGAACCGGCAAATACCACCTCTGGCTGGCCCCAGAGTGGGATGGGAATGGGGATTTTGCAGTATCCTTCCCCTGCCATGCTTGCCAAGCCACACCACACTCACCAAGCCACGCCCACAGAAGTGGTAGTAAACAAAATTTGAATTCCACCACTGCACAAGACCCCAGGCAACCAGGACTTCCAGGAGAAGTAGAACTAGCTGTGGTGGGGACCTTCTTCCTCCAAATCCAGGAGAAAATGATTCTCCTGCCAGCCTGGTCAGGAAGCCAGAAGGCTCCAGGCTCTGAAGACTTCTAGGAGAAGGAGCAGCTGGGACAGAACTGCTTGCCCACCTTGGTCCAGCTCATCCTGTGGGCAAATCAGAACTGGTCCCAGCTCAGGTGACAGGAAGGCCCAGAGCTTCACCAGGGAGCCAAAGAAGCTGACATTTCTGACTGTAAGAAATGCTCCCTGGCTGAGTTAGGTGAGGGCATGTCTTGAGAGCTCTTAGAAAGAGGGGATTGGGAAAAGATGCTGGAGGTCATCTAGTCCATCTTCCTTCAAGGACATCAATCCGCAGAGCATCCTGGAGAGATTCTGTCTCACATTTTCTTGAAGCCTTCAGTGATGGAGCCCCATAACTCCAAAGGGGGAAGCAGACCCATTGCTTTCTGGCTCTTTCTGACATTCTTCATGATTTCAGATTTGGGTCTCCCTGGTTGTAAGATGAGGCAGGGAGAAGCACCGGAGGCCGTTCTGCACAGAACCCTCATATCTGAATGTTTGTTTTTATAGGATCCCCAACAAGGAGACCCGTCTGAATTGGATCCAGTATTTGAACTTGACCCACAGACCCTTCTTCTGTCCTGGACCACTCTGGAGACCCTGCCCCCAAAACCTCCCCTGGGCTAATTCCCCCTCTTCTGCAATAAAGAATTGATCCTGGCATCCCTCTCTGTCTCTGGGGTCTTTTCCTGCCTCTTTGGGGGTTTCCTTCCTCACCTTGTCAAGGGAGAGGGGCTGAGAGGCAGTTCATTGCTCCCCAATGTGGCTTCCCAGAGAGAATGCCCAGGGGAAGCACCTCTCAGAGCCAGAAATCCCTGAAACGCAGTCCCTACAAAGGGTTTACTCCAGAGTTAAGCCTGGGATGGATTCAGAGACTCTGCTACTCCCTCATGGTTCCACATGGATGGTCTGGCTGGAGACAATGAGGGAAACGAGAGAATGTTTTCTGCCTTGATTTAATTAAGCAGAAGTGGGGAGAGTAGCAGAAAAAAAAAACCAGGAAAATAAAACAGAAATGTAGGAAAAATATTAGATATATGAGGGATTCTCATGGGATATTTGTCTGTTTTAAACATATGCCATTACAGCTGTCCATGCAAAATTTGCTTTGCCTGGCATCTATTCCTAAGTCACCAGTAACTTCATCTCCTGAACATGGAGAGGGAGGGAGAGAGGGAGGGAGGGAGGGAGGGAGGGAGGGAGGGAAGGAAGGAGGGAAGGGAGGGAAGGGAGGGAGGGAGGGAGGGAAGGAAGGAAGGAGGAAGGGAGAGAGGGAGGGAGAGAAGGAAGGAGGGAAGGGAGGGAGGGAGGGAAGGACGGAAGGAGGAAGGGAGAGAGGGAGGGAGGGAAGGAAGGAGGGAAGGGAGGGAGGGAGGAAGGAGGGAAGGGAGAGAGGGAGGGAGGGAAGGAAGGTGGGAGGGAGGGAGGGAAGGAAGGAGGGAAGGGAGGGAAGGGAGGGAGGGAGGGAGGGAAGGAAGGAAGGAGGAAGGGAGAGAGGGAGGGAGAGAAGGAAGGAGGGAAGGGAGGGAGGGAGGGAAGGACGGAAGGAGGAAGGGAGAGAGGGAGGGAGGGAAGGAAGGAGGGAAGGGAGGGAGGGAGGGAGGAAGGAGGGAAGGGAGAGAGGGAGGGAGGGAAGGAAGGTGGGAGGGAGGGAGGGAAGGAAGGAGGGAAGGGAGGGAAGGGAGGGAGGGAGGGAGGGAGGGAAGGAAGGAAGGAGGAAGGGAGAGAGGGAGGGAGGGAAGGAAGGAAGAAAGGAAGGAAGGAGGGAAGGAGGGAGGGAGGGAGAGAGGAAGGAGATTGAAAGCAGGATCAAGGGTTTTGTGAAGGCAGGCATAACCGTGAGGCTGGGACCTCTCAGCTAATCATTATAGACCTGGAAGGGCCTTGGAGGTCTTCTAGCCCAACCCCGCTCAAACAGGAGACCCTACACCATTACAGACAAGTGGTTCTCCAGTCTCTTCTTAAAAACCTCCAGGGATGAAGCACCCACAACTTCTGAAGGCAATCGGTTCCCCTGGTGAATTCTTCTCACTATTAGGAAGTTTCTCCTTAATTCCAGATTGCTTCCAGGGTGCTTAGGAGAATAAGCCAGCCCCCTCTTCTATTCCTGCCAGCTTAGTGTCATCTGCAGATTTGACAGATTCCCCTTCTATTCCCTCATCTAAGCCATTGATGAAGAGATTGAAGAGTCCTGGGCCTAAGAGGGAACCTTGTGGCACCCCATGGCTTCTTCCCTCCATGTGGATGTGGTACCATTAAGGATTACTCGTTGAGTACGGTCAGCCAGTTACAAATCCGTCTGATGGGGATGCTGTCTATCCCACATTTTTTCTAGTTTGCCAAGAAATAGATTGTGGTCTACTTTGTCGAATGCCTTGCTGAAGTCTAAGTATACTATGTCCACAGCAGTTTTCTGGTCTACTAATTTAGTCATAGAATAGAGTAGGATAGAGTGGAGTGGAGTGGAGTGGAGTGGAGTGGAGTGGAGTGGAATGGAATGGAATGGAATGGAATGGAATGGAATAGAATAGAATAGAATAGAATAGAATAGAATAGAATAGAATAGAATAGAATAGAATAGAATAGAATAGAATAGAATAGAATAGAATAGAATAGAATAGAATTTTTTTATTGGCCAAGTGTGATTGGACACACAAGGAATTTGTCTTGGTGCATAGGCTCTCAGTATAAAAGATACGTTCATCAAGAATGAAATACTTTTTCTTTTGGGCCAAAGTATTTAATATATTTTAAATGATTCTTTTAACGTTTGTAGTATATGTATTTTTATCTTTTGGCTGTTCACCGCCCTGAGTCCTTCGGGAGGAGGACAGTATATAAATTTGAAAAAAAAAATTGGTATGATCTGTTTTTAACAAACCTGTGCTAGCTTCTATTTATAATTTTATTTGCTTCTAGATGTATGGAGTTCAGGTTCTTTTATTATTTTTTCTAGTATCTTTGGAGGAATTGATGTTAGACTGATTGGTCAGTATTGTCCGTTATGATGTGTTCACTTTCACCCAAGGTTCCAGCAACTTCCACTCCCTCTATCACTTCTTCTCTATTAGGAGTAAGAATTGTATATAAAAAGAATTTTTTTTTTTAAAAAAAAATTTAAATATTTTCTTTTAGTAGTATGAATTAGATCCAGTAAAGAAATTCCTGTAGTTCCCTACTCTACCTTTTGGGTGACAAAGTTGTCAGCTAAGTAGGTTAGGAATCTGTTCGAGCAGAGTTTGTCTCCCAGTTGATACCAGGGTAGTTAAAGTCTCCCATCTGGAGGGACTTCAGAGAAGTCTCCTTTCTCAGGCCAGCCTCCCCCACAGGGCTGTTGTGAAGAGGAGAGCTAAATCCAATTCCTGGAGGTGGGGATATACTTCTAATGCATCCCTGATGATATAAATCTAACCAGAGCAAATTTCTCCCGTTTTATGTCCCAGATGTAGTTGCTCAAGTGCTGCCTTGGTTCTGCCGGCAGGGGCCCCACCTGGCCAGGTGTTTGTGCTCAGATTCATTCAAGGCTGTGGTCTCACGGATCCAGCTGTGTCTGCAGCTGTGGTGAAGAGCCCTTCCAGACAGTGAGGGTTGGAGGCTTCTCGCCTATTCCTGGGAAAACATGGAACGTCAGAGTTGGAAGAGACATTGGAGGTCCTCTAGTCCAACCCCCTGTTCAGACAGGAGATCCTATACTATTTCAGACAGATGGTTGTCCAATCTCTTCTTAAAAACCTCCAGGGATGGAGCACCCACCACTTCTGAAGTCATCCCACTGATTAAAGTTCTCCTTAGTTCTAAGTTGCATCTCTCTTTAATGATCTTCCGCCCACTTCTTCTTCTAATGAGGTGTTGGAAGTAATATCCATCTGGTTCAGTTCCAAGCCGGGAGAAAGGCATTGGAGACAAAAATGGAGGCTGGAACCTACGTGGGTTCTAGGCCCTGAGTAGCTGACTACATGGAGTTGATACAGAGTGTCTTTTTTTCCTTTCTATTGGGTTTTGCACTTGAGCTTCCTGTTCCTGTGCAATAACATGTATTCTATTGGTTGTTGTCAGACTCCGATGTGGCCAGGTGGGGTCATGCTTGACTGAGATAAATTTTGTTGAAGTTTGCTGGGTGATGCAATGTCTTTAGGAGATTGTGCAATGCAGTGAGCTCTGTGTCTTCTGCTCAATAGTCCTATTATGTCCTGAAGGGCCATGTCTTAATCCCATCATCCTGGAACTGAAAGTCTTTTGTCTTGTAGTAAGCTGGCCCAGTCCTGCTGGGGCTATTAAGAAAGGTGGGGGCTGCTTTCCGAGAGCATGTTTCTCTTTTGGGGAAATATAATATTCTGCCTTCTTAAATATTTCCCAAATATTTCATTCTTCTAGGAGAGGAGGGAGTGCTAACTTTGTACAGAGGTAATTTGGGATTTTATTTCTTTCTTCCAGAGGATTCCCTATCCCATGCAATCCATTTGCATTTCCTCCTCCTCTTCTTCCAAGGATTCAGAGCTTCATCGAAGAGCAGAGGACCCAGGAGAGGCCCTTGTGGCCCCACCCTTGATTTCTCCTGGTGGAACACGGTTTGCATATTGCTCACGTTTCACAGCCGTTCTTCCTAATGTCATCAGTGCAGGAAGATTGGTCCATGAATAGGAAGGTCTGGCACAAGGCAGCTTCTGCCCCGTTTGCAATATTGCTTGTTCCTTGTTTATTTATCTGTCCTTGTTCCTCCTCAACCAGGGTTGCTTAATAGATGGGTGGTGAGGGAGGGGCTCTCTGGGCTGATTGGCATGGCCAACTGGCAGTCAGAAGAACCAACGGGAACTTCTAAATTTCACAACACAGAGAGAGCTGCAACTGCAGTGAAAGGTGGATTTGGATTAGGATTAGGCAAGGTCTGAGAATGCAGAAGTCTAAGAAGTTGTTGCATCGATGAGGCAATAAGCCTCATCGATACCAAACATTAAAAACAGCATCCAAATAACAACTGCTGGGATTTTGCAGGATTGCAACTGGTGTGGCAGGGCTGCTCCGTTGCAGTTCAGATGTGGAGATGGAGGCTGGCTTGGCCCTGTCAGGTAAATCCTGCAAAGAGGGAAGAGAAAATTGGTAGCTCAGGGTTGACATGTTGGCTCCTAGGTGCTCTCTGAGCCTGGTGGATTTCTTGCACAAATTTCATTATGCAACTACAGTTGTGCTCATAAGTATACATACCCTGGCAGAATTTATGATTCCCTGGCCATTTTTTCAGAGAATATGAATGATAACACAAAAAACTTTCTTTCATTCATGGTTAGCGTTTCGCTGAAGCCATTTATTATCAGTCAACTGTGTTTACTCTTTTTCAATCATAATGACAACAGAAATGACCCAAATGACCCTGATCAAACGTTGACATACCCTGGTGATTGTGGCCTGATAACGTGCACACAGATTGACACAAAGGGGTTCTGAATGGCTAGTAAAGGTAACCATCCTCACCTGTGAACTGTTTGCATGTAATTAGCATGTGTGTATAAAAGATCAATGAGTTTCTGACCTCCTGACAGAGCCTTGCATCCTTCATCCAGTGCTGCACTGGCATTCCTGGATTCTGAGTCATGGGGAAAGCAAAAGAATTGTCAAAGGATCTGCAGGAAAAGGTAGTTGAACTGTATAAATCAGGAAAGGGATATAAAAAGATATCCAAGGAATTGAGAATGCCATTCAGCAGCGTTCAAGCTCTAATCGAGAAGTGGAAAATGAGGGGTTCTGTTGAAACCAAACCACAGCCAAGTAGACCAACTAAACTTTCAGCCACAACTGCCAGGAAAAATGTTCGGGATGCAAAGAAACACCCACAAATAACTTCAGGTGAAATACAGGACTCTCTGAAAACATGTGGCATGACTGTTGCAAGATGCACAATAAGGAGGCACTTGAAGAAAGATGGGCTGTATGGTTGAGTCGCCAAAAGAAAGCCATTACTACGCAAAGGCCACAAAGTATCCCGCTTACAATAGGCCAAACAGCACAGAGACCAGCCTCAAACCTTCTGACACAAAGTCATTTGGAGTGATGAGACCAAAATTGAGCTTTTAAGCCACAACCATAAACGCTACATTTGGAGAGGAGTCAACAAGGCCTAGGATGAAAAATACACCATTCCTACTGTGAAACATGGAGGTGGATCGCTGATGTTTTGGGGATGTGTGAGCTACAAAGGCACAGGAAATTTGGTCAGAATTGATGGCACGATGAATGCAGTATGTTATCAAAAGATACTGGAGGACAATTTGCATTCATCAGCCCGGAAGCTGTTCATGGGATGTACTTGGACATTCCAACATGGCAGTGATCCTACACAGAAGGCCAAGTTGACCTGTCATTGGCTACAGCAGAATAAAGTGAAGGTTCTGGAGTGGCCATCTCAGTCTCCTGACCTCAATATCATTGAGCCACTCTAGGGAGATCTCAAACGTGCCGTTCATGCAAGACAGGCCAAGAATTTACAGGACCTGGAAGCTTTTTGCCAGGAAGAATGGGCAGCTTTACCATCTGAGAAGATAAAGAGCCTCATCCACACATACCACAAAAGACTTCAAGCTGTCATTGATGTGAAAGGGGGCCATACACGGTATTAAGAACTGGGGTATGTACACTTGTGATCAGGGTCATTTGGGCCGTTTCTGTTGTCATTAGGATTGGAAAAGAGTAAACAAAGTTGATCGATAATAAATGGCTTCAGCCAAACACTAACCATGAATGAAAGAAAGGTTTTCGTGTTATCATTCATATTCTCTGAAAAATGGCCAAGGAATCATAAATTCTGCCAGGGTCTGTACTGTCAACTTATGAGCACAACTGTAGCTCATCACTGCTGCAAGAGACTGGGGTTTGTGGAGAGGAGGAGGAGCAGGAAGAAGGAGAAGGAGGAGAAGAAGGATGGGGGAGGACTGTGGGATCCTTGGTGCTCTTTGAGCTTGGTAGTCAGGGGTGGGTTCTACTTACCTCTACTACCAATTCTCAACGGGATTGCGCACACATCAAGCTTCTGCCTAGATCGCCTATGAAGACATCCGCGGTGGTGGGAAGACCCTCCCACTGGTTTTATTACCAGTTCTTGCAAACTGGTCTGAACCGGGGTAACCCACCCCTGTTGGTAGTTATCTTGCAGATGTTTCATTACCCATTGCTAGAAGGGAGTGGGGTTTGTGGAGGGAGTGAAAGAGGAGGAGGAGGAGGAGGAGGAGGAGGATTGTGGGGTCCTTTCTGAGCTTGGTTGTTGTCTTGCAGACATTTCATGATCCAACTAAGGAACATTATCAGGGCTAGAAGGGAGGGGGATTGCAGAGGCAAGGAGGAAGAGCAATGTGATGTTGGAAACAACTGCCCATTTTCACTGCTCTTCACATTCCCCTACTTCATGACTTCTGTTTCCTTGAGTCTGGACCTGTGCTTCGTTTTACCATGTATTTTGACCTTGGAGTTGCTCGTTGGATTCTGGACTTGTACCTTGGCTTGGTTACCATTTATGGACTTTGGACTGTGCCTGGATTTTGAATTTTGTGTGTGTGGATTTCTGGATTTGTGCCTTTCCTCTTGGATTTTGTGATCCTGTGCCTAAATTGAACAGTACCAGACTCAGGAGAACTTCACATCTCCTGCAAGTGGGGCCTTGGGAAATAACATTGGGCCTTGGAGTACCTCAATAAAGTCCTTACACTTCTTGTATGTACATGAGTGGATTGGAAGAGGATAACCAGGATCTGCCTAGCCTCCCCCAAAGTGGCCAGTCAATCCAACTTTTGTTCAACTATCTTGTGAAAGAGGAAAGAATTTGTATTCTCACTCATTAAGTCATCCTGCTTCCTGGATCTGGAGGTGTGAAAATCCCAGCTGGGAGAATAAATAGAGCCAGGAGCCTGAGTGTGGGGCAGACGGCTTCATCATGTCTTCTGGAAGTCTTCTTCTCCTGCTGGGACTCCTCACCCTCTGGGCAGAGCTGACCCCGGTATCCAGCCAGGATCCTTCAAGTGAGCTTTCAGAAAGATCTTGAGACCCTTTGCAGGGAGGGGCTGAAGTGATCAGAGTTCTCTCCCAGGGAAGGGAAACCAACGGACCCAGTCTAGAACCTCTGGCTTGGTAGGGCTTCTTCTGGAGATGGTGATTGGGTGTCAGGAGACAGAAATGGGAGGGAGTCTCAAGAAAGGGAGATGCAATTTTAGGGGAGGGCCGACCTATCCTTACTCCATGCAGCAGCAGAATCAGGATTTTAAGCAAGAGGAATAATCCAGTCAACCATCTGATCCAACCCCCAGAGCAGGAAACCAACTTAAAACATTCCAGATGGTTCTTGACTGCTTGCAATCTGAGCATGTAAAGTGGGCACCGGGTTGGGAAAGAGCATTAAAGATTTTGGGATCTTCTATTTTGCAGCAAAACCTGGACTGTGCCCCCCAGGCCCTCTACACCCTCCTTGTCTCGGGAAGTGTCAAAATGACTGGAATTGTCCTGGGGAGCAGAAGTGTTGCCATTACGGTTGCCTGTCTGAGTGCAAGGATCCTATCTTTGTGAACGTTGGTATGTGCCCTATGTTGTCACTTGTGCAGGTTGCTTAGTCCAAAGGAATGGCTGTGTGGTTTCTCCAAGACTTAGACAAGCTCTGGGCTCTCCGCATGCCCAGCAAAGGTAGAGCAGGCGTATCTGATGTTCAAGCATGCCTTGGTGTGGTAGTGGGCCCTTCTTCCTGATAGGCAGCCCCCCTCACTCTGTGAAAGCCGTGAGACTGACCACCCAGGTCCCCGCTCCCAGTGTCCCTTGAGTTCCCCTCCTCTTGAACTTCCATTGGCAGAACGGTGGCCCACCAGTTCAACTGCTGCTGGGCAATGTTGAAGGAGATGTTCCTCCTGCCACCCTGGTCAGGAAGCCAGAAGGCCCCAGTCAATGAAGACATCTAGGAGAAGGACAGAACACCTTTGCCAAGTTTGGTCCAGCCCATTCTTTGGGCAGCCCAAAACTGGTCCAAGCCCTGGTGAGAGGAAGGTCCATAGCTTCACCAGGAAGTTAGGGTGACAATCCCACATTTCTGGCTGTAAGCAATGCTCCATGGCAGAGTTAGAAAGCTCATGTCCTTGTCTGCACTCCAAGCAGTGGCCTTGAGTTCTCCTCGAAGGAGAGGATTGGAGAAAGATGCCGGAGGTCATCTAGTCCATCCACCTTCCAGTGCAGAGATCCCCAGAGCATCCTGGAGAGATCCTGTCTCACCTTTGTGATGGAGCTCCATAACTCCAAGGGGGAGGCTGTCGCATTGCTTCCAGTGGTGGGTTGCTACCGGTTCACACAGGTTTGGGAGACCAGTAGCGATAAATTGGCAAGGGTCACAGAACCAGTATTAATGGCTGGCTGGCCATGCCCCTGAACCAGTCCCCTGGCCACTGCCCCATCCAGCCACTTCCTTTTCCTCCTCAACACCCGGGTGGCTTGCCTGCCTAAGCTGCCTTCCCACTTGGTGCTTCTCTGTGCCCCAACTGAGCTGCCTCCTCCTGCTTACAGGTAAGTTGCACTAGCCCCCTCCCCCAAAATGCTGCATCACCCCCAACACCCCCTCCGGGCTTGCAACCTTAACTTCCCCGCCCCTTACAGGAGTCCGTCCCCCCCCGCACCCTGTTTTGGCTCCCAGGAGCTGCAGGGAGCTTACTAAGGCCAAAATGGGGTGTGGGGGTGCCTAGCAAGTCTCCTTGCAGCCCTCTGGAAGCAAAAACAGGGTACGGGGTGGGGTGGGTGGTTTCAAGGGAGAAAGAAACAAAGAAATGCTCACTGTTTAGGGAGATCCCCAGGTGCACAGACCTTGAGTTGAGAGCTTATTGTAAGTCCTGCACTAGTTATCTTTGCTCAGGCTAAGCTAATTAATAGTGGAGTTCTAGAGCCTGGATAGCTCAGCAGACTAAAAGCATTGTGATTAACACCACCTGTCTGCAATTACTGTAAGTTTGAATCTCACCAGGCTCAAGGCTGACTCAGCCTTCCATCCTTTCTAAGGTGGGTAAATTGAGGACCTCAGTTTGTGGGGGCAATAAGCTGTATAAATTGTTATTTGTATAAATATGCAAAATATGAAGGCTATTGCTTAACACATTGTAAGCCGCCCTGAGTCTCCGGAGAAGGGCGGCATGTAAATCAAATTAAAAAAAGAAAAAAAGAATGCCAGATGATCAATGGGCATGTTCTGTGTTTCAAAATGTTTGGCTTTTCTTCCTCCTGCCAAAGACCTTCTGTGGTTCTTCACAGAAAGGGAGAAAGGAGAAAGAGAGGGAGAAAAAAAGAAAGAGAGAGAGAGAGAGAAGAAAGAAAGAAAGAGAGAGAGAAAGAAAGAAAGAGAAAGAAAAAGAAAAAGGAAGGGAGAGAGAGAACGTAGGTATCTCTTAACAGAGGCTTGAACTTGCCTGAAATTAGATCAAGCCCTACATCACTTAATCCAATGTATCAGATTAAATTGCTATTGAATTATTTTTGGTATATATACTACATCCTCTTGTGTAATTTAGTTACAGTGTAAAACTAATCCATTATGTCTCAAAATAAAAGGGAGATCAAAAATCCAATTAGTGCCATGTAAATTCTGGAATCCCCAAAGATCTTTCCCATTGCATTTCTTAAACAAATTTATGTAGCTACCCAACTCATATACAGTGACTTTATTCCATTCGTGTTCCTTTCATGTAGTTCTCAACGTGTCAATCTCCTTGCTACTCTATTTCCTCCACCAAATTAGAGCATTTAATTTTGTGTATATGCACCAGTAATTTTCAGAAAAAGATTTATTCCTCTCTTACATAGCTATTTAGCAGTAGCTTCATCTGTCAGTTTACTTTTACCATTAAAAAAAATGTTTTGTTGCATTATATGACTGCAAAAGCCTTTTAGAAGTTTCATGTAACAGGAAATATTCAGTAACAATTTTGTAAGCAGTTGTCATTGCCACAAACACCCTCCCGCCAAAAAGACAGAGAAAGAGAGAGAGAAAGAGAGAAAGAAAGAGGAAGGAAGGGAGAGAGAGACAAAACTTCCGTGCTATTATTTTTAATTGTTCCATTATTTATCATGTATTAATATTTTACACTGTCCCTACACCTAGAGTGATTTTACTGCCCTTCTTTTGCCCAGGGCTACCGCATATTTTTCAGGGATTTACATGCATTCAAGAGCATAAATATGTGTGTGTTCATTTTGTAGATCAGGTTGCATAAGTCCATCTTAATATGCTATTCCTGGCATGTGATGTTTTGCATACATACAGAGAAAGAAGCACTCTTGGGATCTTTCACGCTTGCTGTCAAACATCAGCCATAATACTAATGATTGTTTTGAGCAATATGCATGAATGGCTATTTTATATGTGAAATTATGACTGAAATATTTCTGCACCTATATTGGTTCTCACTGTCAGGAAGTTTCTCCTTCGTTTTAGGAGAAAAATTAACTTCTCTCTTTGTTCAGTTTCCATCCATTGCTTCTTGTTTTGCCTTCTGGTGCTTTGGAAAATACATTGCCTATACATTCTTTCTGGCAGCCCCTTAAAAGCCTGTTGCCTATCACACTCTTGGGCAAAGCATGTGAGCCATTTCCTCCTTTCAGTGGTCCATGAAAGTACATCGAAAGTATGTAGATAATAAAGGTGAAAAATGGTGAACAACATTTTTACAGAACTATACGTTGAGGCTGGGTGTGACAAGGAATGGCTGGGAGGAAAGGGGCCAGGTGAGGCACCCCTTGATGTGAGTGACATTGAATTGGCCACACCCACCCAGTCACATGACCATGAGGCCACTCCCACCGTCACATGACCCACAAAATAAGCCATGCCCACAGAACTGGTAGAAAAAAAATTTAGAACCCATCCCTGATTGCTTCCCTTCTCTGCCAATCAGTCCATTCTTCCTGATTTCAGATTTGGGTCTCCCTGGTTGTAAAATGAGGGAGGGGGAAGCACTGGAGGCCGTTCTGGGCAGAACCCTCATATCTGAATGTTTGTTTTTACAGCATCAACAACGAGGGGACCCACCAGAATTGGAACTACTGTTTGAATTTGACCCAAAGACTCTTCTTCTGTTCTGCACCCCCGGAGACCCTCCCCCCAAACCCCACCCTGGGTCATTCCTTCTCCTCTGCAATAAAGCATTGATCCTTGCATCCTAATCTGTGTCAGATGTCTTCTTCTGCCCCTTTTGGGGGTTCCTCCTCCCCACCTTGTCGGGGGAAGAAGCTCTCAGAGCACAAAATCCCTGAAACTCGGTCCCTACAAAGGGTTTACTCCAGAGTACGTCTGGGGTGGACCCAGAGACTCTGCTACTCACTGATGGTTCCACATAGATGCTCTGGCTGGAGACAATGAGGCAAATCAGAGAAAGTTTTAAGCCTTTATTTAATTAAGGAGAAGGTGGGGGGAACCAAGATAATTAAATAGTATAGTAGGAAAAATATTAGATATATGAGTGATTCTCATGCTTGTAGATATCGGTCTGTTTTAAACATATGTTATTATATTATTATACCAGCTCCCACAATTTCTGGAGGAAACTGATTACCTAGACCCGTACCAATCTGGCTTCAGGCGCGGCCACAGCATGGAAACAGCATTGGTCGCCCTGGTGAATGATCTCTGGTGGGCCCGGGATGGGGGTTGTTCCTCCATTCTGGTGCTTCTTGACCTCTCAGCGGCTTTTGATACCATCGACCATAGTATCCTACTGTGACAGCTCCGGGGGTTGGGAGTGGGGGGCACTGTATTACAGTGGTTCTCCTCCTTTCTCTCGGGCCATATGCAGTTTGTATGGGTGGGGGGTCAGAGGTCTTCCCTGAGGCCCCTCACATATTCTCCCCCCTGCTCTTCAACATCTACCCAAAGCTGCTGGGTGAGATCATTTGTAGCTTCGGGGTGAGGTATCATCAATATGCTATGATACCCAACTGTACATCTCTACCCCAGAGCAACCCAGGGATGCCCTTTCCCTGATGTCGAAGTGCCTGGAGGCGGTGCGGGTCTGGATGGGCAGAAACAGGCTCCGACTCAACCCGTCCAAGACTGAATGGCTGTGGATCCCCGCATCCCCTGATCTAGCCACCCCATCACTTATAATGGGAGGGGAGTTGTTGACTCCCTCTGATAAGGCTCGCAATCTTGGCGTCCTTCTTGATTCACGGCTGTCTTTGGTAGATCATCTAACGGCCGTGACAGGGTGGGGGCTTTTGCACAGGTCTGCCTAGCGTGCCAGTTGCGGCCTTTTCTAGACAGGGATGCCCTCCGTACAGTCACTCAAGCTCTCATTTGTCTCTCGATTGGATTACTGCAATGCCCTCTACATGGGGCTGCCCTTGGGGTGCACCCGGATGCTCCAGCTGGTCCAAAATGCAGCCGTGCGGGTTGTTACGGGAACCTCCCGTTACTCCTGGGCAACAGCTCTCTTGTGCAAGCTGCATTGGCTGCTGGTGGCCTTCCGGATCCGCTTCAAGGTGTTGGTACTCACCTATAAAGCCCTACATGGCATGGGCCTGAGGTACCTGCAGGACCACCTCCTACCGGCCTCCCACCGGCCTGTGCATTCTCATAGAGCTGCCCTCCTCCGGGTGCCATCGGCTAGACAATGTCGGCTGGCGGCCCCCAGGATGAGGGCATTCTCTGTGGCCGCACTGACCCTCTGGAAGGGGTTACCCACTGAGCTCTGGATGGCTCCTGATCTCCGCACATTCTGCACCAGCCTTAAGACATGGCTTTTCCATCAAATTCCGTGACCGATTATGGGGTTTGTAATTGGGGGTTTTAATTTTTGGATTAGATTTCAATACTCCATTGTCGTCGTCATTGTTTTTGTTTTTATTGTGTGAGCCGCCCCAAGTCTTATGGGAGAAGGGCGGCATATAAATTTTAATAATAAAATAAATAAAATAAATAAATTATAGCTGGCCACGCAAAATCTCCTTTACCTGCCACCTGTTCCTAAGTCACCAGTAACTTTATCTCCTGAACATGAAGGGAGGGAGGGAGGGAGGGAGGGAGGGAGGGAGGGAGGGAGGAAGGAAGGAAGGAAGGAAGGAAGGAAGGAAGGAAGGAAGGAAGGAAGGAAGGAAGGAAGGAAGGAAGGAAGGTGATTGAAAGCAGGATCAAGGGTTTTGTGAAGGCAGGTATAATGGTGAGGTCAGTTGTTGGGCTGGGACCTCTCAGTTCTCCTTAGTTCTAAGTTGTATCTCTCTTTAATGATCTTCCACCCATTTCTTCTTGTAATGGGGTAATTATGGATTTTATTTCTTTCTTCCAGAGGATTCCCTCTCCCATGCAATCTATTTGCATTTCCTCCCCCTCTTCATCCAAGGATTCAGAGCTTCATCGAAGAGCAGAGGACCCAGGAGAGGCCCTTGTGGCCCCACCCTTGATTTCTCCTGGTGGAACACGGTTTGCATATTGCTCACGTTTCACAGCCGTTCTTGATAATGTCATCAGTGCAGGAAGATTGGTCCTTGAATAGGAAGGTCTGGCACAAGGCAGCTTCTGCCCCGTTTGTAATATTGCTTGTTCCTTGTTTATTTATCTGTCCTTGTTCCTCCTCAACCAGGGTTGCTTAATAATTGGGTGGTGAGGGAGGGGCTCTCTGGGCTGATTGGCATGGCCAACTGGCAGTCAGAAGAACCAACGGAAGCTTCTAAATTTCACAACACAGAGAGAGCTGCAACTGCAGTGAGAGGTGGATTAGGATTAGGCAAGGTCTGAGAATGCAGGAGAATTCCTTGAGGTTGTGGCATAGCAAAAAGCCTCATCGATACCAAACATTACAAACAGCATCCAGATAACAACTGCTGGGATTTTGCAGGATTGCAACTGGTGTGGCAGGGCTGCTCCGTTGCAGTTCAGATGTGGGGATGGAGTTGACACTGTCAGATAAATCCTGCAAAGAGGGAAGAGAAAATTGGTAGCTCAGGGTTGACATGTTGGCTCCTAGGTGCTCTCTGAGCCTGGTGGATTTCTTGCACACATTTCGTTATGCAACCAGCTAGGATCATCAGTGCTAGAAGGTGGTGGGGTTTGTGGAGAGGAGGAGAAGGAAGAGGAGGATTGTGGGGTCCTTGGTGCTCTTGGTGGATTTCTTGCAGATGCTTCATTCCCCAAACTAGGTCATGTCATCAGGGCTAGAAGGGAGGGGGGCTGGGGAAGAGGAGGACGGAGGAAGAGTCTGTGCTCCTTGGTGCTCTCTGAGCTTGGTTTCCTTGCAGGGGTTTCATTATCCAAACCAGCCTGTTTCCCCTAAAATAAAACCTCCCCAGATAAAAAGCCCAATCGGGCTTTTGAGCGCATGTGCTAAAACAAGCCCCCCCCCCAAAAAAATATTTGCACGCATGCACAGCCGGTCCCCGTCATTTCCTCTGCTTAGGGTTAGGGAGGCAGAGCTGAAAATCAGGTAAGAGGGCAAGAGGAGCCCCGTCTTGCTCCACGCGCCCCGAAGTAATAAGACCTCCCCGAAAATAAGGCCAAGCGCTTATTTCAGGGTTCCAAAAAATATAAGACAGGCTCTTATTTTCCGGGAAACATGATAGGTAACATCATCAGTCAAGAAGGGGGGGGGTGTGGAGGGGGGGAGGAAAACTGTGGGGTCCTTGGTGCTCTCTGAACTTGGCGGTTGTCTTGCCGATGTTTCATTACTCAAAGCAGCACTTCTAGCACTGATGAGGTTACCCAGTTGGTTCTCCTGCTTGATCAGAGGGCTGGACTAGAAGACCTCTAAGGTCCCTTCCAGCTCTATCCCATTCTATCCTATCCTATTCTATCCTATCCTATTCTGTCCTGTTCTACATTCTGTTCTGTTCTGTTCTGTTCTGTTCTGTTCTGTTCTGTTCTGTTCTGTTCCGTTCCGTCCCGTCCCGTCCCGTCCCGTCCCGTCCCGTCCCGTCCCGTCCCGTCCCGTCCCGTCCCGTCCCGTCCCATCCCATATTTTCTATTCTATTCTATTCTATTCTATTCTATTCTATTCTATTCTATTCTATTCCAATCCATTCCATTCCATTCCATTCCATTCCATTCCATTCCATTCCATTCCATTCCATTCCATTCTATTCTATTCTATTTATTCCATTCCATCCCATCCCTTCCCTTCCCTTCCCTACTCTGCTCTACTCTACACCTCTACCTTTCTCTTCTCTCTCTTCTCTTCTCTCTCTTCTCTTCTCTTCTCTTCTCTTCTCTTCTCTTCTCTTCTCCTCTCCTCTCCTCTCCTCTCCTCTCCTCTCCTCTCCTCTCCTCTCCTCTTCTCTCCCCTTCTCTTCTCTTCTCTCCCATCCCATCCCATCCCATCCCATCCCATCCCATCCCATCCCATCCCATCCCAACTATTCTAAGCCAAGGGCTACTTGTACACTCTTATTAATTTCCTAATAAGCCTACTTTTTATTTTGGATCTAAAGACCGTCTGTTAATATCTTTGTTCCCTGGGCTAACCGAGGGTCCTCCATGCAGGGGAGTTGTGCGCGGATGGACACAGGATGATGGCCACGACTCCAGCACAGCCTTATACGCTGCAGCAGCTCTGCCCCCCACAGAAAAGGGGGCTCTGCACAAGGGATGGAAACTTTCAACTCACAGACCAGCCTGTGGGGTGTAATGAGAAAATATTGCCTTTATTTTGGGGAGGGGGGCGATGCTAGCTGTTTCCCAAGGCAGCCCAGCACTGCTGGCTGTATGTCCGTCCTCCTGGTCTGAAGAAGTCCCATCCTGCAGCCGAAGGGAGCAGCTGGTCCAGGGTCTCATTCGAGGATGGGGTCTGCGGAGGAAAGGCAAGAGAGGCACTGGGGGGAATGGGGAAGAAACTGAGGTTGGGCAACCCCCATTCATAGGAGGATACAGATACAGATTAGCAGAGTTGGAAGGGACCTTTTAGGTCATCTAGTCCAACGCCCCTGTCCAAGGAGGAGACCCTACACTATTTCTGACCAATGGCAGTCCAGTCTCTTCTTGAAAGCCTCCAATGATGAAGCTCCCACAACCTCTGAAGGCAACTTCTGTTCCATGGGTTGATTGCTCTCACTTTCAGAAAATTTATCCTTATTTCTAGATTGAATTTCTCCTTGATCAGCTTCCATTCATTATTCCTTGTCTGGCCTTCAGGTGCCTTGGAAAATAGCTTGACTCCCTTCCTCCTCTCTGTGGCAACCCCTGAGATATTGGATGACTGCTATCCTGTCTCTCCTGGTCCTTCTCTTCCCTAGACCAGCCAGGCCCAGTTCTCTTGGGTGAGAAGCAAAATGTCTTCAAAGAAAAACTAGAAAGTCTGGTTGCCTCTTGCAAAAGCCCCTTTGGGACAGCCATGACCTGGATGACGGAGAAGCTTCATAGACATTTGGGAGGAGTGGGAATGTGTGAGCAAAATAAACCATAGAAGGTATGTGTGTTAATTGGGGCAACCTTGAAGTTCTCAGTGGATTTATCAAAATTGCTCTGTCAATAAAAGTTATGTATTTTTTTCCCCTCTTTTTAAAGACAGTATCTCTTTCTTGAGGCTAATAACGGGAAGGGCAGTAAAGAAACTTAAGACTTGCTATTTATGAATATTCACCCTTACATCATCTATTACCTATGCATGACTGTATCATATATATATAGGGTCCTCATTTTTTCTGTAGAGCCTGGAATAGCTCAGCGGACAAATGCACTGTAATTTAACTCCAGCTGTCTGCAATTAGTAAGTTCGAATCTCCAGGCTCAAGGTTGACTCAACCTTCCATCCTTTCTAAGGTAGGTAAATTGAGGACCCAGTTTGTGGGGGCAATAAACTGACTTTGTATAAATATACAAAAGTAGGAAGGCTGTTGCTTAACCAATTGTAAGCCGCCCTGAGTCTCCGGAGAAGGGCGGCATATAAATCAAATTAAAAATAAATAAAAAAGGAATCCCTCGCATGATTTTCTGGAGGGCATTCTTCCAGTGGGCACTGAATGAATAAGAATTGCAGTGAGCATTGATTGTGGATGTTTTTTGTCTTGTCTTTGATTCAGAACTTTATGGATAAGTATCAAATAAAAGGCAGGATTGGGGCCTTCCTTCACACAAGAAGGAAAAGAGGAAGAAAGACCAGGTCTTAGGAAATCAAAGAGGACCCTTCCCCCCCCCATCTTCCTAAACCAGAATCGGATCCCCTCTTGAGGCTCAGCTAAGAGAGAACTTCCCTCTCCCCCACCCTCTCTGTCCGTCCTTCTGAGGTGGGAACGGCCTCCACTGCCTGGTCTCTAATGGCTGGAGAAGATCTGGACGTTCTCTTTTCATCATCATCATATTTGGGGCTTGGCTCATCCAAGGACAAATCCAAGAAGGATGGAAGCTTCCAGAGGGATTCCAGAGAGATCCGCTTGGATCCAATCCATGCTGGGATCTACGAAACTCAGCAGTAGTGAGTGGTATAATAAGACCCAATGCCCTTACCTTAGACAGGATTCATGCACTGGACATTGCAAGCATAAAGGCAGCACTTCTGCTTCCCCAGACAATCCTCGTCACTTTCACACATCTGGAAACAAGGCGGGGTGGAGCCTGGAGGTGCCCTGGGACACGCTCCAGGCTTCACTGAAAAGGAGAACATTCCAGAGGTTTGTGGTTTTGTTCTGTACCAGTGTATTAGGCCGAACTAATCAAACAAAAAAATGTTGGATTGTGCAGAGATAGATAGATTGACATTGAAAATAAAAGATAAAGGAGATATATAATATTATTTAATGTGGAATAGGTTTTGTCAGTGGTTAGAGCCAGAGCTCACTCTAACAGCATTGCCAAAAAAGGCATTAAGAGTTGTTAATCTTGTGTAGCTTCTTCTCTGGTAACATTGTACTGCAAACCAGGGCATACAAAGCCTTTGCTAGACCAATTCTCGAATACAGCTCATCTGCCTGGAATCTGCACCGTATAACAGACATTAATACAATTGAGCAAGTCCAGAGATATTCCATGAGTCCTCCACTCCTCTACTCACAGTAGAATTCCTTATGCCACCAGGCTTGAAATTTTAGGCTAGGACAACCTAGAATTACACCGCCTATGGTCTGACCTAAGCGTAGTACACAAAATTATCCACTACAATGTACTTCAGCTTCAACCACAATAATACACAAGCACACAATAGATAGAAACTCAAGGTAAACCGCTCCAAACTCGATTGCAGAAAATATGGCAACAGAGTGGTCCATGCCTGGAATGCACTCCCTGACTCTGTGGCTTCTTCCCCAAACCCCCAAAACTTTAACCTTAAACTGTCTAATGTTGACCTTGCCCCAATCCTCAGAGGTCTTTAAGGGGTGTGCATAAGCGCACCAGTGTGCCTATCGTCTCTGTCCTAATATTCCCTTTTATTCGTATCCATTTCATGTATTAATATCCATGTTTATACTTATTCCTGTTATCTCGTACATGTTTGACAAACTAAATAAATAAAAAAGAAATAAAAATTAGATGAAGAAAGAGCATAGTTACGTGTAAATTAAGCATGAAAGTTGTTTATAACCGTAAGTATGCTAATATAATCAATAGCATTACGAATAAGCTAATATAATTCTAAATATGGTTAGAATCGTTCTGCTTTAGTACTACTATTCCTATCAGTATATATCCGTGATGGCGAACCTATGGCCCGTGTGCCACAGCTGGCATGAGGAGCCCTTTCTGTGGACACACGAGCCATCGCCCAGCTCAGTTCCACCGTGCATGCATGCCTCCCACCGGCCAGCTGATTTTTGGGACGCATGGGGCGCGGCATGCAGGGGATGCGCATGGAAGTGTGGGGGATGGCACACGCATGTGCGGGGGTTGGGGGAGCACGGGGAGGACAGTGTCCCCTTTTGGGCCATTTTTGGGCCCAGGAGGTTGCAAGGAGGCCCACTTAATGGGCGGGCAGGGCGAGGGAGGTGCAAGGAATGAGGGCCATGGATCAATCTTCTACGTGCAACCGAAGCCTTGGCCCTCATTCCTTGCACCTCCCTCGCCCTGCCCGCCCATTAATCCTCTCATTCAATTTGCTGATCCCTCTGCTGGCTCTTCCTTAATGGGTTCGGGCAAACCCCTAGCACGAGGGACTGCAACCTTAAACACACAAAGAACCATTTGAACTCATTTCCCACAGGAAAAAAAATGCCGGGAGCCACAAAACCAGGGTGGGCATGGCCAACTCGACATCACTTACCCCCACCCAGCCACGTGACCCCCTAGCCACGCCTATACAGCCAGTCATTAGGGCAGAGAACCGGTTGTTAAAAAACACTGGGAACAACAAAACCCTTCTCTCCCCACCCTCTCCCCCTCTCGCTGCATCTCTCTCTCTCCCTTTCTCTCTCTCTCTGTATCTCCACCTCTCCCCCCCCCCCCCCGTCCCTCTGTATCCCTCTAGCAGAATCAACTGGATGAAACCCTCAGAAAGACTAAGAGATACTTCGAGGTTAGCAATATTTGCTGTATGGGGGCAGTGCCCCTCCTTACCCATTTGTCCCCTCGAAGGGGGCAGCTCCGTCAAGAGGGTGAGGAGACCCAGAAGAAGGAAGAGGCCATGCGCAGCCTTCATGGTGCTGGTTCAGTGGGGATGCGAGGTGGGGCTGGAGGGATGGGTATTTAAGTCCTGCTTGGAGGAAGTGAGAAGGGCTGCTGAAGACGCAAGAGAAATGCAAGAATTGTTAGCTTTTCCCTTGATGGACAAATAGGTGGGGCAGGAAACCGAGATCTTTATTGATGGAGGCCCACCCATCGTGTTGGCATTCAGGCTTTGTGCAGGGCAGAGCAGGGGCTGCTCCTCCTTCCCGGATCCTGAGTTGCAAAATAGGATGCTGGATTACAACACATGTTTGCATGTTGTAATTACAAAGTGGGCAGTGACTGAAGCCATTGGATGTCACAGTCGCAGCTGAGGCTCAGTGGGGTCCATCTCCCTCTTGCAACATTAAGGCCGGGGGTGAAAGTGATGACCGGATGAGGAAATGTGGAGGCAGCCAGAAAGCCAGAAGGTTCAGGATACACCCCACTCTACTAACAACAAATGAGAAGCACCCAACCTCAGTTGGGAACCCAATTTTTCGATAAGATAAGATGATAAGATAGATAAGATGAGATGAGATGAGATGAGATGAGATGAGATGAGATGAGATGAGATGAGATGAGATGAGATAAGATGAGATAATTTTATTTCTATACCGCCCTTCTTCTGAAGGACTCGGGGCGGTGTACACAAAGAGGCCTTGGTGGTTCCTTGATTAGGATATTATTTTCTGTTTGATAATTTGTCTGGTGGGGAATAGAGAATACAACACAATAGAATGGAATAGAGTGGAGTGAATATTTATCTATCTATCTATCTATCTATCTATCTATCTATCTATCTATCTATCTATCTATCTATCTATCTAACTGTCTGTCTGTCTGTCTGTCTGTCTGTCTGTCTGTCTGCCTGCCTGCCTGCCTGCCTGCCTGCCTGCCTGCCTGCCTGCCTGCCTGCCTACCTACCTACCTACCTACCTACCTACCTACCTGTCTGTCTGTCTATCTATCTATCTATCTATCTATCTATCTATCTATCTATCTATCTATCTATCTGTCTATCATCAGTATCTAACTATCTCTACCTACCTACCTTGCAGGTACCAGGGTCTAGGACAACTTGCCATGGTTGACTTGCTACTGCCAACTTGCCACCAGAGAACTTTCTGAGGGAAAGTTCAGCATCCAATGCTGATTAGCCGCCGGGCTGCTAGGAGGCCACACTCTGGCTCAGTCCAGCCTTGAGGACTTCTCCTCTGAGAAGGTTTAAACCCAAAGCAAGACAAAGCCTGCTGCAATTCACTTGTCCCTCTCTTGAATTATCCTGCATTGAATTGTCTTGCAATGGGGTGCCCCATTCTGCCATGTTGGATCTTTCTCTGAGGAGCTTCCACCCATTCCTTCTTGTCCTACCCTCAGGTGTTTGGGGAAATAATAAATCTACCCCCTCTTCCCTAGGACAGCCCTTCAAGGAATGGAAGGTCAGGTCTCCTCTGAGCTTTCTCTTCATTATTTGTACACGAGGAATTTGCACAGGAGACAAATTCCTTGTTTTTCCAATCACACTTGGCCAATAAAGAGTATTTCTATTCCTATTAGGCTAAACACACCTACTTCTTTTAACTGTTCATTATACAGTTGAGTCTCCAGTCCCCTCACCATCTTCTCTGCTCTCTTTCTAGAGTCAGAGCCATCCTTTTTATTGTATTGTGGTGACCAGAACTGGACACACAATCCCAAGTGTGGTCTCACCAGTGCAGTATAAGCTTCACAGACTAACAGAATAAAAGAATGGGACCTTGGATGTCCTCTAATCCAACTCCCAGCTCAAGATCTTTCCTTCTTCAGTCTCTCTAGGAAAGATGCTCTGTGCCTCAGCCCCTCTTGTTTTCGCATGGGAGTAGGGGTGGGGGGAGGGAAATGGGGCAGAAGAAGACACCAGAGACCGAGAGGGAAGCCAGAATCCAAAGCTTTATTGCAGAGAAGAAAGAATGAACCCAGGAGTGTTTTGGGGGATGGTCTCCAGGACGGCCCAGGACAGAAGAAGGGTTTTTGGGTCAAGTTGCTGCACTGGCCACAATTCAGAAGGGCAAAGATCCCATGGAGAAAGGGTCAGCCATCACTTAGAGGATCCTGTGAAAAGAAACAGAGTCAGGCCTGAGGAATCTCTTGAAGCCACACTGGCCTTTGAGAAGCCTTCTCCATAAATCTCAAATAAATGGCAGGATCAGGACCTTCCTTCTCTCAAGAGGGAAAAGGGGGAAGACTTTGCAGTCCAGGAGCCCCCACCCCAATCTTCCTAAGACAGAATCGGAACCCCTCTTCAGGCTCAGCTAAGAGAGAACTCCGGCCCTCTCTCTGTCTGTCCTCCTGAGGTGGAAATGGCCTCCTCTGCCTGGTCTCTCATGGCTGGAGAAGACCTGGATGGTCTCCTTTCCTCACCATTGTACTCAAGTACAATGGCTTGGCTTATCCAAGGAAAGACCCAAGAAGAATGGAAGCTTCCAGAGGGATCCCAGAGAGATCCACTTGGATCCAGTCCATGCTGGGATCTACTCGCTACCAGGTGCGAGTTCATAAATCCCAAAGAAATGATGAAGGACCAGATCATCCTGGGGATGAGGGATCTCACTCTACAAAAGAAACTGTTGATAAGGAGAGGGGTCTCATTCAAAGACGTTGTTGAGGAGGCCAGGGCTGCAGAATCATCAGACAACTCAGTGGCAAATGTAAGGAAGACCAGTGGAGTGCACCACACATACTGGAAGCCCGACTGGTCAACCAAAGTCCCTGAGTATGATGACGACTGGGACGACACAGACGACGCCATCCACCACGTGTACCCAGAAAAGTGGCAAAACCCCAGGGATGCGGACAGCAGGCAGCCATGTTGCCCGGGCTGCATGGGTTTCCACACAAGGGTGGCTTGCCGTTTCCGGGATGCAACATGCCGCCGATGCCAAAGAAAGGGCCACATTGCCGAAGCCTGCAAAGTGCCCCAACCCATTCTCTTTCAGCCAAAGCCGTTAGGAAGACCAGGGAACCCTAGAGCTGGCCAACAATGGAGCAGACGAAGAGAGGACCAATACCAAGCTCCCAGAGAAATCCATCACACAACCATGGGAGAAACAGATGCATATGAGCAGGAGAAATACCATGCAGTCATGAACATTGAAAGGGAACCATGCAAAATGGACCTGGACACAGGGTCGAATTTTACAATAGTATCCTGGCAAACAATCAAGAAGTTGAACCCAGCTGCAAGCAGGAAGTTCCTGAAGCCTCCAAATGTCTACCTGAATGACTATCAAGGGAACTGGATAGAGGTACTAGGCAGAATGGAGGTCAAAGTAACATTCCACGAGTTCCAGGGCCGGCTGCCGCTCGCAGTCATTGGCAGCCGCCGGCCATCACTGCTGGGAGTAGAATGGTTCAAACCCCTGGGCCTGGACATCACCGGACTGCACAGCATAACCACCCATGAACTGGACCAGCTGTTGGCAGAGTTCGTGGACGTCTTCGACGAGGGCCTAGGTAAATATATGGGGAAACCCATTTCATTTAACCTAAACCCCCAGGTGACTCCATCAGGCTCAAATCCTGTAGGGTACCATTTGCTTTGCGGTCCAAGGTCGAGGAACAATTAGACAAGCTCATTGCCCAGGGAATCCTCGTGCCAACCAACCATGCAGTGTGGGAGACTCCCACAGTCACCCCCGTGAAGCCAGATGGGTCTGTCTGCATCTGTGTGGATTACAAGTGTACGCTGAACAAGGCCCCTTCAGCAGAGTGCGTACCCAGTGCCCATGGTGCAACATCTGTTGCATTCCCTAGGAAGCGGGAAGATATTCACCAAGCTGGACCTTGCCCAGGCCTATCAGCAGCTGCCAGTAGATGAAGCCACTGTTGAAGCACAAACCATAGTGACTCACAGGGGTATATTTAAATGTACCAGGTTGCAGTTTGGGGTCAGCATAGCCCCAGGACTTTTCCAGTGCCTAATGGAGCGGCTACTGCACAGGATCCCAGGGATGGTGCCATACTTCGATTATGTTTTTATATCAGGGGAGTCAATAGGCCAGTTGACGGAACGCATGGGTGAAACCTTGGGAGGTTCCAGAAAAAAGGACTCAAAGTGAACCCTAATAAATGCAAAATTGGCGTAAGGCAGGTAGAGTTCCTGGGCTTCCTGATAGATGGGTTGGGCATCCACCCGACTGATAGCAAGATGAAAGCCATTAAGAATGCCCCCACCCCGAAGAATAAGGCAGAACTGCAAGCTTTCTTGGGACAGTTAAACTTTTACAGCACATTTTTACAACAGAATGGAAACTAATCAAGCAGAGAAGCAACCTGGAATCAAGGAGACATTTCCTGACAGTGAGGACAATTAATCAGTGGAGCTGGTTGTCTGCAAGGAGAGACTGGAGAGTCACTTGTCTGAAATTGTGGAGTGTCTCCTGCCTGAGAAGGGGGTTGGAGTAGAAGTCCCTTCCGACTCTGTCCTGTCCTGTCCTGTCCTGTCACCTGAGCATAGACCAGCTGTGGTCCACCCAGAGGATGGCATCCCTAATAAGGAATATGGCAGGATTCCTGCACTCAGTCAGGCAACCGTAACGGCCACACTTCTGTTCCCAGGGCATTTCAGTCACTTTGACACTTCACAGAACAAACAGTGATTGTGCCTGGAGAGGGTGTGGGACAGACTCCGGGTTTTCTTGCACACTAGATCCCAAAGGTGAGAGATTCTCCTGGAGTTGGACCCCCAGAGCAATTGAGATCCCACCTCTGGGCCTTTCAGCAGTCAAAGGCTCTCCATGCATCCAGGAGGAGACGTTGCCAGCTGGAGCTGGAGCTGCCCTTCCCCTCCCTCCCCCAAACCACGGCCATTTCCTTCTGGGGTCAGCTCTGGGCTGGACACTGCAAGCGATGCTTGAGCCAAGGCCCTAGGATTGTCTGGGATGCTGCGCCTCCCCTTCACGGCCTCTTTTCCTTCTTTCCTTCTGGGAGGGGCTTCGTGATACCCAAAGGACACTCAGATTCAGTGACACTTTGGTTCCCTGTAGCATCAATCGTGGGAACTCTCAAGTTTCTTCTTGACAGTGATTAAGATAGATAGATAGATAGATAGATAGATAGATAGATAGATAGATAGATAGATAGATAGATAGATATATTGATATACATGTTATATGATATATCTTACACTCCAAATGTAGCCCCGCCCAGTTTCTCAATCGGCGGTTTCAGAGGCTGAAAAAAGATCAGAAAGGAAGCTTCAGAAAAAAGCCCCCAAAACAGAGCTTCTTCAGAGGCTTTTTTTCTGAAGCTCTGTTGTGGAGGCTTTCAGAGGCAGAAGAAATTTTTTTTTCTGAAACAGAGTTACAGAAGTTTCAGAGGCAGAAAAAAAAGGGGAAAAAAAGCAAGGTACAGAGCTTACAACCAAGGAACCTGTTGCTAAAATTCACCTCTGGGGACTGCTGATTGGTGGTATTCCGCAGTGGTGGGTTCCTCCCGGTTCGGCCCGGTTCTCCCGAGCCAGTAGCGGTGACGATATGATGTCACCGAACCAGTTCTGCCCTCCCTGCCCCCCCCCCCGCACACCCCCAGCGTTATTCTTCGTTTATTTGGGCCCACCCCCAATCTATTGCTGCCTCCTGAGTCCCAGCTGATGGCTAGAGAGAAAAAAACTGTTTAAACAAAAAGCCGCCCTACAGCTGATCAGTGTTAAAAGAAAACAAATGAGTAGACCGGTGCCTGCAAAAATACATGAGTAGATCAGTGCCTGCAAAAAATAATGGGTAGATCGGTACAGCTCTGCAAGCAGTTTATTTATTTATTTTATTTATATACCGCCCTTCTCCTTGCGGACTCAGGGCGGTTAAAAGCCTGGTAGATCAGTACCTCTGCTAAATCCTACATAGTTGTCACATGACCATCAAGCCACACCCACAAAATAAGCCACGCCCACAGAATCAGTAGTAAAAAAATTTTGAACCCACCCCTGGTATTCCAGGAGGCTAATACCAATCAGCTTTTTCTTATTTTCCTCCCCCAAAACTAAGTTTTCTTCTTTTCCTTCTTAAAAAGCATCTTATACTCTGGTGTGTCTTATACTCCAAAAAATATGGTAATATAATAATAAAATCATAATAAAATCATCCCCACACCTCCCACCCAGGAGTGTGGGTGCTGGGGGTTCAAAGGGATTCAGGAGAACCTCTAGCTAAGATTCTGCGTAGTGTGAAGAACCCCTCAAATCCCACTCCCGGCTGGCCCTGCCCACCCTCCTCTGCCCCTCCCCGCCCTTCCCAGGACTCCCCAAGAAGCCCATTTTGGATGCAGGTAAGTACAGGGCGCGCATGGACGCTCGTGGAGGGCAAAAAACAGGCCTACCGGAAGTTTGGGAAGGCCAGAAACAGGCCCGTTTTCAGCCTCCAGAGGGCCTGTGGAGCCTGGGGAGGCCATTTTTCCCTTCCCAGCGGCTCAAGGAAAGCCTCCAGAGCCTGGGGAGGGCAAAAACATACACACACCGTCCATGGTGCAGGAGGCCGACTAGGCCACGCCCACCACGGCATGCCCACCGAGCAACTGGGCAGAGAACCCCTTGCTACAATTTTTGAAACCCACCCCTGCTCCCACCCCAGCGACAGCAGATCACATGAGCCATTGAATGGGCTCCATCCCGCTCTGGGTTGCCCAGGCCTGCTGGCAGAACCAGGTCTTCAGTGCCTTCTGGAAGAGTGTTAGAGTGGGGGCCATTCTAATCTCTGGAGGAATGATGTTCTAGACAGAGGGAGCCACCACGGAGAAGGCCCTTCCTCTGGGTCCCACCAGGTGCATCTCCTTCAAGGGTGGGACCTCCAACATTTCCTGAAAAGTCTCAGGTAGTATAATTTGAGCAATGCTGCAATGTGAGCACCCCAGGTCAGGTCCTCTTTGATGATAAGACC
>CM075960.1:6969734-7204734 GCA_038048745.1 Coluber constrictor foxii
TCTCAACTTATATCCTACTGGCTTGCTCTGTCAGGGTGGGAGTGGTCTTCCTTGACCTCCTTGTGTCGGGCAATTTTTCATGATGTAGAGTTGAAACTCTGCTCTTGTAGAGTAGAGTTTTCATCTACTCTTCTGACTGCTAAGTGGTGTTGATGGATGCATTGTGTCTGTTTGCCCTCCATGGTGGCTGTTGCCATCTTTAAATTGTATGTTGTAGATGACTCCAGTTTTTATTTCTGGGGCTGCTGGGTCTTTTGGTTTGCTCAGGATGGGTTTAGTTGGCTTGTCTGCTACTGTGATGCCACGTGGTTTAGATAGAATAGAGTAGAGTAGAGTAGAGTAGAGTAGAGTAGAGTAGAGAGTAGAGTAGAGTAGAGTAGAGTAGAGTAGAATAGAATAGAATTCTTTATTGGCTGAGTGTGATTGGACACACAAGGAATTTGTCTTGGTGCATAAATTGTTTAGATTAACAGAGTTGGAAGGGAAGGGTCATCTAGCCAAACCCCCTGCCCAAGCAGGAGACCCTACACTGTTTTTGACTGATGACAGTCCAGTCTCTTCTTGAAAGCCTCCAATGATGGAGCTCCCACAACTTCTGTTCCATGGGTGGATTGTTCTCACTGTCACCAAGTTCCTCCTTATTTCTAGGTTGAATCTCTCCTTGATCAGTTTCCATCCTTTATTCCTTGTCTGGCCTTCTGGTGCTCTGGAGAATAGCTTGACCCCCTTCCTCCTCTCTGTGGCAGCCCCTCAAATCCTACTTTTCATCAAAGAAGACGTACCCAGTTCCTGCAACTGTTCTTCCTATGTTTTATCCTCCAGTCCCCTAACCATCCTGGTTGCTCTTCTCTGCATCCTTTCCAGAGTCTCAACACCTTTTTTGTATTGTGGTGAGCAGAACTGGACTCGGTTATTCCAATATGGCCTCACTCCTGCGATATAAAGCAGTATTCTCCCTTCTCGTGATCTTGATGCTACTATCCCTTTGTTGATGCAGCCCAGGATTTCATTGGCTTTTTTGGCAGCTGCAGCAGACAGCTGCCTCAGTCCCTCTGGAAAACCACATTATGGAAATCCCAAAGGTGCTTCTTCAGGAGGCAACTGGACTTTCGGGTTTTTTCTTTGAAGACATCTCACTTCTCATCATGGATGAGAAAAAGCACCTTGGGGACTGTTAGGATATGATTTGGGCCTAACAGTTGTCCAGGCAATATATGTGTTCTGTGACTTTAAGTTTTAATGCTGCATCATGCTGTAATGCTGAGTCATGCTATAATTAATTGTAATTTAACAATGTATTTAAGAAAGGTACTGTAATGTATTCAGTGAATGATAAGCTGCTATCATCACGTGCGTGTGTGGGTGGATCTGCTACCATCCGGGGTTTGTGAACCAACTACTGTTTGTTTGGTAAGAGTTTGTTTGGAGTTAACCGGTAAAGACTTGGACTGTTTAGAAGACTACGAGATTGTTTATTTCCCATTATAAAGAAAACTTTTGATAACACCAGTTTGTATGTATCTCCTATCTCATTGCTCTCAGCAACGTTTCTCTGTGCACTTTACTCTGCTAGTTGTTACACAACAACAATATCCTTAACAGGGACAACCATGACCTGGATGGCTACAGACACATCATGGAAGAGACTGAGACTGAGAGGGAAGCAGGGACCCAAAGCTTTATTGCAGAAGAGAAGGAATGAGCCCAGGGTGGGTTTGGGGGGAGGGTCTCCAGGGGGGTCCAGGGCAGAAGAAGGGTCTCTGGGTCAAGTTGGAAGACTGGATCCATTTCAGGAGGGTCTCCTCGTTGGGGGTGCTGTAAAAACAAACATTCAGATGTGAGGGTGCTGCCCATGATTGTATCCAGCGCTTCACCATATCTAATCTTACAACCACAGAGGCCCAAAGCTGAAATCAGGAGGAATGGCCTGATTGGGAGAGAGCCAGGAAGCAACGGGTCAGCCCCCCCCCTTGGAGTTACAGGACTCCATCACTGAAGATTTCAAGCAAAGGCGGGACAGCCATCTGTCCAGGAGGCACTGAGGATTTCTGCACTAGAAGGAGGGTGGACTAGTCTTTTCTCCCCTCTTTCTAGGAGACCACAAGGTCACTTCTCAGAGCACGGACAATGGCATGTTCACTTGAGCTTCCTAACCCAGACAGGGAGCATTTCTCACAATCGGAAATGGGAGCTTATCTTTGGCTCCCCAGATGAAGCTCTGGACCTTCCTGTCACCTGAGCACGGACCAGTTGTGGTCTGCCCAGAGGATGAGCTGGACCAAGGTGGGCAATGAGTTCTGTCCTGGCCTCTCCTTCTCTTGGAAGTCCTGGTTGCCTGGGGTCTTCTGGCTTCCTGACCAGGCTGACAGGAGGAGTCTCTTCTCCAACACATTGCCCAGCCACCGCAGTTAAACTGGGCGTCCACCATTATCTCCCAATGGTGGTTGAGGAGGAGAAGACAAGAGCCAGTGGGAGGGGGATGTGGAAGGTCAGCCAGTAGGCTTCCATAAAATGGAGGTGGCTATCTATCTGGATGAAGAGTCCTGCCACATCTCACCAAAGTTGGTGTGCCTGCTTGGGGTTTAAAGATCACTCCACTTTTCTTTTTTACTTTAATGATACCTTTGTCAGAAATATGGAAAGCCTGGGGGTGGGGGTGGGGGAGTGTCTAAGCAAACTAAACAAATATCATCCTAAAGGTATTACCTTAGGCAGGATCCCTGCAGATAATCGAGCAACCATGGTTGCAACACTTCTGATTCTTAGGGCATATCCAGTCATTTTCACATTTCGCGATACAAGGAGTGATTATGTTCGGAGGGCTCTTGGGACACACCCCAGGCTTTTCTGCAAAATAGAAATTCCCGAGGCTGAGTGTCAGACTTACCAGGTAGACCAGGCAAGAAACACAACCAGATAAGCTAATTCTGACTTATTGCAAAGCGACATTAACAGAATCTTGTAGGTCTGAAAGGACAAATCTCTCACTGTCTCCTTTACAGGCTGAGCTACTAGGGAGGGTCCCTTCTGAGCCTCTTTATCCACCCATTGTGCAGCTTCTGGCTAGGCAGTCTCTTATCCGACCATCTCTTCACCCAGTTCCCCAAAGTCTTTCACATACACCGAGAGATTCTTCTGGAATTGGAGCTCCAGAACAAGCAAAATTTCATCGCTGGAGCTTTCATCCTCTCCGAGCAAGCAGGGTGAGATGCACCAGCTGTAACATCCTCACTCCCTTCCTTGCAAAGCAGAACCATTTCCTCCTGGGGTCAACCTCTCAGGACCCTGAGCTGGACTTCATAACTGGGCTCCTCTCTCTTGACTTGGGAATAGGAAGGTGCACCTCTCGTTTCAACCAAATAGGAAGATGGTTCCCCTCTAGGTCTGCTGCGGGTCCATCTCGGTCTACCTTCTCCATCAGGAAGGGATTCCAGGGAATGGGAGCAGAGCCTTTCTCTGCTGCCTCTGCACATTCCTGAAGCCCCCTCTCCAAAAACAGAGGGGGAAAGGTAGCGCTCTCCCTCTGGGCATCTAGCGGAGGCCTCTTTCCTTGCCCTGAAATTCTTAGGCTCAATGCAGAGGAGCTCCAGAGAGTGAGTTTGAAGATCTGAGCTGGGCCACTCAGCGCACACACATCTGGGCTAATCCAGAGCTGGCTTCCTTAGTGGTTCTGGGACAGCACATTGCAGTGGGGTTAAGTCATACCACACCCAAATAAAGAGACAAACAAGTAGAAAACAATATCCTATTCAAGGAACTACCAAGGAGAAAATACACCCCATCAATATTGGCAAAGGAAATTACTGAATACAGCAATAGTGATAGCACTTAGACTTATACACCACTTCACAGTGCTTTACAATCCTCTCTAAGCACTTTACAGAGTCAGCATATTTCCCCACAACAACCCTCATTTTACCAACCTTGGAAGGATGGAAGGTTGAGTCAACCTTGAGTCCCATCAGCATTGAACTCCAAGCTGCAATATTGCATTCTAACAAGTGGGCTCTTTTAGAAACTCCTATTCCCTCTTAGCCCTGAAGATGTTACCTAGTTGGGTCATGAAACATTTGCAAGACAACAGGGGGCTGGACTGGAAGACCTCCAAGGTCCCATTCTGTGAAACCACCAAGCTTAGAGAGCACCAAGGACCCCACAGTTCAACCCCGAGCCACAAACATTCTCTTCTATTGGAAGAGTCCATCCTCAGCTCTTCCCCTACTTACCAACACAGGTGTAGCGACATTGATCCAGGGTCTTAAAGTTATTGTCATTCCCTTTGCATCCACCATAAATAAACTTTTCACATTGCTTTGAAGCCGAGTTGTAGTAGAAGCGAGGCATTTTGGCGTAACATGGTCCACCGTCAGCAGAAAGATAACAAAACTCTGTGAAAAATGGAAAGGGTGAGGGATGTTATTTGATTGGCTAGCACAAAAGTCTTTAACTCACTTCCCCAACCTGGCACCCTCTTGTCATGCTCAGTCTGCAAACAGCCGAGAGCCATTTAAGATTAAAATATTTGGTTTCCTGCACTGGGGATTGGACCGGATGGCTGAATGATGATTCCCTGTTGCTTAAAATTCTGATTCTGAGGGGACTTTGGTACTTTCTGAGCTTGGTAGTTCTTTGAAGATTTGAACTTTCATTGACCAGAGTAAGGAACATCCTCATGAACACTGATGAGGTTACCTAGTTGGGTCATGAAACATCTACAAGAAAACCACCAAGCTCAAAGACCCCGCATTTCAACCCTGAGCTACAAATATTCTCCTTTAATTATCCTGATTCTGCTGCTGCATTGAGTTAAAGATAGGTCAGCTTTTCCCATAAAATTGCATCTCTCTTTCTTGGCCACCCCCCTCCTGTTTCTGTCTCTTACTCAGCTGACACCCAACCACCATCTCCAGAACCTCCTCAGAAGAAGCCCCACCAAGCCAGAGCTTCTAGACTGGGGATCCTTGGTTTCCCTTTCATGGGGGAGGACTCTGACTACTTCAGCCCCTCCCTGCAAAGGGTCTCAAGATCTTTCTGAAAACTCACTTGGACGGTCCTGGCCGGAGACGGGGGTCAGTTCTGCCCAGAGGCCGAGGAGTCCCAGCAGGAGAAGAAGACCTCCAGAAGACATGATGAAGCCGTCTGCCCCACACTCGGGCTGCTGGCTCTATTTATTCTCCCAGCTGGGAATTTCACATCCAGGAAGCAGGTTGATGTAATGGAGAGACAATTTGAATTCTTCTCTCTTTCACAAGATAGTTGAACACGCCTAACCCACTCTACAATCTTGATTTCTTTAAATGTTTAAGTCACTTGACTCCAAACCCCTCTGGGCATTTTGACATATAGAGGAGATTATTTGTAGCTCAGGGTTGAAATGAGGGGTCTGAGTTTGGCTGCTTGCAGATGACCCAACAAGGGAACTTCATCACTGCTAGAAGGGAATGGGGTTTGTGGAGGAGGAGGAAGAAGGGAAGGGGGAAGGAGAGGAGAAAGAGGAGGAGGTGGAAGATGGTGGGGTCCTTGGTGCTCTCTGAGCTTGGTTGTTTTCTTGCAGATGTTTCATTACCCAGCTAGGGAATATCATCAGTGCTAGAAGAGAAGGGGGAGGAGGAGGAGGAGGAGGAGGAGGAGGAGGAGGAGGAGGAGGAGGAGGAGGAGGAGGAGGAGGAGAAGGAGAAGGAGGAGGAGGAGGGGGGGAGGAGGGGGAGGAGGAGGAGGAGGAGGAGAAGAAGAAGAAGAAGAAGAAGAAGAAGAAGAAGAAGAAGAAGAAGAAGAAGGAGAAGGAGAAGGAGAAGGAGAAGGAGAAGGAGAAGGAGAAGGAGAAGGAGAAGGAGAAGGAGAAGGAGAAGGAGAAGGAGAAGGAGAAGAAGCTATGATCATCAGTGCCAGAAGGGAGTGGGATTTGTGGAGGAGAAGGAGGAGGATGAAGACTACTTTGGTGCTCTTGGTGCTGTCTGAGCTTGGTTGTTTTTTTGGCAACCATTTCATGGTCCAACCAGTGGGGTTTGAGGAGGGGGAGCAGGCAGCGGGAAAAAAAGACTTTGGGGTCCTTGGTGCTCTCTGAGCTTGGTTGGTTTTCCTGCAGGTATTTCATGACCCAAACTAGGCCAGTACTAGTAAGGACTGGGGTTTGCTCTCCGTTTATGTTCTACAGGCTTGCCCTATCAGGGTGGGGGTGGTCTTCCTTGACATACACAAATATTTGACGTATGCAAAAACTGTACAATCCATGTTTCAACCCAACCGACTGCATTAACCACAGGGAAAAGCCAATGAAATCTCCATGCCTCCTTCAGCAGAGGTGAAAACAGGTACCCACCACCACACTTTACCAAGACCGGAGACCTGTTTTGAATGGTCTTTCCAATGCTGGCCAGGTGGGGTGCAGGTTTCAGGGGGTGCTGTACCAGAGACAAGTGCTTTCGTGAGGTGTGCTAGATGCCACTGCTTTATCAATGGGAGCCAGAGAGAACCAACTCTGTCGATGACCACAGGATGAGCAGAATCTAGAGGCAGAACGTGACTCAAATAATCTGCCATGTAGGGCTTCAAAGGTGACAAGTGGCATCCAGAAGCCCATGTTAGTGAGTGCAACATGAAATCTGGATGTTATGTAGGTGTGGCATGGTCTGTACAGCACTGCTTGGGCTACCACATTCTAACCAGTTGCAGATTTGGAATGGCCTCCAAGAGCAGTTCTATGTAGAACACTTGCAGTAGTCCATCCATGAGTTGACTTGTCTTGAATGATAGTTACAATGCATCCTATCCTCCAGACCAGGGAAGGATGCAATGGCTTACAAGATGAATCGGTGTGAAAACCCACCTGGTCACAGCTGCCACCTTCTCTTCAAGCAAGAGCTGCATCTCCAGGTGGATCCCCAGATTGAGGATTTAGGGGCTGCCCCAAAGAAGAGGGGATCCACCTATTCTCCAAAGCACTTGAAGGCAGGACAAGAAGCAACGGATGGAAACTAATCAAGGAGAGAAGCAACCTGGAATTAAGGAAAAATTTCCTAACAGTGAGGACAATGCATCAGTGGAACAGCTTGCCAACAGAAGTTGTGAGTGTTCCTACACCGGAGGCTTTTAAGGAGAGATTGAACAACTCTTTGTCTGGAATGGGGTAGGGCAGAGGTCTTCAAACTTGGCAGCTTTAAGACTTGTGGACTTCAACTCCAGAATTCTCCAGCCAGCTATGCTGGAATTCTGGGAGCTGAAGTCCACAAGTCTTAAAGTTGCCAAGTTTGAAGACCTCTGGTCTAGGGTCTACTGCTTGAGCAAGCAGTTGGTCTAGAAGATCTCCAAAGTCCCTTTCTGTTGTTCTATTATTATTCTGTTATTCCGATTATGCACCAGTCCCAAAGGGAATATGGAAAATGGAAGTCTTTTCAGGGTGAAATATGAAAGAGCCCCAACTCCAGGGCTCTGAACAGTCAGAGCCAGTCAGTCCTGCTAGGGTTGGATTTGAGCTGGTTCCATCTCATTGAAACCTTCTCAACCTCCAGGCATTGGGACAAGAGTTGACTGCATTGCTTGGCTGGTCAAGGGTCATGATGTATAGCTGAGTATCCCTCTGCATATTGATGATACCTGATCCTGAACCAATAGATGACCTGACCCAGGAGCCACATACAGGTGATAAATAGAAGGGGCGAGAGCTTCAAGCCCTGAGGCATCCCAAAGATTTCAAGGTTGACCTCTCTCCTCCTATCAATACTGACTGGAACCAGTCATGGTCAAATCCTGTTCCTTCCACTCCCCCATCCAGATCAATATAATGATAGGTGTCATGGAGAACCATCAAGAGATCAAGAAGAACCAGGATGGCTTCACTGTCCCCATCCTAGCCCCACCACAGGCCATCCACATATGTGATCACTGTTGTCTCTGTACTGTGCCCCAGCTTGAAATCCAATTGAAAGAGGTCTAAATAATCTATTTCTTCCAGGGCCCCCTGTAATCCAATCACCTTCTCGAGAACCTTCTTGAAAAGGAAAGACCCCTTGGGAAACCACCATCATCACCTCCTTCAAGCCTGGTGGGACTGTCATAACTCTCAAAGCAGCCACCTCTTGGGTGCAAAAGACCAGGTCCACATGTGAAGTTTCAATCAATTAAGCGGATTTATTGCTAAAAGCATATGACAAGAATCTTCTCAAATTTTTTTTTTATTTGATTTATATGCCGCCCTTCTCCGGAGACTCAGGGCGGCTTACAGTGCGTTAAGCAATAGCCTTCATGCTTTTGTATATTTATACAAAGTCAGCTTATTGCCCCCACAAACTGGGTCCTCAATTGACCTACCTTAGAAAGGATGGAAGGTTGAGTCAACCTTGGGCCTGATGAGATTCGAATTTACAGTAATTGCAGACAGCTGGAGTTAAATTACAATGCATTAGTCTGCTGAGCTATCCAAGCTCCTTAACAATCAATTAACAATCAATACCTGGTTTAGAATTAGATAAGGACCAATGACACTGTAGGAGGGTTGAATGTAATTTGCTTTGGGCAATGAAGGAGTTCTAATCTCATCCCTCTTTTCATTCTGTCCCCAGGATCTTCAAGTCCTTCTCTACCACCACCAGTAACACAGTTGGAAGGGACCTTGGAGCTCACCACTCATTAGTGCCATGATAGATACAAGATGTGGAGACTCTGGAAAGAGTGTAGAGAAGAGCAACCAGGATGATTAGGGGACTGGAGGCTAAAACATATGAAGAACGGCTGCAGGAACTGGGCATGGCTGGTCTAGGGAAGAGAAGGACCAGGGGAGAAGGAGAGCATCTTCCAACATCTGAGGGGCTGCCCCAAAGAAGGGGGAGTCAAGCGATTTTCCAAGGCACCCAAAGGCAAGACAAGAAGCAAAGTATGGAACCTAACCAAGAAGAGCTCCAACTTAGAACTAAGGAGAAATTTCCTGACAATGAGAACAATTAATCAGAGGAACAACTTGCCTCCAGAAGTTGTGGCTGCTCCATCACTGGAGGTTTTCAAAAAGAGACAACCCTTTCTCTGAAATGGTCCAGGGTTTCCCGCTTGAACAGGGGGTTGGACTAGAAGACCTCCAGGGTCCCTTCCAACTCTGTTATTCTCTCTGTCAACTTCTGGATGGTCTTAACTTTATTCACCAAATGCCCAGAATATTCTTCACACCTGTCAAACAAGGAACCAACCCCCCAGAGACAGGTGTTGACCAACTGGCAGATGCGATATGGGTGGAGAAATGATTGCGCCTCATATATTGCCACATTGCCAACCCTGATAGGGGCTTTCACACATGCTCAGTGGGACTGTTGCATTCAGAGAAGCTCAGAGAAAAAGAGACAGCGCTGAGAAGAAAAGTTAACAATTGTTGGGTTTCACCTTTATTAAAAAGAAGATCCAGATCGGAAAGACAAAGATTTTGATAATCAGTCAATCGCAACAGAGATGGAAGTCACCATGGAGATCTTCTACTCCAAACCCCTGCACAAGCAGGAGATCCAGGGGTGAAATCTAAAATTTGTTACTACCGGTTCTGTGGGCGTGGCTTGGTGGGTGGGTAATGTGACTGGGTGGGCGTGGCCAATATTTTTTTTAACTTTTAAAACCATTTTTTACATGTAAAACCATGTAAAAAATGCTTTTAAATGGCTCTGACGATCCCAGCTGAGTTGCCTGATTAGCAGGCAACTCAGCTGGGATCGTCAGAGCTTGGCTCCTCAGAGCCATTTAAAAGAAAAAAAAAGGCTCTGATGATTGTGCGGCTCAGCTGGGCATAGGAGGGGCAGGGGCAGGATTTTTGCTACCGGTTCTCCGAACTGCCCACCGCCATTGCTACCTACTCGCCTGAGCTGTTCCGAACTGGGAGCATTTCACCCCTGAGGAGATCCTATTCCTGTGATGGAGAACCTATGGCACAGGTGCCACAGGTAGCAGGCAGAGCCATATTGGTGGGCATGCGAGTGGTGCTCTAGCTCAGCTCCAGCGCACATGCGCGCCCTGGCCAACTGATTTTCAGGCCTTCCGGTCCCACTGCAAGTCAGGAAACTGGCTGTTTCCGGCCTCCGGAAGGCCTGCAGGGAGATGGGGAAGGCTGTTTTTGCCCTCCCCAGGCTCCCAGAAAGACTCTGGAGCCTGGGGAGAGGGGAAATGGGCCTACCAGACCCATCGTGTGCCAAAAGCAGGGGGAAGTGTGTGGGGGTCACTTGCGCATGCACGGGAGGGTGGGGGGCGCATTGAATTATGGATGTGGGCACCCGTACCCTTGACCCCCCCCGCTCCCTCCAATTTTGGCAGGCGACGGCAAAAAGGTGAGCCATTACTGTCCTATACCATTCAAGACAAGTGACTGTCCAGTCTCTTCTTCAAACCCTCCAGAGATGGAGCCCCCATAACTTCTGGAAGAAATCAATTCTATTGATTAATTGTCCTCACCATTAAGAAGTTTCTCCTTAATTCCAGGTTGCTTCTCTCCTTGATGAGTTTCCATCTGTTGCTTCTTCTCCTCCCTTCAGGTGCTTCGGAGAACAAGTGGACCCCCTCTTCTTCAGGGCACCCCTCAAATACTGGAATACTGCTATTCTGTTCCCCCTAGTCCTTCTTTTCTCTAGCCCGGGCAAACCCAAATTGGACTGTTTACTTGGTCTGTTGTGTGGATGTTTGGGTGGTTTAGGGGTGGAGAATTGTGTGGGTGGGAGTGTGTTTGGGGGTTGCTATGTCTCTTGGACCTGGTCTTTGGGTGTTAAGTGAATTTCATTGAATGGGTATACTGTATATACACGTACAATGACAATAAAGTTATTTGTTTATTTATTCATTCATTCATTCATTTATTCATTCATTCATTCATTCATTCATTCATTCATTCATTCATTCATTCATTCATTCATTCATTATTTAAATCCTGCAACTGTTCTTCATGTGTTTTAGTCCCCAGGCCTTTAATCATCTTAGTTGCTCTTCTCTGCAACTTTTTCTGAAATCTCAACATCTTTTTTGTAATGTGGTGATCAAAACGGGATGCAGGATTCCAGGTGGGGCCTTACTAAGACTTTATAAAGCTGTCCTACTAATAGTGCTAATACTAATTATTAATTTGTTAATTAATACTAATATTAAAAATGGGGAGCTGTGAGGTGAGGAATCTGGAGAGTTGGATTGTCTGGCCAGTTTTGGGGGAAAGCTAGACAGGTCCATATTGTTTCCATGGATCATTTCTGTGGTCAAGTAAACTCCCGAGTGGCAGCAGAGCCAGGAAAGTCACAATTGAAGGATGTTTGGATTCAAGCAGGAATCCATATTAAAGTTGCCTGGGTGGGTGATTGTTCAGCCTCTGCTTGAAAATGTCTATGGAGATTCTGCATCATCCAGGTCATGGTGTTTTTTTCCCCAAAAGGTAACTGGGCTTTTTTCCTTGAAGACGTTTTGCTTCTCATCCAAGAAGCTTCTTCAGCTCTTCAGAAGCAAAAGGTCTTCAAGGAAAAATTACAAAGTCCAGCTTTGAAAAAGCACCTTTGGGTCTGCAGGAAAATCACCCAGCTAAGAGAAATACCAAGGACGCCCCCCCCCCCCTGGCATCCTGACTCACCTACAGGAAACTTGATAGCTCCCTTTGGCAGGGAGATGGGGAACAGAGCAGAGCCCATGGAGAGGGAGAGGAAGAAGAGGAAGAGCAGGAGGCCGGAAGGTCCCATGGTGTCTCCCGAGACCCAGTTCTCTCTGTCCCTCAATCACAGCTGGCTTCTTATATCCCAGACCTCACCAGCTTAGAAGGTGGCTTTTCCATGCTCAAGCCCGGCCCAGCCCAGCCCAAACAATAATGCTGCAGGGGGGAGGGAGGGAGAGAGAGAGAGAGAAGAAAGAGGAGAATCCTTCGGAGAAGAACCGGGACGTGGCTTTGGGGAAAAGGAGAGGTTGACGTTTCCACTCATGGCGGCAAGAAAGAAAGTCTTCCGCTTATGCTTCCGGTCCAGGCAGATGCACCAGTCAGAAGCTGTCTGACAAAGCCTCTAGTGGGGTCACAGAGCGCCTGACCCGATTGTGGAGGGCAGAGGCTTCTGCGAGTCGAGTTGGACGCTTGAGAGTGGAACGGCTGCTGGACTCCAGGATGGATCTATAGAAGAGAAATAATAGAAATAGAACAGAAGCTGGAAGGACCCTTGGAGGTCCTCTAGTCCAACCCCCTGCTCAGGCGGGAGACCCTGGACCATTTCAGACAAAGCTGCTCAGTATCTTCTCAAAAGCCTCCAGTAATGGAGCACCTGCAACCGTGATGGTGAACCTCTGGCACACACCAGCTGCTCTTCTGGTTTCCGGTGTGTGCATGTGTGCTGGCCAGTTGATCTTCGCAGATGCCGGAGCCCTGGAAACCCAAAGTCCAGCTGGCTGGTGCGCATGTGTGTGCCAGCCACCTACTCCTCTGGTTTCTGGTGCTACGGTGCGTGCAAAGACCATCTGGCCGGTGAGCGTGCACACGCCGGAGACCAGGTGGCCGGTGCACGTATGCACCGTCCAACTGGTCTTTGAGTATCCGGGGCTCGGGCACAATGCACACATGCGTTCCAGTTTGGGCACTTGGTGCCGAAAAGATTTGCCATCCCTGACCTATAACTTTTGAAGGCAAGCCATTGCCCTGGTTAATTGTTCTCACTGTTAGGAAGTTTCTCCTTAATCCCAAGTTGCTTCTCTCCATGGTTGGTTTCCACCCGTTGCTGCTTCTCCTGCCTTCAGGGGCTTTGGAGAGTAGGTGGGGGGAAGCAGTGGTGGGGTTCAGCCGGTGCGCACCACTTCGGGGGAACCGGTTGTTAACTTTCTGAGCAGTTTGGTGAACTGGTTGTTGGAAGAAACCATTAGGGCAGAGAACCGGTTGTTGAATTATTTGAATCCCACCACTGGGTGGGGCCCCCCTCTTCTTTGGGGCAGCCCCTCAAATACTGGAAGATAGCTATCCTGTCACCCCTGGTCCTTTTTTTATCTAAACTGGCCATACCCAGTTCCTGCAACCGTTCTTCATATATTTTAGCCCCCAGGCCTCTAATTCTCTTAGTTGCTCTTCTCTGCACTTTTCCCAAATTCATCTTTTTTGTACAAGGTGGTGACCATCCTTAGCTTTGAAAGTTCGCAATATTTACAAGCGTTGTGAGTTGAGTTGAGCATAAATTTTGGCCTGTCTCTCTCTTCCCCCAAATCCAAATTTGACGTGGGTGGACTTTGATTCCCTTGGCCTGAGAATTCTGGGAATGGAAGTCCAGCCAGGTTAAAATTTGTTATTGTGTTCTTGTGTTATTTCTTCATCCAACGTGGACCTACTTCCTCTAAGGTTCACCCATCCCAGATCTTTCCTTCTTCACTCTCTCATGGAAAGCTGCTCTGTGCCTCGGCCCCTCTTGTTCTCACGGGTGGGGGGGAGTGGAAATGGGGCAGAAGAAGACACCAGAGACCAAGAGGGAAGCCAGAATCCGATGCTTTATTGCAGAGAAGAAGGAATGAACCCAGGTGTGTTTTGGGGAAGGGTGTCCAGGACAGAAGAAGGGTCTTTGGGTCAAGTTGGTACACTGGCCACAATATGGAAGGGCAAAATTGATGCAGAAAGTCCAGTTTACACCAAAAGAGTCCTGTGAAAAGAAACAAGAGTCAGGCCTGAGGGATCTCTTGAAGCCACTGGTCTTTCAGTGGTATGTATGTATGTATGTATGTATGTATTTATTTGTTTGTTTGTTTAATTTATATGCCGCCCTCCTCTGAAGACTCAGGGCAGCTTACAATGCACTTATTTATTTATTTATTTATTTATTTATTTATTTATTTATTTATTTATTTATTTATTTATTTATTTATTTATTTATTTATTAGATTTGTATACCGCCCTTCTCCTTGCGGACTCAGGGCGGTGGACAGCCGAATAAAAAACAGTATACAAAAGTTAAAATTTCTTAAAAGACATATAACTATGGCTAAAATTAAAACCACTAAATAATTAAAATACCCAACCCTCTAATACAATCTTAAAAATTCAGCTGGGTCAGGCTAGACCAGCAAGCTGAAAAAGATGGGTTTTTAGGGCCCGACGAAAAGTCCGGAGGTCAGCAATTGTTCTCAGTTCTGGAGGCAGATCGTTCCAGAGGGTAGGGGCTGCCACAGAGAAAGCCCTCCCCCTGGGGGTTGCCAGCCGACATTGTCTAGCTGACGGCACCCTGAGGAGACCCACTCTGTGGGAGCGCACCAGCCGGTGGGAGGCTATTGGCGGCAGAAGGCGGTCCCGTAAGTACCCTGGTCCTAAGCCATGGAGCGCTTTAAAGGTGGTCACCAACACCTTGAAACACACCCGGAAGTCCACCGGCAGCCAATGCAGCTCGCGCAGGAGAGGTGTCACATGGGAGCGTCCCGTCGCTCCCATAATCCCCCGCGCGGCCGCATTCTGCACCAGTTGGAGCCTCCGGGTGCACCCCAAGGGGAGCCCCATGTAGAGAGCATTGCAGTAGTCCAGGCGAGAGGTGACGAGTGCCTGAGTGACTGTGCGTAGGGAGTCCCGATCTAGAAAGGGCCGCAACTGGCGTATCAGGCGGACCTGATAAAAAGCTCCCCTGGCCACAGCTGTCGTGTGATCCTCCAAGGACAGCCGTGGATCCAGGAGGACGCCCAAGTTGCGCACCCTTTCCGTGGGGGCCAGAGATTCGCCCCCAATAACCAGCGATGGTGTCAGCTGGCTATATCGGGACGCCGGCAACCACAGCCACTCGGTCTTGGAGGGGTTGAGTCGAAGCCTGTTTCTCCCCATCCAGACCCGCACGGCTTCAAGGCACTGGGACATCACTTCCACGGCATCGTTGGGGTGGTCTGGGGTGGAAATGTACAGCTGCGTATCATCAGCGTACTGATGGAACTCAACCCCAAAACCACGGATGATCTCACCCAGCGGCTTTACATAAATGTTGAACAGAAGGGGCGAGAGGACCGACCCTTGTGGCACCCCACACACTAGGCGCCTCGGGGTCGACCGCTGCCCCCCTGTCAACACAGATTGCGACCGGTCGGAGAGGTAGGAGGAGAACCACCGTAAAACGGTGCCTCCCACCCCCAGTCCCTCCAACCGGCGCAACATGATACCATGGTCGATGGTATCAAAAGCCGCTGAGAGGTCTAATAACACCAGGATAGAGGAATATCCCCTACCCCGGGCCCGCCAGAGATCATCCACCAACGCGACCAATGCCGTTTCGGTGCTGTATCCAGACCACTTATAGCAATAGCCTTTATTCTTTTGTATATACCTGCTTATTAGGGCTTTTGGCCCCTCCAGTGGTGTTCTTTTTTATACAAAGTCAGCTTATTGCCCCCACAATTCGGGTCCTCATTTTACCTACCTTGGAAGGATGGAAGGCTGAGTCAACCTTGAGCCTGGTGAGATTTGAACTCACACTAATTGCAGGCAGCTGGCAGCTAACAGCACTTAGTCCCCTGCACCACCAAGGCTCTTATTTATTGATTTGATATCTCAGTAAATACCAAATAAATATCAGGATCGGGACCTTCCTTCCCACATGAGGGAAAAGGGGAAAGAAGGCCTGGTGTGAGAAAAAAAAGCTCTTGGAGGAGTGTCCCAAAGGTGCTTTTTCAAGAGCAACTGGACCCTTGCTTTTTCTTTGAAGACGTTTCACTTCTCATCCAGGAAGCTTCTTCAGTTCTGGCTGGATGGTGGGGAAGGGAAGGATTGCTATTCCTTGCAGACAGCTGGTCATTGGCATCCTTTGAGAGGGTGGTTGAGGCCACCTGGGAGATTATCTATGCCCTCGGGGTTACCTGAGGGGTGCAAATGGGTGTGGCGCCTTCTTGGAAGTGCTGGAAGGACTTGTGTTGCAGACTGGAGGTAGATGATCTCGTATCCCTCCCCCTTTGTTGAAGGAGGGGCTGTTCAATTTGGACATAGATGGCCTCTTTCAAACCAGTAATCCTCTCTGCCAAAATGTGGACTTTGCTGTCTTCAAAAGAGCGGCCTTAATAACCCTCAAAAAGGATGCAAACGACCAGCTGTCTGCAAGGAGTATAAATCCTGTTTCCCACCATCCAGTCAGAGATGAAGAAGCTTCTTGGGTGAGAAGCGAAATGTCTTCAAAGAAAAACTAGAAAGTCTGGTTGCCTCTTGAAAAAGCCCCTTTGGGACAGCCATGACCTGGATGACGGAGAAGCTTCATAGACATTTGGGAGGAGTGGGAATGTGTGAGCAAAATAAACCATAGAAGGTATGTGTGTTAATTGGGGCAACCTTGAAGTTCTCAGTGGATTTATCAAAATTGCTCTGTCGATAAAAGTTATGTATTTTTTTTCCTCTTTTTAAAGACAGTATTTCTTTCTTGAGGCTAATAACGGGAAGGGCAATAAGAAACTTAAGGCTTGTTATTTATGAATATTCACCCTTACATCATCTATTACCTATGCGTGACTGTATCATATATATATAGGGTCCTCATTTTTTCTGTAGAGCCTGGAATAGCTCAGCGGACAAATGCACTGTAATTTAACTCCAGCTGTCTGCAATTAGTAAATTCGAATCTCCAGGCTCAAGGTTGACTCAACCTTCCATCCTTTCTAAGGTAGGTAAATTGAGGACCCAGTTTGTGGGGGCAATAAACTGACTTTGTATAAATATACAAAAGTAGGAAGGCTGTTGCTTAACCAATTGTAAGCCGCCCTGAGTCTCCGGAGAAGGGCGGCATATAAATCAAATTAAAAATAAATAAAAAAGGAATCCCTCGCATGATTTTCTGGAGGGCATTCTTCCAGTGGGCACTGAATAAATAAGAATTGCAGTGAGCATTGATTGTGGGTGTTTTTTGTCTTGTCTTTGATTCAGAACTTTATGGATAAGTATCAAATAAAAGGCAGGATTGGGGCCTTCCTTCACACAAGAAGGAAAAGAGGAAGGAAGACCAGGTCTTAGGAAATCAAAGAGTCTCAACACCTTTTTTGTATTGTGGTGAGCAGAACTGGACACGGTTATTCCAATATGGCCTCACTCCTGCGATATAAAGCAGTATTCTCCCTTCTTGTGATCTTGATGCTACTATCCCTTTGTTGATGCAGCCCAGGATTTCAGTGGCTTTTTTGGCAGCCGCAGCAGACCGCTGCCTCGGTCCCTCTGGAAAACCACATTATGGAAATCCCAAAGGTGCTTCTTCAGGAGGCAACTGGACTTTCAGGTTTTTTCTTTGAAGACATCTCACTTCTCATCATGGATGAGAAAAAGCACCTTGGGGACTGTTAGGATATGATTTGGGCCTAACAGTTGTCCAGGCAATATATGTGTTCTGTGACTTAAGTTTTAATGCTGCATCATGCTGTAATGCTGAGTCATGCTATAGTTACTTGTAATTTAACAATGTATTTAAGAAAGGTACTGTAAGGTATTCAGTGAATGATAAGCTGCTATCATCATGTGCGTGTGTGGGTGGATCTGCTACCATCCGGGGTTTGTGAACCAACTACTGTTTGTTTGGTAAGAGTTTGTTTGGAGTTAACCGGTAAAGACTTGGACTGTTTAGAAGACTACGAGATTGTTTATTTCCCATTATAAAGAAAACTTTTGATAACACCAGTTTGTATGTATCTCCTATCTCATTGCTCTCAGCAACGTTTCTCTGTGCACTTTACTCTGCTAGTTGTTACACAACAACAATATCCTTAACAGGGACAACCATGGCCTGGATGACTACAGACACATTATGGAAGAGACTGAGACTGAGAGGGAAGCAGGGACCCAAAGCTTTATTGCAGAAGAGAAGGAATGAGCCCAGGGTGGGTTTGGGGGGAGGGTCTCCAGGGGGGTCCAGGGCAGAAGAAGGGTCTCTGGGTCAAGTTGGAAGACTGGATCCATTTCAGGAGGGTCTCCTCGTTGGGGGTGCTGTAAAAACAAACATTCAGATGTGAGGGTGCTGCCCATGATTGTATCCAGCGCTTCACCATATCTAATCTTACAACCACAGAGGCCCAAAGCTGAAATCAGGAGGAATGGCCTGATTGGGAGAGAGCCAGGAAGCAACGGGTCAGCCCTCCCCTTGGAGTTACAGGACTCCATCACTGAAGATTTCAAGCAAAGGCGGGACAGCCATCTGTCCAGGATGCACTGAGGATTTCTGCACTAGAAGGAGGGTGGACTAGTCTTTTCTCCCCTCTTTCTAGGAGACCACAAGGTCACTTCTCAGAGCACGGACAATGGCATGTTCACTTGAGCTTCCTAACCCAGACAGGGAGCATTTCTCACAATCAGAAATGGGAGCTTATCTTTGGCTCCCCAGATGAAGCTCTGGACCTTCCTGTCACCTGAGCACGGACCAGTTGTGGTCTGCCCAGAGGATGAGCTGGACCAAGGTGGGCAATGAGTTCTGTCCTGGCCTCTCCTTCTCTTGGAAGTCCTGGTTGCCTGGGGTCTTCTGGCTTCCTGACCAGGCTGACAGGAGGAGTCTCTTCTCCAACACATTGCCCAGCCGCCGCAGGTAAACTGGGCGCCCACCATTATCTCCCAATGGTGGTTCAGGAGGAGAAGACAAGAGCCAGTGGGAGGGGGATGTGGAAGGTCAGCCAGCAGGCTTCCATAAAATGGAGGTGGCTATCTATCTGGATGAAGAGTCCTGCCACATCTCACCAAAGTTGGTGTGCCTGCTTGGGGTTTAAAGATCACTCCACTTTTCTTTTTTACTTTAATGATACCTTTGTCAGAAATATGGAAAGCCTGGGGGGTGGGGGTGGGGGAGTGTCTAAGCAAACTAAACAAATATCATCCTAAAGGTGTTACCTTAGGCAGGATCCCTGCAGATAATCGAGCAACCATGCTTGCAACACTTCTGATTCTTAGGGCATATCCAGTCATTTTCACATTTCGCGATACAAGGAGTGAGTATTTTCGGAGGGCTCTTGGGACACACCCCAGGCTTTTCTGCAAAATAGAAATTCCCGAGGCTGAGTGTCAGACTTACCAGGTAGACCAGGCAAGAAACACAACCAGATAAGCTAATTCTGATTTATTGCAAAGCTACATTAACAGAATCTTGTAGGTCTGAAAGGACAAATCTCTCACTGTCTCCTTTACAGGCTGAGCTACTAGGGAGGGTCCCTTCTGAGCCTCTTTATCCACCCATTGTGCAGCTTCTGGCTAGGCAGTCTCTTATCCGACCATCTCTTCACCCAGTTCCCCAAAGTCTTTCACACACACCGAGAGATTCTTCTGGAATTGGAACTCCAGAACAAGCAAAATTTCATCTCTGGAGCTTTCATCCTCTCCGAGCAAGCAGGGTGAGATGCACCAGCTGTAACATCCTCACTCCCTTCCTTGCAAAGCAGAACCATTTCCTCCTGGGGTCAACCTCTCAGGACCCTGAGCTGGACTTCATAACTGGGCTCCTCTCTCTTGACTTGGGAATAGGAAGGTGCACCTCTCGTTTCAACCAAATAGGAAGATGGTTCCCCTCTAGGTCTGCTGCGGGTCCATCTCGGTCTACCTTCTCCATCAGGAAGGGATTCCAGGGAATGGGAGCAGAGCCTTTCTCTGCTGCCTCTGCACATTCCTGAAGCCCCCTCTCCAAAAGCAGAGGGGGAAAGGTAGCGCTCTCCCTCTGGGCATCTAGCGGAGGCCTCTTTCCTTGCCCTGAAATTCTTAGGCTCAATGCAGAGGAGCTCCAGAGAGTGAGTTTGAAGATCTGAGCTGGGCCACTCAGCGCACACACATCTGGGCTAATCCAGAGCTGGCTTCCTTAGTGGTTCTGGGACAGCACATTGCAGTGGGGTTAAGTCATACCACACCCAAATAAAGAGACAAACAAGTAGAAGACAATATCCTATTCAAGGATCTACCAAGGAGAAAATACACCCCATCAATATTGGCAAAGGAAATTACTGAATACAGCAATAGTGATAGCACTTAGACTTATACACCACTTCACAGTGCTTTACAATCCTCTCTAAGCACTTTACAGAGTCAGCATATTTCCCCACAACAACCCTCATTTTACCAACCTTGGAAGGATGGAAGGTTGAGTCAACCTTGAGTCCCATCAGCATTGAACTCCAAGCTGCAATATTGCATTCTAACAAGTGGGCTCTTTTAGAAACTCCTATTCCCTCTTAGCCCTGAAGATGTTACCTAGTTGGGTCATGAAACATTTGCAAGACAACAGGGGGCTGGACTGGAAGACCTCCAAGGTCCCATTCTGTGAAACCACCAAGCTTAGAGAGCACCAAGGACCCCACAGTTCAACCCCGAGCCACAAACATTCTCTTCTATTGGAAGAGTCCATCCTCAGCTCTTCCCCTACTTACCAACACAGGTGTAGCGACATTGATCCAGGGTCTTAAAGTTATTGTCATTCCCTTTGCATCCACCATAAATAAACTTTTCACATTGCTTTGAAGCAGAGTTGTAGTAGAAGCGAGGCATTTTGGCGTAACATGGTCCACCGTCAGCAGAAAGATAACAAAACTCTGTGAAAAATGGAAAGGGTGAGGGATGTTATTTGATTGGCTAGCACAAAAGTCTTTAACTCACTTCCCCAACCTGGCACCCTCTTGTCATGCTCAGTCTGCAAACAGCCGAGAGCCATTTAAGATTAAAATATTTGGTTTCCTGCACTGGGGATTGGACCGGATGGCTGAATGATGATTCCCTGTTGCTTAAAATTCTGATTCTGAGGGGACTTTGGTACTTTCTGAGCTTGGTAGTTCTTTGAAGATTTGAACTTTCGTTGACCAGAGTAAGGAACATCCTCATGGACACTGATGAGGTTACCTAGTTGGATCATGAAACATCTACAAGAAAACCACCAAGCTCAAAGACCCCGCATTTCAACCCTGAGCTACAAATATTCTCCTTTAATTATCCTGATTCTGCTGCTGCATTGAGTTAAAGATAGGTCAGCTTTTCCCATAAAATTGCATCTCTCTTCCTTGGCCACCCCTCTGCCGTTTCTGTCTGTTACTCAGCTGACACCCAACCACCATCTCCAGAACCTCCTCAGAAGAAGCCCCACCAAGCCAGAGGTTCTAGACTGGGGATCCTTGGTTTCCCTTTCGTGGGGGAGAACTCTGACCACTTCAGCCCCTCCCTGCAAAGGGTCTCAAGATCTTTCTGAAAACTCACTTGGGCGGTCCTGGCCGGAGACGGGGGTCAGTTCTGCCCAGAGGCCGAGGAGTCCCAGCAGGAGAAGAAGACCTCCAGAAGACATGATGAAGCCGTCTGCCCCACACTTGGGCTGCTGGCTCTATTTATTCTCCCAGCTGGGAATTTCACATCCAGGAAGCAGGTTGATGTAATGGAGAGACAATTTGAATTCTTCTCTCTTTCACAAGATAGTTGAACACCCCTAACCCACTCTACAATCTAGATTTCTTTAAATGTTTAAGTCACTTGACTCCAAACCCCTCTGGGCATCTTGACATATAGAGGAGATTATTTGTAGCTCAGGGTTGAAATGAGGGGTCTGAGTTTGGCTGCTTAGAGATGACCCAACAAGGGAACTTCATCACTGCTAGAAGGGAATGGGGTTTGTGGAGGAGGAGGAAGAAGGGAAGGGGGAAAGAGAGGAGAAAGAGGAGGAGGTGGAAGATGGTGGGGTCCTTGGTGCTCTCTGAGCTTGGTTGTTTTCTTGCAGATGTTTCATTACCCAGCTAGGGAATATCATCAGTGCTAGAAGAGAAGGGGGGAGGAGGAGGAGGAGGAGGAGGAGGAGGAGGAGGAGGAGGAGGAGGAGGAGAAGAAGAAGAAGGGGAAGGAGAAGGAGAAGGAGAAGAAGAAGAAGAAGAAGGAGAAGGAGAAGGAGAAGGAGAAGGAGAAGGAGAAGGAGAAGGAGAAGGAGAAGGAGGAGGAGGAGGAGGAGGAGGAGAAGGAGAAGGAGAAGGAGAAGGAGAAGGAGAAGGAGAAGGAGAAGGAGAAGGAGAAGGAGAAGGAGAAGGAGAAGGAGAAGGAGCTATGATCATCAGTGCCAGAAGGGAGTGGGATTTGTGGAGGAGAAGGAGGAGGATGAAGACTACTTTGGTGCTCTTGGTGCTGTCTGAGCTTGGTTGGTTTTTTGGCAGCCATTTCATGATCCAACCAGTGGGGTTTGAGGAGGGGGAGCAGGCAGCGGGAAAAAAAGACTTTGGGGTCCTTGGTGCTCTCTGAGCTTGGTTGGTTTTCCTGCAGGTATTTCATGACCCAAACTAGGCCAGTACTAGTAAGGACTGGGGTTTGCTCTCCGTTTATGTTCTACAGGCTTGCCCTATCAGGGTGGGGGTGGTCTTCCTTGACATACACAAATATTTGACGTATGCAAAAACTGTACAATCCATGTTTCAACCCAACCGACTGCATTAACCACAGGGAAAAGCCAATGAAATCTCCATGCCTCCTTCAGCAGAGGTGAAAACAGATACCCACCACCACACTTTACCAAGACCGGAGACCTCTTTTGAATGGTCTTTCCAATGCTGGCCAGGTGGGGTGCAGGTTTCAGGGGGTGCTGTACCAGAGACAAGTGCTTTTGTGAGGTGTGCTAGATGCCACTGCTCTATCAATGGGAGCCAGAGAGAATCAACTCTGTCGATGACCACAGGATGAGCAGAATCTAGAGGCAGAACGTGACTCAAATAATCTGCCATGTAGGGCTTCAAAGGTGACAAGTGGCATCCAGAAGCCCATGTTAGTGAGTGTAACATGAAATCTGGATGTTATGTAGGTGTGGCATGGTCTGTACAGCACTGCTTGGGCTACCATATTCTAACAAGTTGCAGATTTGGAATGGCCTCCAAGAGCAGTTCTATGTAGAACACTTGCAGTAGTCCATCCATGAGTTGACTTGTCTTGAATGATAGTTACAATGCATCCTATCCTCCAGACCAGGGAAGGATGCAATGGCTTACAAGATGAATCGGTGTGAAAACCCACCTGGTCACAGCTGCCACCTACTCTTCAAGCAAGAGCTGCATCTCCAGGTGGATCCCCAGATTGAGGATTTAGGGGCTGCCCCAAAGAAGAGGGGATCCACCTATTCTCCAAAGCACTTGAAGGCAAGACAAGAAGCAACGGATGGAAACTAATCAAGGAGAGAAGCAACCTGGAATTAAGGAAAAATTTCCTAACAGTGAGGACAATGCATCAGTGGAACAGCTTGCCAACAGAAGTTGTGAGTGTTCCTACACCGGAGGCTTTTAAGGAGAGATTGAACAACTCTTTGTCTGGAATGGGGTAGGGCAGAGGTCTTCAAACTTGGCAGCTTTAAGACTTGTGGACTTCAACTCCAGAATTCTCCAGCCAGCTATGCTGGAATTCTGGGAGCTGAAGTCCACAAGTCTTAAAGTTGCCAAGTTTGAAGACCTCTGGTCTAGGGTCTACTGCTTGAGCAAGCAGTTGGTCTAGAAGATCTCCAAAGTTGTCCCTTTCTGTTGTTCTATTATTATTCTGTTATTCCGATTATGCACCAGTCCCAAAGGGAATATGGAAAATGGAAGTCTTTTCAGGGTGAAATATGAAAGAGCCCCAACTCCAGGGCTCTGAACAGTCAGAGCCAGTCAGTCCTGCTAGGGTTGGATTTGAGCTGGTTCCATCTCATTGAAACCTTCTCAACCTCCAGGCATTGGGACAAGAGTTGACTGCATTGCTTGGCTGGTCAAGGGTCATGATGTATAGCTGAGTATCCCTCTGCATATTGATGATACCTGATCCTGAACCAATAGATGACCTGACCCAGGAGCCACATACAGGTGATAAATAGAAGGGGCGAGAGCTTCAAGCCCTGAGGCATCCCAAAGATTTCAAGGTTGACCTCTCTCCTCCTATCAATACTGACTGGAACCAGTCATGGTCAAATCCTGTTCCTTCCACTCCCCCATCCAGATCAATATAATGATAGGTGTCATGGAGAACCATCAAGAGATCAAGAAGAACCAGGATGGCTTCACTGTCCCCATCCCAGGCCCACTACAGGCCATCCACATATGTGATCACTGTTGTCTCTGTACTGTGCCCCAGCTTGAAACCCAATTGAAAGAGGTCTAAATAATCTATTTCTTCCAGGGCCCCCTGTAATCCAATCACCTTCTCGAGAACCTTCTTCAAAAGGAAAGACCCCTTGGGAAACCACCATCATCACCTCCTTCAACCCTGGTGGGACTGTCATAACTCTCAAAGCAGCCACCTCTTGGGTGCAAAAGACCAGGTCCACATGTGAAGTTTCAATCAATTAAGCGGATTTATTGCTAAAAGCAAATGACAAGAATCTTCTCAAAAAAATTTTTTATTTGATTTATATGCCGCCCTTCTCCGGAGACTCAGGGCAGCTTACAGTGCGTTAAGCAATAGCCTTCATGCTTTTGTATATTTATACAAAGTCAGCTTATTGCCCCCACAAACTGGGTCCTCAACTGACCTACCTTAGAAAGGATGGAAGGCTGAGTCAACCTTGAGCCTGGTGAGATTCGAACTTACAGTAATTGCAGACAGCTGGAGTTAAATTACAATGCATTAGTCTGCTGAGCTATCCAGGCTCCTTAACAATCAATTAACAATCAATACCTGGTTTAGAATTAGATAAGGACCAATGACACTAAGGAGGGTTGAATGTAATTTGCTTTGGGCAACGAAGGAGTTCTAATCTCATCCCTCTTTTCATTCTGTCCCCAGGATCTTCAAATCCTTCTCTACCACCACCAGTAACAGCAACACAGTTGGAAGGGACCTTGGAGATCACCACTCATTAGTGCCATGATAGATACAAGATGTGAAGACTCTGGAAAGGGTGTAGAGAAGAGCAACCAGGATGATTAGGGGACTGGAGGCTAAAACATATGAAGAACGGTTGCAGGAACTGGGTATGTCTGTTCTGATGAAAAGAAGGACCAGGGGAGACATGACAGCATCTTCCAACATCTGAGGGGCTGCCCCAAAGAAGGGGGAGTCAAGCTATTTTCCAAGGCACCCAAAGGCAAGACAAGAAGCAAAGTATGGAAACTAACCAAGAAGAGCTCCAACTTAGAACTAAGGAGAAATTTCCTGACAATGAGAACAATTAATCAGAGGAACAACTTGCCTCCAGAAGTTGTGGCTGCTCCATCACTGGAGGTTTTCAAAAAGAGACAACCATTTGTCTGAAATGGTCCAGGGTTTCCCGCTTGAACAGGGGGTTGGACTAGAAGACCTCCAGGGTCCCTTCCAACTCTGTTATTCTCTCTGTCAACTTCTGGATGGTCTTAAGTTTATTCACCAAATGCCCAGAATATTCTTCACACCTGTCAAACAAGGAACCAACCCCCCAGAGACAGGTGATGACCAACTGGCAGATGCAATATGGGTGGAGAAATCTTTATCTTTATCTTTTATTAGATTTATATACCGCCCTTCTCCTTTCGGACTCAGGGCGGTGAACAGCCAGAGTAAAAACATTTGTACACAAAAGTTAAAATAATTTTAAAAGTAATTAAATAAATTTGGCCCATAATTTAAAACATTTCAATTAAAATCAGTATCAAACTTTAAAATCAATGTAAAATCAGGCCAGCCCAGCTAACTGAAAAAAGTAAGTTTTTAGGGCCTGATGAAAAGTCCGAAGGTCTGGGATCGTTCGTATCTCCGGGGTAGATTGTTCCAGAGGGTAGGTGCCACCACAGAGAAGGCTCTCCCCCTGGAGGTTGCCAGCCGACATTGCCTGGCTGACGGCACCCTGAGGAGGCCCTCTCTGTGGGAGCGAACCGGCCAGTGGGAGGCAATTGGTGGCAGAAGGCGGTCCCATAAGTACCCCGGCCCTAAGCCATGGAGCGCTTTAAAGGTGGTCACCAACACCTTGAAGCGCACCTGGAAGTCCACCGGAAGCCAATGCAGCTCGCGCAGGAGAGGTGTCACGTGGGAGCGATGGGTTGCCCCCATTATTACTCGTGCGGCCGCATTCTGCACCAGTTGGAGCCTCCGGGTGCACCCCAAGGGGAGCCCCATGTAGAGAGCATTACAATAGTCCAGACAAGAAGTGACGAGTGCTTGAGTGACCGTGCATAAGGAGTCCCGATCTAGAAAGGGGCACAACTGGCGTATCAGGCGAACCTGATAAAAAGCCCCCCTGGCCACGGCCGTCATATGCTCTTCTAAAGACAGCCGTGTGTCCAGGAGAACGCCAAAGTTGTGGACCCTTTCCGTGGGGCTAGTGGTTCGCCCCCAATAGCCAGCGATGGTGCCAGCTGGCTGTACCGAGACGCCGGCAACCACAGCCACTCAGTCTTGGAGGGGTTGAGTCGAAGCCTGTTTCTCCCCATCCAGACCCGCACGGCCTCCAGGCACTGGGACATCACTTCCACGGCATCGTTGGGATGGTCTGGGGTGGAGATGTACAGCTGAGTATCATCAGCGTACTGATGGAAATCCACCCCAAAACCACGGATGATCTCACCCAGCGGCTTCACATAAATGTTGAACAGAAGGGGCAAGAGGACCGACTCTTGTGGCACCCCACAAACAAGGTGCCTCGAGGTCAACCGCTGCCCTCCTGTCAACACAGATTGCGACCGGTCGGAGAGATAGGAGGAGAACCACCTCAGAACAGTGCCCCCCACACCTAATCCCTCCAACCGGCGCAACATGATACCATGGTTGATGGTATCAAAAGCCGCTGAGAGATCTAACAGGACCAGGATAGAGGAATAACCCCTACCCCGAGCCCTCCAGAGATCATCCACCAACGCAACCAATGCCGTTTTCATGCTGTATCCAGACCTGAAGCCGGACTGGAGTGGGTTTAAATAGACAGCTTCATCCAGGTACCGGGGAAGCTGCTGCGCCACCACACTCTCAACAACCTTCGCAATAAAACGAAGGTTGGAGACTGGATGGTAATTAACCAAAACAGCCGGATCCATGGAAGGCTTCTTGAGGAGGGGCCTCACCACCGCCTCTTTCAAGGCGGCCGGCAGGACACCCTCGCTCAAAGAAGAGTTAATAATCCCCTGGAGCAGCCTCGTGTAACCTCCCGGGAAGCCAGCACCAACCAGGAGGGACATGGGTCCAATAAACATGTGGTTGCGTTCAGCCGTCCCAAGATCCTGTCCACGTCCTTGGGAGCCACAGGATCGAACTCCTCCCAGATAATACTCTCAAGACCTGCCTCAGTCAACTCATCTGAACTAACCCAGTCAGCGGCCAAGTCTTCCCGAATCTGAGTTATTTTATCATACAGATATTGTACAAAGTCCTCAGCTCGACCCTGCAATGATTGCGTCTCATATATTGCCACATTGCCATCCCTGATAGTGGCTTTCACACATGCTCAGTGGGACTGTTGCATTCAGAGAAGCTCAGAGAACAAGGGACAGCGCTGAGAAGAAAAGTTAACAATTATTGGGTTTCACCTTTATTAAGAAGAAGATGCAGATCGGAAAGACAAAGATTTTTATAATCAGTCAATCAGAACAGAGATGGAAGTCACCATGGAGATCTTCTACTCCAAACCCCTGCACAAGCAGGAGATCCAGGGGTGAAATCTAAAATGTGTTACGACCTGTTCTGTGGGCGTGGCTTGGTGGGTGGGTAATGTGACTGGGTGGGCGTGGCCAATATTTTTTTTAACTTTTAAAACCATTTTTTACATGTAAAACCATGAAAAAAATGCTTTTAAATGGCTCTGACGATCCCAGCTGAGTTGCCTGATTAGCAGGCAACTCAGCTGGGATCATCAGAGCTTGGCTCCTCAGAGCCATTTAAAAGGAAAAAAAAGGCTCTGATGATTGTGCGGCTCAGCTGGGCATAGGAGGGGCAGGGGCAGGATTTTTGCTACCGGTTCTCCGAACTGCCCACCGCCATTGCTACCTACTCGCCTGAGCTGTTCCGAACTGGGAGCATTTCACCCCTGAGGAGATCCTATTCCTGTGATGGAGAACCTATGGCACAGGTGCCACAGGTAGCAGGCAGAGCCATATTGGTGGGCATGCGAGTGGTGCTCTAGCTCAGCTCCAGCGCACATGCGCGCCCTGGCCAACTGATTTTCAGGCCTTCCGGTCCCACTGCAAGTCAGGAAACTGGCTGTTTCCGGCCTCCGGAAGGCCTGCAGGGAGATGGGGAAGGCTGTTTTTGCCCTCCCCAGGCTCCCAGAAAGACTCTGGAGCCTGGGGAGAGGGGAAATGGGCCTACCAGACCCATCGTGTGCCAAAAGCAGGGGGAAGTGTGTGGGGGTCACTTGCGCATGCACGGGAGGGTGGGGGGCGCATTGAATTATGGATGTGGGCACCCCCCCCCCCGCTCCCTCCGCTTCTGGCACGTGACGGCAAAAAGGTTATCCATTACTGTCCTATACCATTCAAGACAAGTGACTGTCCAGTCTCTCCTTAAAACCCTCCAGAGATGGAGCACACACAACTTCTGGAAGAAACCCATTCTATTGATTAATTGTCCTCACCACTAGGAAGTTTCTCCTTAATTCCAGGTTGCTTCTCTCCTTGATGAGTTTCCATCTGTCGCTTCTTCTCCTCCCTTCAGGTGCTTCGGAGAACAAGTGGACCCCCTCTTCTTCAGGGCACCCCTCAAATACTGCTGGAATACCGCTATTCTGTTCCCCCTAGTCCTTCTTTTCTCTAGCCCGGGCAAACCCAAATTGGACTGTTTACTTGGTCTGTTGTGTGGATGTTTGGGTGGTTTAGGGGTGGAGAATTGTGTGGGTGGGAGTGTGTTTGGCGGTTGCTATGTCTCTTGGACCTGGTCTTTGGGTGTTAAGTGAATTTCATTGAATGGGTATACTGTATATACACGTACAATGACAATAAAGTTATTTGTTTATTTATTTATTCATTCATTCATTCATTTATTCATTCATTCATTCATTCATTCATTCATTCATTATTTAAATCCTGCAACTGTTCTTCATGTGTTTTAGTCCCCAGGCCTTTAATCATCTTAGTTGCTCTTCTCTGCAACTTTTTCTGAAATCTCAACATCTTTTTTGTAATGTGGTGATCAAAACGGGATGCAGGATTCCAGGTGGGGCCTTACTAAGACTTTATAAAGCTGTTCTGCTAATAGTGCTAATACTAATTATTAATTCGTTAATTAATACTAATATTAAAAATGGGGAGCTGTGAGGTGAGGAATCTGGAGAGTTGGATTGTCTGGCCAGTTTTGGAGGAAAGCTAGACAGGTCCATATTGTTTCCATGGATCATTTCTGTGGTCAAGTAGACTCCCGAGTGGTAGCAGAGCCAGGAAAGTCACAATTGAAGGATGTTTGGATTCAAGCAGGAATCCATATTAAAGTTGCCTGGGTGGGTGATTGTTCACCCTCTGCTTGAACCTCCCATGAAAGGAAGCCCACTGTACAGTAATTGACCAAAATTGTGGAAACCTTTTGGGAAAAATGTGTTTTCTAAAACTAGCTAATAACACCACTTTTTTTTTTTTGAGTAGTAACATAAACTTACATATCAATGGAAAGATAATTTAATCAAGAATGTAATGCAATAACCTTTATGAAGGATTTGCTATTAATAGCAGTTATAAAGAAGAAAAGTGAAAAGAGATATACAAAAGCTATCACCGCAGAAAAAATGAGATATACAAAAATGGTCAGTTAATCCTTAGTTGAGTAACCTTTAGCATGAATGACGGCCTTACAACGTCTTCCCATGGAGTGAACCGAGACTTTGAGTTCTGCAGTTGTTATCATGTGAAACCAAGATTGAAAGATGGCTTCGATTAACTGGGTTTTATTGCTGGGTCGCTTCTGACCAGCCATTTTTTTTATTCGGCTCCCTAGATTTTCCATTGGGTGAAGGTCTGGGCTATTCCCAGGCCATTCCAGCAGTGGAATAGGATTATCTTGAAACTCCAAAAAAAAGAAAGTGATTAGCCATCAAACCTCAAAAAAACACTTTTCCCAAAAGGTTTCCACCATTTTGCCACTCCTGTACCTCTGACTTCCCTCTCCAATTCTTCTAGCAATGAGGATGCTTTTCCTCTCAGTCCACGGATTCTGCTTCCTGTAACTCACACCTCTTTTTCTCTCTGGAATGAGAGAGAACAGGTCTTCAGAGATTCTAGGGGTTTGAGGGAGGAAGGAAGACAACTCTGAGGAATTTTAGCTGAGATCAACCATAATCTTTAAAGCTATCTGAACTCTGACAGGAAGCCTGCCAGAGAAAAGAAAATTACCACTGTGTGGAAAGCAGAACAAGTGTCAGGGAAACTGAGAAAAACCAGAGCAGTAACAGAAAGGTCAGGTAAGAATGGAAGGTTTAAACTTCTGTAGGAGAATTTGCAACAAGGTGGTTAGATGCTTGAGCTCTAAGTCAAAGGAAACAGAACAACAGAATTGGAAGGGATCTTCTAAAAAAGCCAACAGAGTCCTAGGCTGCATCAACACAGGGATAGAATCAAGATCACATGAAGTGTTAATGCCAATTTATAAGGCCTTGGTAAGGACACACTTGGAATATTGAATTCCGTTTTGGTCGCCACGATGTAAAAAAGATATTGAGACTCTAAGAAAGAGTACAGAGAAAAGCAACAAAGAGGATTAGGGGACTGGAGGCTAAAACATATGAAGAACGGTGGCAGAATAGAATAGAATAACAGAGTTGGAAGGGACCTTGGAGGTCATCTAGTCTAACCCCGTTTAGGCAGGAAACCCTACACAACTTCAGACAAAGGGTTATCCAACATCTTCTTAAAAACTTCCAGTGTTGGAGCATTCACAACTTCTGCAGGCAAGTCATTCCACTGATTAATTGTTTTCACTGTCAGGAAATTTCTCCTTCGTTCTAAGTTGCTTCTCTCCTTGATGAGTTTCCACTCATTGCTTCTTGTTCTGCCTCAGGTGCTTTGGAGAATAGCTTGACCCCTTTCTTTGGGGCAGCCCCTGAGATATTGGAAGATTGTGTAAGGTCCCAAAATATACTTGAGTCACCAGAATGCTAAAAATCCCCTGTCAGAGGCATCGTGGGTAAAATAAGAGGATATGAGAGCCCCTCAGTTAGTGAAGTGGTTCCACTGATAGAACCCAATCAAACCGAGGGTGGGGAGGAACAGAGGCACAAGAGGTGGCTAACAGTGTCCTTTGTCTTCCAGGTGTTGACCCCCTGGTACAGGGACGCATGTCAGACCAGGATCACCAGATGGCCCGGAGCCACCATTTGGATGGGAAGGAGTGGATGCGCATGGATGGGCATCAATGGCCACACTGCCATGGTGTCCTGCCAGGGAGGAGCCACTGCCCAAGAAACACTCCTACGGCCCGCATCGCCTCACTCCTGCATCCATGGGGATGCCACCTGGCTAGAGGGACCCGGACATTGCCCAGCTGGATTGCCCCGGCATCCACAGGGATCCTGCCTGCCCAGTGGGGGCCTGACTGTAACCGGCTACTTGCAAAACAGCTGATAGTTGGCTCCTGGAAACAGCTGATCATTGGAGCGTGGGACGAAGCAGAAAACCAAGTGGGATGGGATGGGATGTGCAGCTAGGGGCGTGGCCAGACTGCAGCAGCTGTATTAGCGGCAAGCAATCGGTGGGAGGAGCAGGCTATACACACAAGAGGTAGAGCACATATAAGGGGCAGGTGAACTAACCATGGTAGCACAAACTTTGATTCCTTTTGGATGGATGCTTTGAACCAGGTCCATGTTTCCAGATAAACAATCTAACATCAACTTGTGTTCCTGGCTTTTCTTACGCAGGACACCGGAACGTGAGAAAGAGCATCAAGGACTCCACAATTCTCCTCCTCCTCTTCCTCCACCACCACCAGCACCACACATCCCACCCCCTTCTAGTACTGATGATATTCTTTGGTTGGGTCATGAAATGTCTGCAAGGGAAGCACCCAGTTCAGAGAGCATCAAGGGCCCCACAATGCACTACAAATATTCTCTTCTATTGCTAACTTGGTAAGTATAGAAAATTGTAAAAACACGAGTTTTAGAGAAGCATTATCTTTATTTAACTTATTTATTTATTTGCCAAGCATATATAAGATAAGAGGTAAAAGTATAAACATAATTGGAATACATGAAAGGAGTAAGTAAAAAGGAATATTAGGACAGGGACGGAAGGCACGCTGGTGCTCTTATGCACGCCCCTTAGAGACCTCTATGGAATGGGGTGAGGTCAACAATAGACAGTCTAAGGTCAAAGTTTTGGGGGTTTGGGGAAGAAACCACAGAGTCAGGGAGTGCATTCCAGGCATTGACCACTCTGTTGCTGAAGTCGTATTTTCTGCAATCAAGTTTGGAAAGGTTTACCTTGAGTTTGTATTATTATTATTATTATTTAATCTTTAGTGAGATTCACAGCTTTTGAGGTTGGTTAATAGCTCAGCAGCTCGAGTCCTAACCAAAGACCTAGGAACTGTTAAGGTATCGTTGGAGGATGTAAGCTGTTCCGAGTAAGGTGGTTTTTTGCAGAGTCAAAATGTTCAAGTCCAATAAATTTAGAATTTCTAAATAGCGGGGTTGCCCTTTGGGTATTGCTCCAAGGGCTCCAATTACAATCGGGACAACACACCATTTCTTTTTCCACAGTCACTCAACTTCGATTTGCAAGTCCCGGCACTTTGTGATTTTTTCTTGCTGCTTATCTTATTATTGTTATTATTGGTATTAATAATATCTCTTATCTTTATTACATCTCCCTGAAAATGGTCTTTTTGACATTCCTTTTCTATACAAATGAAACAGGATCTGTTGGAAGGGACCCGGCAGGTCATTTCTGTAAGTTCGAATTGTTGCCTCTTGGGCCAGTTTACTTGATAGGGTCAACTCGGCCTCCATCCCCACAACTGACCTGCAACTGAGCATCCCCACCACACCCTTGTAAAATCTTGTAAAATCCAAGCAATTATTATTCGGATGCTATTTTTAATGTTTGGTATCGATGAGGCTTATTGCTATGCAACAACTTCTAGGAATTCTCCTGGATTCTCAGATTCTCTTGCCTAATTCAAATCCATCTCTCCGTGCAATTTCTTTCTCTGTCTTGTGAAATGTAGAAATTTCTTTTGGGTCTTTTGATTGCCAGCAGAAAAAAACTAATCAGCCCCAAGAGCCCCTCCCTCACTGCCCACCTGTTGACCAACCCTGGTTAAGGAGGAACAAGGACAGATAAATGAAGGAGGGAGAAGCAATATTGCAAGCAGGTAGGAGAAGCTGCCGTGTGTCAACCCTTCCTATTTATGGACCAACCTGACTGCATTGATGACATTACCGAGAATGGCAGTGAAACGTGAGCAATATGCAAACCAGCTTCCACCAGGAGAAATCAAGGGTGGGGCCACAAGGGTTTCTCCTCTGCTCTTCGATGATGCTCTGAATCCTTGGATGAAGAGGGGGAGGAAATGCAAATGGATTGCATGGGAGAGGGAATCCTCTGGAAGAAAGAAAGAAAATCCACAATTACCCCATTACAAGAAATAATGGGTGGAAGATCATTAGAGATCCAACTTAGAACCAAGGAATTATTTCTTGACATTTAGAAGAATTAATCAATGGAATGAGTTGCCTCCAGAGGTTGTGGGTGCTCCATCACTGGAACTTTTAAAGAAAAGATTCAACAACCATTTGTCCTGAACAGTATAGGGCCTTGATGGCAAACCTATGCCACGGGGAGCCATATCGGTGGGCACGCAAGCATTGCCCTAGCTCGGCTCCAGTGCACGCATCTGATTTTTGGGCCTTCCACTGGAAGTCAGCAAGCAGGCTGTTTCCGGCCTCTGGAGGACCTCCGGGGTGGGGGTGGGAGGCTGTTTTTGCCCTCCCCAGGCTCCAAGAAAGCCTCTGGAGCCTGGGAAGGGCAAAAAAACAGATTTACCGGGCCCACTGTACATGCCAAATGCGGGGGGGGGGGGGTTGTGGGGGAGGGACGCATTGAATTATGGGTATGGGCACACATGCATACGATCCCCCGCACTCCCTCTGCTTCTGGCATGTGATGGCAAAAAGGCTAGCCATCACTGGTATAGGGTCTCCTGTTCAAGCAGAGGGTTGGACTACAGGACCTCCAAGGTCCCTTCCAGCTCTATTCTGATTGATTGTTAGAAAATGTCGTTTTCTCACTCTTGCTAGCTGTAAAGAGAACAACCCAAGGAACAGAAGTTGCCTTCGGAAGTTGTGGGAGCTTCATCACTGGAGGCTTTCAAGGAGACACTGGGCTGCCATCAGTCAGAAATGGTGTAGGGTCTCCTGCTTGGGCCAGTGGCTGGACTAATGACCTGCAGGGTCCCCTGTTAATCTGTTTTTAAAAAGTCTCTCGGCCGTAGCTGTAAACACAGCTGTAACAGCACTTTAAGGAGGATCCGTGTGACCAGAGCCTTGAACGAGGCGGTTTGTTCAGTGCGTTGCACGAGTATTTGTGTCAAGAGGAGCGCTAAGAGCAGAGCAAGGATGGCCTCAAATCAGGAGTGACCCGTTGCCTTGGCCAAGGGGGGAAGGGCTTGCTGTCTGGGGGGGGGGGGAGGGAATTTCCTGACAAAACACCTGAGCAGGTGGTGCCACCTGCTGGCAGAATGAAGGCACTACATGGGTTTCCATTTGGGACTCAAAATAAGTAAACAAGAATTATATCACCAGGATTTTATAGATGTTTTAGATCACCATCTTCAGGTTTTGGAATAGCTCTTCTCTTCACAACAGCCCTGTGGGGAGGCTGGGCTGAGAAAAAAGGCTTGTCTGAGGTCAGTCCAGATGGCTGGCCAGATTCCAGGCCACCGGTTGGCCCCACAATTACACCTGGCTTTGTTCACACAACACCCTTGACCTGCTTTCAATCTCCTTCCTTCCTCTCTCACTCCCCTCCCCTCTCCCTCCATTCATTCCTTCTGTACTACACCTACCTTCCATCCCATACTCTTCCCTCCCTCCCTCTCCGTGTTCTGGAGACGGAGTTACTGGTGACTTAAGAACATATAACATATGTTTAAAACAGATAAATATCTGCATGCATGAGTAGCCTTCATATATCTAAAATTCTGTTTTCTTTTCTTGTTTCCCCCCCTGCAGCTTCTCTTTTATTTCTGTTCTGCTAAACAAAGGACAGAAAATCTGTCTGCTTTGCCTCATGGTCTCTCAGTCTCTCTAGACTATCTGTTGGAAGAAACATCCTTGTAGGTTCTGCTCCAAGTGGGGACAAAGACACTGGAGACATGAAGACTGCTTGGAAAGATGGTTTAATGGTGGACAGGATCACGTGGCTTGAGTTCCTGAACAGAAAAGGGGCAGATACAGGGAGTTCTCGGGTTTTATGCTCTCTCTGGCTTTGCATTTCCTGGGGTCCAGAAAGAGTATCCTGATTGGTTGTCAGACTCCCAGGGGGTGGGGGTCTTAGCTAGTCTTGCTGGCTGATGTAATCTTCCCAGGTCACATGTGATAAGTTTCTGCTGCTATTGTGTAGAGGGCTAATCCTATCTTGCTGGATCTTTGGCAATTCCTACTATGGCTGTGCCTGAAGGAGGTAGATCTTTGTTATGTAGAATAGACTGGCCCAGGCCTAAATGGCCCATTGACAAAAGGGTGGGGGCAGGAAGATGGGAGCTTTTTCAAAGTATGCTTATCCATTTCTCATCCAGGAAAATACAACATTCTGCCTCTTCAACATTTCCCAAAAATATTTCACTCTTCCAGGAGAGGGGTGGGTGCTAACTTCCTACACTATCCATGTGGAGCCATCAGGTCTCAAGTCTCCTTGAGCCTCCCAGGCTTACTCTGAAGTAAGCCAGAGGGTTTCAGCAGGTTCTGACCAGTTCTGGAGAACTGGTAGCAGAAATTTTGAGTAGTTCAGAGAATTGGTAAATGCTATCTCTGGCTGGCCCCTACCCCATCTATTCTCTCCTCCTGAGTCCCAGCTGATCGGGAGGAAATGGGGATTTTGCAGTAACCTTCCCCTGCCACGCCCACCAAGCTACACCCACAGATCCGGTAGTAAAAAATTTGGAATCCTAACACTGAGTAAACCCTTTGTAGGGACTGAGTGTCAGGGATTTCAGCCTCCGAGAGGTGCTTCCCCTGGGCATTCTCTCTGGGAAGCCACATTTATTTATTTATTTATTTCTTAGATTTGTATACCGCCCTTCTCCTTGCGGACTCAGGGCGGTGGACAGCCAAATAAAAACAATACACAAAAGTTAAAAATTTCTTAAAAAGGCATATAACTTTGGCTAAGAAATTAAAACCATTAAATATTAAAATACCCAACCATATAATACAAATCTTAAAAAAAAATTTAAAAAAAAATTGGGGAACGATGCGCTGCCTCTCAGCCCCTCTTCCTCTGACAAGTGGGGTGGGGGTCACAGGTCAACGCAGGGAGGGGAAACCCCCAAAGGAGCCAAAGAAGACACCTGAGACCAAGAGGGCAGCTGGAACCAAAGCTTTATTGCAGAGAAGAAGGAAGGAGCCCAGGGTGGGTTTTGGGGGAAGGGTCTCCAGGGTGGTCCAGGATAGAAGAAGGATCTTTGGCTCAAGTTCGAACAGTAGTTCCAATTCTGGTGGGTCTCTTTGTTGGTGATCCTGTAAAAACAAACATTTCGATATGAGGTTTTTCCCAGAATGGCCTCCAGTGCTTCTCCCTGCCTCATCTTACAACCAGGGAGGCTGAAAGCTGAAATCAGGAGGCATGGCCTGATTGGAAGAGAAGGGAAGGGACAGGACTCCAGCCTCTCCCCTGGAGTTATGGGGCTCCATCACTGAGGGTTTCAAGCAAAGGTGGGACAGAATCTTTCCAGATGCCCTGAGGATTTCTGCACTTGAAGGTGGGTGGACTAGATGACCTCCAGTGATTTTTCAAATCCTCTCCTCCTAGGAGACCTCAAGGCCACCTCTTAGAGCACAGACAAAGACATGTTCACAGGAGCTTCTAACTTGCTCAGAGCATGAGTGGACCAAAGTGGGCGAGGAGTTCTGTCCTGGATTCTGCTCCTCTTGGAAGTCTTTGTTGTCTGGGGCCTTCTGGCTTCCTGACCAGGATGGCAGGGGGACCATTTGTTTTCAACACAGTGCCCAGAAGAAGCTAAATGGTTGGGGTGGGGCATTCTACCAATGGAGCTTCAAGAGAAGAAGAGGTCAATAGATAGTAGGAAGGGCATGTAGTGAGCCGGTCTCATGGCTTCCACTGATGTGTGTGGATATCTATCAGGAAGAAGGCCCCACCCCACCAAAGTTTGCTTCGGCATCATGGCACCTTCCTTTTTCTTACATCAGCTCCACCTTTGATGGACACGAGGAGAGCCTGAAAGGTCCCAGAAAGACCTTCCTGTGCCCAGACCATGTGTAGGCCTAGGAGACCCCACACAGCCGTTCCTTTGGTCTCAGCAAAGGACACAAGGGACAACGTCTGGGACCTACCATGCGTCTCATAGAGAATCTCCTTGCACTCGGTCAGGCAACCATAACGACAACACTTCTGGTTCCCAGGACACTTCCAGTCATTTTGACACTTCCCAAGACAGGGACGTTGTTGAGGGCCCTGGGGACAGACCCCAGGTTTTTCTGCAAAGAAGATCAAAATATTTATATATAAATAAAAGACTTGACTTATAAAAAAAAATAAGAAGATCCCAAGGCTGAAAGAATCCTCTGGAATTGGAATCCCAGATCAAGAAAGATCCCATCTCTGGACCATTCAGGATCCAAAACATCTCCATACATCTAGGAGATGTCAACCGGAGCTGGATCCCACCCCCCCCCCCCATCTCTTTTCCCATGAAGGAGAGCAGTTTCCCTCTGGGGTCAATGTCTCAGGACCCTGGGGGGAGGGACACTGTAAATGTCTCCCCCACCCTCCCTGGATTGGGATCCTGTGGGTGGACATGCACAACCCCAGTTTCCATCAAAGAGGAAGGAGGAATTTCAGGGAATGAGAGGTAGAGACTTTCTGTACTGGTTCTACATCCTCCCACAGCCCCCTCCTCAAATACAGAGGCGGTAAGATAGAACCCTCCCCCAAGCAGAGGCTGGACAACTAGAGAAATCTTCTTTCTTTGGGCCTCCTGGAAGTTGCCTGAAGTTCTTTGGCTAAATGGGGAAATTGGAGTTTTCATCTGGCTGTCTCACCATATTGATCTAGGCGAGTGTTTCCCAAACTTGGCTATTTTAAGGCGCATGGACTTCAACTCCCAGAATTCCCCAGACAGTATGGCTGGTTGAGGAATGCTGGGAGTTGAAGTCCATACATCTTCAAAGGGTCAAGTTTGGGAAACACTGATCTAGGCTCATTCAGAATTGGGTCCTTTGTGGGCATGGAGTTGGGTGGTTGGAGCCATCATGCCAACATCCACATAAGCAGGGACAAAAAAACCCAGCAAAAAATAATACCCTGATCCTGGAACTATCCAGAAGAAAACCACAGCCCTTCTTTGCAGGGCAAAGTGAGGCATTTAAACAGGAAGCAAACCCCACACTCAGCTGTTCCCTAGTTGGGTCATGAAACATCTGCAAGAAATCCACCAAGCTGAGAGAGCACCAAGGACCCCACAGATCGACCAGAGTATCAAAGATTCCCTTCTATTGAATCAATCATGGCCAGTTGTGAGAACCACAATGCTTCATTAAGCCATCCTACGCTTAATTTTAGGAGACAGCAGTTCTTTTTCAGTGAAGAGGCCAGTCCGGAACGCCTTCCCTACTCACCAACACAGGTGTAGTGGCATTCATCTCTGGTCTCAAAATTGTTGGCATTGCCCTGGCATCCACCATAGGTAAACCCTTGGCATTTTTTTAAAGTCGAGTTGTAGTAGAAGCGAGGTATGTTGGCCCTACATGGCCCAGGTTCAGCAGGAAGATAACAAAAGCCTGTGAAATATGGAGGGGGGAGGGAATTATTATTTGATTAGCTAGCACAAAAGTCCTTACCACCATTCCCCCCACCTGGCACCCTCCTAGCATGCTCAGACTGAAGCAGTTGAGAGCCATCTGGGATGTTTTAATTTGATTATTGGGTTGCTACTCAGAACGTCGATGGAGATTCTCAATCATCCAGATCATGGCTGTCCTGAAGGTGGTTTGCAACTGGACTTTCTTCCTTTATTTCTTGAAAATATTTCACTTCTCATCCAAGAACTGAAAAAGTGAAGACGCTTTTTCAATGAGAAGTGAAACATCTTTAAGAAAAACAAAGTCCAGATGCCTCTTGAAAAGCATCTTTGTAACAGCCAATTACCATCTCAAGAACCTCCCCAGAAGAAGCCCCACCAAGCCAGAGGTTCTAGACTGAGGGCCTTTCCTGGGGGAGAACTCAGATCACTTCAGCCCATCCCAGCCAAGGGTTTCAAGATCTTTCTGAAAACTCACTTGGACGGTCCTGGCTGGAGACGGGGGTCAGCTCTGCCCAGAGGGTGAGGAGTCCCAGCAGCAGAAGAAGACCTCCAGAAGACATGATGAAGCCGTCTGCCTCACACTCGGGCTGCTGGCTCTATTTATTCTCCCAACTGGGGACGTCACACCTACAGATCCAAGAATCAGGATGACTTAATGAGTGAAAATCCAGATTGTTTCCTCTTTCACAAGATGATCAAACAAGAGGTGGGGAATCTGAGAATCTGGGAATCTGGATAGGTGGCCACTTTGGGGAAGGCTAGGCAGGGCCCTGTTGTCATGCTCTCTGTAATTACATCTTCCTGAATGTGATCATTTTGACATTCCTTTTCTATGCAAATAAAATGGGATCCATTGGAAAGGGGCCCTGGAAATCAGTCAATCAGAATAGAGCTGGAAGGGTCCTTGGAGGCCTTCTAGTCTAACCTCCTGCTCAAGCAGGAGACCTTGTACCATTTCAGACAAATAGCTGTCCAGTCTCTTCATAAAAACATCCAGTGATGAAGCACCCAAAAGATCTGTTCCATTGGTTAATTGTTCTCACTTGGAAGTTTCTCCTTACTTTCTAGCTTACTAAGAAGTACATAGTGGTCTACTTTGTCGAATGCTTTACTGAAGTCTAAGTATACCATCTCCACAGCATTTCATTGAACTATTAATTTAGTCACACCTAGTTACTGATTACCAGTTCTTAGTCACATACTCCCTCCGCACTTACGACAACAAGAAGCTTTCATTCGGGAGTATAGTAAGATCCTGTTAAATTCCTCTCTACCCATACATGGATACATTCCTGATCTCTTAAGATGCCGATTAAAGTCAAGAAACCCACCACTCTTGACAGCGCTTAAGTTGATGGCCGATCATCAGAACACCACACAAAAGCGGATGGAGGCGTGGAGTAGCTGTTCCCCCCAAGATGTCTCGAGCATATCAGTCCTAGTAGTATACCTCCAGGCTTTAGCCTACCCCGACACATATGGGTGACATATAATAGAATTAGAACAACTCATGGGGTGTGTGCTGATTCCTTGTATAAATGGGGAAAGACCCCTTCAGCACAATGTGATTGCGGGGCCCCTCGACAGACTATCCAGCATATAGTGAGGGGATGCCCTAACAGAAGGTATCCAGGAGATTCTAGGGACTTCCTCTGCATAACAACGGCAGCTACTGATTGGATCTCCAAACTCAACATTAAACTTTGAAATGTTATTTCTGTTTTTCTTTTTGGTTTTCTTACTGCTTTTTTATTGTTTTAACTGTTTTTAATCTGTAAAAATGAAGTGTTTTAATACTGTGTGTGACCAGCCATACGCTAAATAAATAAATAAAGTCACTTTATCAAAGAATAAAATAAGATTGGTTTAGCTTGATCTGTTTTTAACAAATCCATGCTGGTATCTAGTTTTAACAATATTTGTTTCTAGATGTTCACGTATCTGTTTTTTGATTATCTTCTCCAGTATCTTTCCAAGTATTGATGTTAGGCTGATTGTTTTGTAGTTTGCTGGGTCTAGTTTTTTTTTCCCCTTTCCTTTTTTCACATCAGCTCTTTTCCAATCCTCAGGTAGTTTCCCTGAGCTCCAAGATTTTTTAAAGAAATGATACAATGATTCTGAGATAACATCTGCCAGCTGCTTCAGAACTCTGGGATGCAATCTGTCAGGTCCCAGTGATTTGTATTCATCAAAGTCTGACAGGTGTTCTCTTACTATTTTCTTGCTTAGTTTAATTTTTATTTCTAGTCTGTCTTTTATAGTTATGTGTTTGGTAGGTTGAGCTATAGTTTAATTTTGAATGCAGACTGATGCACAGAACGAGTTAAACTGCTCTGCTTTCTGTCTCCTGCCTGTTACTTCCTTGCCATCCTTTCTCTTTAGCGGACTGACTTATCTTGACTTTTTTCTGCTTATTTATATGGTTTTATTATCTTTGCTTTTTGTTGAAAGTCTTCCTTCATTCTGTGACTTTGCTTTCCTGACTTCCTCTTTGCAGATTTGGGCTACCTGCTAATATCCTTCCTTAGTTATGTGTCCTTCTTTCCATTTTTTGTACTTCTTCCTTTTCTCTTTCAGTTTATTAGAGAGATCTTTGTGCAGCCATGCTGGTTTCTTCTTGGGTTTCTTGTTTTTCTTTTTCAGTGGTATTATGTTGGACTGGGCTTTTATGATAATGATAATATTTTTCAATGTTTCCCACACTTCATGAGTTGTTTTCCCCTATAGGATTTTCATCCATGGAATACTTCCTAGGTTTTCTCTGAGGTTTTTTTTTTTTAAATCAGCTCTTTTAAAGTTTAAAATACTGACTAGATTATGTTCTATTGCTTGTGTTTGCCTTGAATTCCAATATGACGCGGTCATTCTCGCTGAAGTTCCAGCATCTTCAACTCCCTCTATCACTTCTTCTTTATTGGTAAGAATTAGATCCAGTATAGCTTTTCTTCTAGTTCACTCCCCAGCCTTTTGGGTGACAAAATTGTCAGCTAAGTTGATTAGGAATCTGTTCTATCTCCCAGTTGCTATCAGGGTAATTAAAGTACCATTGTTACTCTGGTATGTTTCCTACATACAATTGTTAATTAATTAGAATGGAATGGAATGGAACAGAATGGAACAGAACAGAAAATTGGAAGGGACCTGTCTATGAAATAAATCTTGCACATGGAGCCATCACAAAATAGAAGTCTCCATTTCTATCTCAGACTTAATTCTGGAGGACGCCCTTCATAGGGACTGAGTTTCTGATATCGGCCAGGGATTTCAGCCTCTGAGAGCTGCTTCCCCTGTGCATTCTCTCTGGAAAGCCACATTGGGGAATGATGTGCTGCCTCTCAGTGTCACTCCGTTATTTTGTATTTGCCAGCTGAGCTTCCATTCTGAATATTACAGTAGCTTGCTAGCTTGCCGGTAGCTTGCCAGAGAATTTTATCAACAAAAGATAACACCGTCCCATGATTTATGAAGCTACTGCGCATGTCAACCTTCTTTTCTTTTCTAACTTACTTTCTCTTTTGTCCGGCTGCTGATAAACTGCTGGCAAAATGTAATTAGCTAGGTTTTTTTACTTTGATAAATAAAATGTTTATTAGGATAATACATTTGGGTTTTTTTTCTTTGTGGGTATACACCATGGAAAACAAGATCCAATCACCTCTAATTAATTTACAGTTTCTCCAGGGGGGGAACGAAGCTGATTCACACTTCGACACTCAGCTCCTCTACCCCTGACATTGTTGGGGGGGGGGGAGGGTAGAAGGAGACACGAGTCAAGGTGGGGAAGGGAAAACCGCAAAGGGGCTGAAGGAGACACCTGTGACCAAGAGGGCAGCTGGAACCAAAGCTTTATTGCAGAAGAGAAGGAATGAGCCCGGGGTGGGGTTTGGGGGGAGGGTCTCCAGGGTGGTCTAGGACAGAAGAAGGCTCTTTGGCTCAAGTTGGAACACTCAATTCAATTCTGGTGGGTCTCTTCGTTGGGGGTGCTGTAAAAACAAACATTCAGATATGAGGGTTCTGCCCAGAACGGCCTCCAGTGCTTCTCCCTGCCTCATCTTACAACCAGGAAGTCCCAAATCTGAAATTGGGAAGGAATGTCCTGATTGGGAAAGAACCAGGAAGCAACGGGGCAGCCTCCCCCTTGGAGTTATGGGGTTCCATCACTGGAGGTTTCAAGCAGAATACAGACTAACAAAATTGGAAGGAACCTCGGAGATCTGCCAGTCCAGTGTTGGTGTGGGGTTTTTTTTGTGTGTGTGTGCCACACAGTTCTAGTCCCATCTCCTGCTCAAGCACGAGGCCCTATACCAGGGATGGCTAACCTTTTCCTGAGCAAGTGCCTAAAGCATATATGCACACGTGTGAATGCACGTTTGTGCACCTGAACCCCCAAAATGCAATGTGCATGGGGCCCCGGGCATGCACCCTGTCCCTGTGCATATACGCGCAGGCCCCTTCATGCCCCCAGCCCCCCACATGCACGCATGCCCCCACATGCAACTCACACACACACACACACACACACACCCGCATGCCTGCCAGAGACCCTGGCCGGAGACAGGGGTCGGCTCTGCCCAGAGGCTGAGGAGTCCCAGCAGGAGAAGACCTCCAGAAGACATGATGAAACCATCAGCCCCACCCTTGGGCTTCTGGCTCTCTTTATTCTCCCATCTGGAAATTTCACATCCAGGAAGCAGCTTGATGTAAGGCAGAGACAATTTGAATTCGTTTCTCTTTCATAAGTTGGTTGAACAAGAGGTGACAACATTCAGAGTTGCATTGAACCGCCAGTTTGGGGAAAGCTAAACAGGTCCCTGTTGCTCTGTTCCAGTCCCTCCTTCACACACAAGGCCCTCCAAGACAGAAGTCTTATTCTCCAGGCTCCCACTCCCACCAAATGCGAAGTTCTCTTGAGTCTGGTACTCTTCAGTCTAGGCCCAGGGTCGCAAAGGCCAAGAATGAAGGCAAAAGTCCACAAATCCACACACACAAAGTCTGAAATCCAGGCACACTCCAAAGTCCATGCAGCACAACCAAATCAAGCTATGAGTCTTCCTCCCACTCCTCCTCCCAAGGTTCTGACCGATGCCCTAATAAAAGCAGAAGCCCCAAGCCATTTAGCAAGAAAAATCCAGTTGTTTATTAGGAGCGCCATGTCGGCACGGACCAAGCAAAGCCAACTCTGACTTCACCCAGTTTGCGCCTTGCCTCTGACCCTGTTGCCCCCTCCCCCCACGGTGTGTCACCAGTCACATTCCCCAATGACCGTTCCCCAATGAAGCAATTTTGTGGGTCGTAGAAGTCACTCTCTTCTGCCATTGTGGGTCTCTGTGGAGATGGCCTTGACTCTGGGTGGCTAGGATGTGTTTTGTTTTGACTGTGGTGTGAATTCCTCGGTGCAACTGGGAGGTACATTTCCCATCCCCCTGCCTCTGGGAACTCGGGAGAAGGTCAGGAAAGCTTTGCGAATTGACAACCTCCTCCTTCTAGCACTGATGTTGTTCCCCAGATGGGCAATGAAACATCTGCAAGAAAACACCAAGCTCAGAGAACCATAAAATGGAATGGCAGAAAAAATGACTAGATATACAAGGAAGTGTAGAATGTGTATGTTTTATGCATGTGTTATTACAGTTGTCCACGAAACATCTCCTTTGCAAGCCTTCTGTTCATAATTAACCAATAACTTCCACAGTGGGAAGGGATTAATTTCTCAGCAGATCGAAAAGCCCCCATTTCCACCCTCCACCCATCCATTTCCACAGCAGAGATGAACAGAAACCCCTCTTCCAGAGTCCACCGAATGCCCTTCAGGCTGCAGGAGACCGAAGGACCGTGTGAGGGGCACACGACTCTCTCAGGACGGCCCTTCCGATCCCTTTTGCCAGGGTACACTTTGTGATGCCGACATGCAAACAGGCTTTGTAACCCTGTTGTGTAAGCCAGGATCCAGGAAAGACAAGCAGCCCCAGGGCTCACCAGTTCGAACACAAGAGTCCTCCCTTGATACAAATGACAGGTGTTACCTCATCTGTTGGCCCCTCCTGACATGAGCAAAGCCAACGGTTCATTGCCTTGAGAAAGAGATCTCGACATCCTTCCGTTTCCTCTTGTTCCTGCCAGGGATCTTCTCACTGCCTCAAAGCAGGACTTAAAGGGCCATCCGCCCAGCCCAGCCTGGCATTCCTGCTGTTTGGGCACCATGAAGGCTGAGTAGGGCCTCCTCCTCCTCCTTCTGGCTCTCCTCACCTTCCCCAAGTCCCCACTCCCAGGATGTTACTTCTTAGGGTTCAGGAAACAGCTGCAAGAAGGCCCCCAAGTTCAGAGGAGCACAGGCCTCCTCCTCCTCCTCCTCTGCTCCACAAACCCCAGTGGCAAACTGTTCCCCTGATCAATTGTTCTCACTGTCAGGAAGTTTCTCCTTAATCCCAGGTTGCTTCTCTCCTTGGTTAGTTTCCATCCATCGTGTCTTCTTCTGCCTCCCGGTGCTTTCAAGTTGATCACCCCTCTCTTTGTGGGTGGCCCTCAAATATGGAATAGTGCTGTCGTGTCCTCCCTGGTTCTTCCTTTCTCTAGACTAGCCAAACCCAAAATCTTCTTTGTACGTTTCTGTCTCCAGGCCTTTAATCCTCTTAGTTGCTCTTCTCTATATTCTTTCCAATCTCTCAACCTCTTTTTGTAATGTGGTGACCAAAACTGGATACAGGATTCCAGCTGTGGCGTTACTAAGGGCCCATATACTATATATAAACTTCCCCTGATTTTGATTCTGTTTATGCAATCGAGGATAAGCGATCGTCCACTAGGACTCCTGGGTCCCCCTCCCCCCCATTTTTGAGCCAGGTTTCACCTAATCCGCACTTGTAGCTTTGGGTTTTCCTGCCTATCCTATGCAGTGGGATCCATCGGAAGGGACCCTGGAGATCTCTCTGGAGATTCTCAGTCATCCAGGGCACAGTTGTCCCACAGGGGCTTTTTCAAGAGGCAACTGGACTTTCTGGGGTTTTTTTTTTAAAAAGACATTTTGCTTCTCATCCAGAACTGAAGAAGCTTCTTGGATGAGAAGTGAAACGTCTTCAAAAAAACCCCAGAAAGTCCAGCTGCCTTTGGGATGACCCTGGAGATCGTTTTGGTAAGATCAAAAGGTTCCCTCTTGACCGCAGGGCCAACCCATTCTCCATCCCCAGAATCTGAACTACAACTGAGCAGCACTGCCACACCAATTGCCCAGAGTGCTGTTGTGGCTCCGTTGCCTGAGCCTGTGTCATCGTCAGGAGAGGACTCCGAGAGTGAAAGGGAGGAATTGGCAAGACCTCCCTCTCCAGGACCCTCCCCTCTGGCAATGCCCCTGGAGGACACCGAAGGGCAAGAGATAGGCCCAGAGCCAAGCACATCCCCGCAGCCACAGGTGGACAGCGACGAGGGAGATAAATGCTGGCTGGATCCTCGCCAGCGACGCAGGGAGAAACGTGCCCAACAGAAGGCACAGCATGCTCGTGATTAGCTGACTCACTGGACCACACCCCACAGGTTATAAAAGAGAGTGAGTCAGCCTGCACTTTTGTGACAAACAAAAACAAATATTCCTGCATCTCAGCTTTGGCTATTCTGGACACTTGTGGTGTGTATTTTTCTGTTACATTAATAAAGGTTTTGGCACGCAGCTCCTGGGATTGCTGCCAAGCTTCTTATCAGACTACTTGGTTGCCTGCCAGCTTATTTTAACCTCCGACTGTCTGAATTGAGTTTATTCCTGGGACCGGGGACAGAACAAGTGCAGAGAAGAGCAACAGAGATGATTAGGAGCCTGGAGACTAAAAGATATGAAGAACAATTGCAGAAACTGGGTATGTCTAGTCCGATGAAGAGAAGGACCAGGGGAGACAGGAGAGCAGTCTTCCAATATCTCAGGGGCTGCCCCAAAATAAGAGATTCCCCAAAGCTCCTGAAGGCAGGACAAGAAGCAACGGGTGGAAACTAATCAAGGAGAGAAGCAACTTAGAACTAAGGAGAAATTTCCTGACAGTTAGAACAATTAATCAGGGTGTTTTTAAAAACACTGGAAATTTTTTAAGAAGAGATGAGATAACAATTTGTCTGAAATGGAATAGGGTTTCCTGCCTAAACAAGGGGTTAGACTAGAAGACCTCAAAGGTTCCTTCTATTATATATTGTATCTTGCAAAATCCAAGCAATTGTTATTTGACTGCTGTTTTTAATGTTCAGTATCGATGAGGCTTATTGATACGCAATAGACTTCTCCTGCATTCTTAGATCTTCCCTAATCCTCATCCACCTTTCACTGCAGTTGCAGCACACTCTGTCTTGTGAAATTTAGAAGTTCCCCTCCGTTCTTCTGACTGCCAGCAGAGAACCCTAATCAGCCCAGAGAGCCCCTCCCTCACCTCCCACCTGTTAACCAGCCCTGGTTAAGGAGGCACAAGGACAGATAAATAAACAAGGAACAAGCAACACTGCCAACAGGGAGCAGAAGCTGCCTTGTGCCAGACCTTCCTCTTCGTGGACAGCCATTTGTCTGGACTGGTATAGGCCAGGGTCTGCTGCTTGAGTAGGGGGTTGGACTACAAGACCTCAAAGGTCCCTTCCAGCTCTGGTGTTCTATGTGTCCAGGTTCCGACGGATGGACAGACGGACCCAACCAAGGCAAGCACGACTGAGACGATCCAATCTCTCTATGCAAAACTTTATGGAGTGCATCATTTTGGCACATTTGAAGGCAAAACCGGATCTAGATCTTTCCCGTGCTAATCCCTCTAGTTAAAGTTCAAACTCTACCACCCACCAATTAGCTGAGGTCACATTGTCCAATGCCGTCTCTGGATAGTGTTATGGGAAAGTCTTTGGGGCTTCTGTAAATACCTGCCTAAGGGTCCTTGGTTCTCATACTGACATCTTGATGCCTGGGCCATGTTCCGTCTCCCTTTCCCTCCCCTCACAGTTCGTTGGCAAGCTTTATTTATTTTAGGAAATTTCTATTGCCACCTATTCACACATGGCAGCTCACAGGAATATAAAAACCTCATGTATAAAATAAACTAATAAAAGAGAAGAATTGTATAATAAATTAATAAAATATAATAACCCCACCCCCACCCCCTACCCCTCAACAGCAAGAAGTCTTTTGAAGCTTGGCACTCTGTTTTCTCAGGCAGAGGAGAGAAACTTCCAGCTCTCACTCTCTGGAAGGGCTCTTCACCCCAGCCACAAGAGTCCTTTAAGGAGGATCCATGTGAATAGAATAACAGAGTTGGAAGGGACCTTGGAGGTCTTCTAGTCCAACCCCATGCTTAGGCAGGAAACCCTACACCATTTCAGACAAATGGGTGGCCAACAAGTTCTTAAAAATTTCCAGGGTTGGAGCATTCACGACTTCTGCAGGCAAGTTGTTCCACTGGTTAATTATTCTAACTGCCAAGAAAGTTCTCCTTAGTTCCAAGTTGCTTCTCTCCTTGATTAGTTTCCACCCGTGGCTTCTTGTCCTGCCTTCAGGGGCTTTGAAAATTTGGCTCTTCTTCGTGGCAACTCTTGAGATATTGGAAGACTGCTAGTCCTTCTCTTCATGAGACTAGACACACCCAGTTCCTGCAAACGTTCTTCATATGTTTTAGCCTCCAGTCCCCTAATCATCTTTGTTGCTCTTCTCTGCACTCTTTCTAGAGTCTCAACATCTTTTTTACATCGTGGCGACAAAAACTGGATGCCGGATTCTGTTCTGTCCCCGCCCCCAGGAATAAAGCCAATTCAGACAGTCGGAGGTTAAAATAAGCTGGCAGGCAACCAAGTAGTCTGATAAGGAACTTGGCAGCAATCCCAGCAGCTGCGTGCCAAAACCTTTATTATCGTAACAGAAAAATACACACCACAAAATGTACAGAAATAGAAGCTGAGATGCAGGAAGATCTGAAGCTGGAATGCAAGAATATCTGTTTTTGTTCATCACAAAAGTGCAGGCTGACTCACTCTCTTTTATAGGCTGTTGGGTGTGGTCCAGTGAGTCAACTAATCATGAGCACGCTGTGCCTTCTGTTGGGCACGTTTCTCCCTGCGTCGCTGGCGAGGATCCAGCCAGCACTTATCTCCCTTGTCGCTGTCCACCTGTGGCTGCGGGGATGTGCTTGGCTCTGGGCCTATCTCTTGCCCTTCGATGTCCTCCAGGGGCATTGCCAGAGAGGAGGGGTCCTGGAGAGGGAGGTCTTGCCAATTCCTCCCTTTCACTCTCGGAGTCCTCTCCTGACGATGACACAAGCTCAGGCAACGGAGCCACAACAGATTCCAAGTGTGGTCTTACCAAGGCCTTACAACCACAGGCTTGAACAGGGTGGTTTGTTTGGTGTGTTGCACGAGGATTTGTGTAAAGAGGAACATTCAGAGCAAGCAGGGAAGCCCTCAAATCAGGAGTGACCTTTGCCTTGGCCAAGCAGGGAAGGACTTGCTAAGAGAGACCTGGGAGGGGGGAGAATTTCCTGACAATCTGAGCACAAACACCTGGGCAGGTGATGCTACCTGCTGGCCATTTTATGCCCACAGTGACCGAAAGGCTGCAAAAGTTGATGGAGTTAGCTGAGATGGCTAAACTAACAGCTATGATTAAAGAAAAAAAAACGATTACTTTTGTTTCTACTTGGAAACCGCTGCTGGACTTTGTGCTTGAGGTAGAAAAAAATGATACTTTGATTTGGGCTTTACCAATTAAATAATTTTCTTGCTATAGAAATGGCTAATTCAGACTACAAATAAAAATTAAGATAAGCAAGAAAATGGCAAGAGAACATCTATCTGATTTTGATGAATATAAATGGTGCTGGTGGCACAGCAGACTAAAGCACTATTATTAACACTGTTATTAACACCAGCTGCCTGCAATTATTGCAAGTTCAAATCCCACCAGGCTCAAGGTTGATTCAGCCTTCCATCCTTTCTAAGGTAGGTAAAATGAGGACCCAGTTTGTGGGGGCAATAAACTGACTTTGTATAAATATACAAAAGTAGGAAGGCTATTGCTTAACGCATTGGAAGCCGCCCTGAGTCTCCGGAGAAAGGCGGCATATAAATCAAATTTTTTTAAAAAAGAATGCCAGATGATCAATGGGCATGTTCTGTGTTTCAAAACGTTTGGCTTTTCTTCCTCCTGCCAAAGACCTTCTGTGGTTCTTCACAGAAAGGGAGAAAGGAGAAAGGGAAGAAGAAAAAGACAAAGAAAGAGAGAAAGAAAGAGAAAGAAAAAGAAAAAAAGGGAGAGAGAGAATGCAGATATCTCTTAACAGAGGCTTGAACTTGCCTGAAATTAGATCAAGCCCTACATCACTTAATCCAATGTATCAGATTAAATTGTTATTGAATTATTTTTGGTATATATAATATATAAACTGACTTCGTATAAAATATACAAAAGTATGAAGGCTAGTGCTTAATGCATTGTAAGCCGCCCGGAGTCTCTGGAGAAGGGCGGCATATAAATCAAATTTTAAAAAAAAAAAAAATCACCAGGACCTGATGGATTACATCCCAGAGTTCTGAAGGAGCTGACAGATTATATCTCAGAACTATTGTACCATATCTTTCCAAAATCCTGGAGCAGCGGGGAATTATCAGAGGATTGGAAAGTAGCTGATGTGGAAAAAGGGAAAAAAAAACAGACCCAGGAAATTACAGACCAATCAACCCAACATCAATGCTTGGGAAGTTAGTGGAAAAAAATAATCAAAAAACAGATCTGTGAACATCTAGAAATAAATAAGGTCACAACTAGCAGCTAGCGTGGGTTTGTTAAAAACAAATCAAGCCAAACCAATCTTATTTCATTCTTTGACAAAGTGACTAAATTAGTAGATCAGCAAAGTGCTGTGGACATAGTATACTTAGATTTCAGCAAAGCATTCGACAAAGTAGACTGCAATCTACTTGGTAAACTAGAAAAGAGTGGGATAGATAGCGTCACCATCAGATGGATTTGTAACTGACTGACCGTACTCAACGAGTAGTTCTTTGTTAAGTTGGGCGATTGAGGAGGCAGAAGCGAGGTCTTCAGTAACAACAGCTCTTTTATTCAGTGTGAGACTTCAGCTAAGGTTGCAGTTGCACAGCTCCCTTTATATCCCTTGCCGGCCAGGGAGCTGACCAATCACAATTGACCAATTACCTTTTAAATTTCCCGCCAAAACTATATACGTAACATTCTTAATGGTACTGTGTCTACATGAAGGGAAGTAAGCATTTCAGAGAAGTGTTTGTCCAATCTCTTCTTAAAAGCCTCCAGGGATGGATGTCTAGGGAGATTCTCCGTCACCCAGGCCATGGTTCTCTCAAGGATGCTTTTTCCAAAGGCAACTGGACTTTATTTTTCCTCCAAAAAAAAGTATAGCCAGTTGTCTTTGGAAAAAGCTCCTTTGAGTGGTGGAACCCCCACATCTTCTGGAGGCAAGCAGTTCCACTGGTTAATTGTTCTAACTGTCAGGAAGTTTCTCCTTAGTTCCAGGTTGCTTCTCTCCTGGATGAGTTTCCATCCGTTGCTTCTTCTGCTGCCTTCAAATGCTTTGGAGAATAGCTTGACCCCCTTCCTCCTCTCTGGGGCAGCCCCTTAAATATTGAAAGACTGGGATTATGTCACCCCTAGTCCTTCTCTTCACTAGACCAGCCAGCCAGGCCCAGTTCCTGCAACCGTTCTTCATAGGTTTTAGCCTCCAGCCCCCTCATCCCCTTCGTTGCTCTCCTCTGCACTCTTTCCAGAGTCTCCACATCATAGCTTTTTTTATATTGTGTCAACCAATACTGGATGCAATATTCCAAGTGATGGTTCACTGGCCAGAGATCCTGTTGGGCTCCTTTGTCTTCCCCTGTTGATCGTCTGGGCCACAGCACGTCATGTTTCCCTTGCGCTGAGCCAGAGAATAATCGTGTCCGGTACTTATGGTATCAATGCACAGATTCACCTGCCAATTTGGGCGGCTGAGACAAACGAAGTGTTCCAGGACACAATAAGATCTCTATCAGGTGCATACAACGCATCAACGCAAAGCCACTACAATGCATGTGCCGGAACAAATGGTCCCCCTCCCTGAATGCAGAGGACAAGATGGGTGGTTCTCTTCCCCATACATAGGCTTTACCCATGGCAAGGTGGGATCAGGGACTCCCTGCTCCAGATTGGCCCCCACGCCGGCAGGCCAAAGAGACGATCTGGAGGGACCTCAGCAGGGAGACTGCGCCTCCAAAGAGCCATGTTGGTATCCATGGCTACACAGTCCAAACCCTGCTCTGCTTCTTCTGCTTTTCAGATGGGCTCGGATTACCAACAGAAGGAAATCTTTGTAGCTCAGAGTTGAACCGTGGGGGGCTTGGTGCTCTCTGAGCTTGGCAGTTTTCTTGCAGACATTTCATGACCCAACTAGGCAACATCATCAGTGCCAGAAGGGAATGCGGTTAGTGGGGTGGAGAAGGAGACGAGAAGGAGTTAGCAGGAGGAGGAGGACTGTAGGGTCCTTGATGCTCTCTGAGCTTGGTGGGTTTTTTGCAGACGTTTTATTACCCAACTTGGTAATATGATCAGTGCTAAAGAGAAATAGGATTGGAGGAGGAGGGCTGATGATGTTCCCTGGTTGGGTAATGAAGTGTCTGGAAGAAAATTACCAAGTTCAGAGACCACCAATTTTATATGTCACGTCAACTTGATCTTCTAGGATCCCTCAGTTCACAACTGGCCTCCGAATGTAAGGGGCACTTGGACCCCAAGAAGGACCTTCTCCGCATGGCCTGGTAGACCTTTCCTCCTACATTGCTTCGTGGGCTGCTGCTCCCCAGGGATGTGATTCCCATCTGTCAAGGGACAATTGCGGGGTTGCTGATTTCACAAAGCCCCTGCAGAATCAGCCCAGGGCTTCCCCTGAGACTCAGAATGAAGATTTAATCATTTTATTTATATTTATTCAACTGTTATGCCGTCCATCTCACTGTGAGGAGAATCTGGGTAACTTAAAACATCATAAAAGCAAAGATAGAAACATTAATGCATTGATATAAAATTTGCAGGAATTAAATAAGTCAGGATCCAGAATACAACAGGGTGGAGGTGGGATCTTAGTCCTCTGACCACAATGCCTCCTCCCTCCCACCCACCCCAAAAAAGTCATTGGCAATAAATGCCTTCCATGCAGGGAGGGGGGTATCACCTTTCCAAAAAATACCTGTCTTCCGGTTTATGCTTTCATCTTCAGACGAACACGAGATTGCAGAAGACAAACCAACTTTGGCAAGAACCCATCAGGGCCCGGGTTCCTCCACCTCAGCAATTTTAACCTGGCTGGACTTCCATTCCCAGAATTCTCAGGCCAAGGGAATCCAAGTCCACCCACATCAAATTTGGATTTGGGGGAAGAGAGAGACAGGCCAAAATTTAGGCTCAACTCAACTCACAACGCTTGTAAATATTGCAAGCTTTCAAAGCTAAGGATGGTCACCACCTTGTACAAAAAAGATGAATTTGGGAAAAGTGCAGAGAAGAGCAACTAAGAGAATTAGAGGCCTGGGGGCTAAAATATATGAAGAACGGTTGCAGCAACTGGGCATGGCCAGTCTAGATAAAAAAAGGACCAGGGGTGACAGGATAGCTATCTTCCAGTATTTGAGGGGCTGCCCCAAAGAAGAGGGGGGCCCCACCCAGTGGTGGGATTCAAGTAATTCAACAACCGGTTCTCTGCCCTAATGGTTTCTTCCAACAACCAGTTCACCAAACTGCTCAGAAAGTTAACAACCGGTTCCCCCGAAGTGGTGCGCACTGGCTGAACCCCACCACTGCTTCCCCCCACCTACTCTCCAAAGCCCCTGAAGGCAGGAGAAGCAGCAACGGGTAGAAACCAACCATGGAGAGAAGCAACTTGGGATTAAGGAGAAACTTCCTAACAGTGAGAACAATTAACCAGGGCAATGGCTTGCCTTCAAAAGTTGTAGGGCAATGATGGCATATCTTTTCGGCACCAAGTGCCCAAACTGGAACGCACGTGTGCATGTGTGCCTGAATCCCGGATACTCAAAGACCAGTTGGCCGGTGCATACGTGCACCGGCCACCTGGTCTCCGGCGTGTGCACGCTCACCGGCCAGATGGTCTTTGCACGCACCGTAGCACCAGAAACCAGAGGAGTAGGTGGCTGGCACACACATGCGCACCAGCCAGCTGGACTTTGGGTTTCCAGGGCTCCGGCATCTGCGAAGATCAACTGGCCAGCACACATGCACACACCGGAAACCAGAAGAGCAGCTGGTGAAGGCATGCGTGCCCACAGAGAGACTCTGTGTGCCAGAGGTTCACCATCACGGTTGCAGGTGCTCCATTACTGGAGGCTTTTGAGAAGATACTGAGCAGCTTTGTCTGAAATGGTCCAGGGTCTCCCGCCTGAGCAGGGGGTTGGACTAGAGGACCTCCAAGGGTCCTTCCAGTTTCTGTTCTATTTCTATTATTTCTCTTCTATAGATCCATCCTGGAGTCCAGCAGCCGTTCCACTCTCAAGCGTCCAACTCGACTCGCAGAAGCCTCTGCCCTCCACAATCGGGTCAGGCGCTCTGTGACCCCACTAGAGGCTTTGTCAGACAGCTTCTGACTGGTGCATCTGCCTGGACCGGAAGCATAAGCGGAAGACTTTCTTTCTTGCCGCCATGAGTGGAAACGTCAACCTCTCCTTTTCCCCAAAGCCACGTCCCGGTTCTTCTCCGAAGGATTCTCCTCTTTCTTCTCTCTCTCTCCCTCCCCCCCTCCCCCCTGCAGCATTATTGTTTGGGCTGGGCTGGGCCGGGCTTGAGCATGGAAAAGCCACCTTCTAAGCTGGTGAGGTCTGGGATATAAGAAGCCAGCTGTGATTGAGGGACAGAGAGAACTGGGTCTCGGGAGACACCATGGGACCTTCCGGCCTCCTGCTCTTCCTCTTCTTCCTCTCCCTCTCCATGGGCTCTGCTCTGTTCCCCATCTCCCTGCCAAAGGGAGTTATCAAGTTTCCTGTAGGTGAGTCAGGATGCCGGGGGGGGGGGGGGGGGGGGGGAGGGGTCCTTGGTGCTTCTCTGAGCTGGGTGGTTTTCCTGCAGACCCAAAGGTGCTTTTTCAAAGCTGGACTTTGTAATTTTTCCTTGAAGACCTTTCGCTTCTCATCCAAGGAGCTTCTTCACTTCTGAAGAGCTGAAGAAGCTTCTTGGATGAGAAGCAAAACGTCTTCAAGGAAAAAAGCCCAGTTACCTTTTGGGGAAAAAAACACCATGACCTGGATAATGCAGAATCTCCAGAGACATTTTCTTGCAGATGTTTCCTTACCAAATCAGGAGAGAGCATCAGGGAGTAAGGACGGTCATCCTTCCCTCTTCTGCAACTTGGATCCAGGTTTTCAGGGTGTCCCCTTCAGCCCTGAGCTGCCTGGGTTTGCAGGAACCCTCCTGCTGTCCTTACACTGACCGCTGGGATGGGGAATACCAGGAAGAGGCAACCCCTCCCCCGAGACTCTACAGCCCAAAGTTGGTGGAATGCAAATTGGCTCTTTTATCTTGCAATTTCATCATCATTACTATTATTTGCACGGTTTTTAATCCTTTTGGTGCAGGCCACTCCAAACCTCTTCTGATCAAAGCAAAAAATAAACCCCAATAAATCATACAAATTGAGTAACTTCCTGAAGTACTCAAGTGGCAGGAGGACAATCTCCGGAATGGAGGAGGAATTTCCGGACAGAGAAACAATTAATCAGTTGAATGGCTTGCCTCCAGAAGTTGTGGGTGCTCCAACCTCAGAGATTGGACAACCCTTTGTTCAGAACAGTAGGGTTTCTTGCCTGAGCAGGGGGCTGGACTAGAAGACCTCCAGGGTCCCTTCCAATTCTGTACTGTGCTGTTCTGTTGTCCAAAGCCCCTGAGGGCAGGGCAAGAAGAAATGGGTGGAAGCTCATTCAAGGGAGATTCAATCTGGGAATCAGGGGGAATTTCCTGATTATTAATCAGTGGGACTACTTGCCACCCAGACTTGTGGGTGCTCCATTGTGGAGATTTTCAAAAATATGACCCACAGAGTCCGAGGGCCTTGGGCAGAGGTTGGACTAGAAGACCTCCAAGGTCCCTTCCAGCCCTTGGATTCTCAGAATCGAGCATTGGTCCATCGCTTCCCCAACAGACACCCTACAAGGTCCCTCCTGCCCCCAAATCTCCTTCTCCAAAATCAGCCAAAGGAAGGCACAAAATCACACATCAGCAGCTCTCTCGCCTCTGCTTCCTTGGGCACATGATTCCGCTTTTGGAGAAGCCCTGGTGCAGCTACTCCCTCCCTCGCCCCGTTCCTGCTTCTGACTCATTTAAGTCAGAAGCTTTAATAAAAGTTTAACGAAACGCATTTACCCCAGTTGGGAATGGGGTTGGCAGCAGGCTGGCTCCCCAATTGGGGTGACGGTGTGTTTCTGCTGTATCCGTCGTTCCCTCTCATTCCTTCTTCCTGAGCATTCGTTGTGGGCCACGTTTCAGTTTTTTTTCAGGTCTCGTGGTTCTTCCCCCTTTCGGCATCCTTTCTGGGCTGCTGACACAGCTAGTCCTCGACTTACAACGCTTCGTTTAGTGACCGTCCCAAGTTACAACGGCACTGAAAAAAGTGACTGACGATCATTTTTCACACTTATGACCGTTGCGGTCATCACGTCACGTGATCAGAATTCAGACTTATGAATTCAGCCTGAACCGGCTTGGCAATCGGTTCAGACCTATGACCGTTGCAGTGTCCCGGGGTCACATGATTCCCTTTCACCACCTTCTGTGCTCCATCACTGAAGACTTTCAAAAAGGGCTGGACTAGAAGACCTCGCAGGTCCCTTCCAGCTTCTCTTCTCTTCTCCAAGAGCCAGGACCACCGTTTTCTGAAATGACAGAGGGTCCCCTGCGTGAACTCGAAGGTCCCTTCCGCCTCTCCTTATTCGATGTTCGACCGAAATTGGACACAGGCAGACACCCCGCCAGGACCGAGGGTGTGTGACAGAAGAGGGGTGGCCGGAGGCAGATTCCAGTGGCCTTTGGGGAAAGGACAGGCCTGAAAATGGTGTAGCATCTAATGCTTGAGCAGGGGGTTGGACTACAGGACCTCTGAGGTCCCTTCCAACTCAGTCCTTCTGTCACTTGGCTTTTGCAGGCTTGGCTCCCTTCCCTTCTTTGATCCCAAGCATTTGCTGGCTTCCTCGCGTCTCCGGCCCTTGTCTTGCCCTGTTTGTGCGTTGGTATTACAATCCGGAGCTGAGGCGGTGTGAGTCTTTCATCTATGGAGGATGCGGAGGGAATTCAAATAACTTCATGACCCTGGAGGAGTGCGAGCGTGCCTGTTCCCCCTCAGGTAAGACCCCCCTCCTTTCAGAAGAGGGGGGGAGGAGAGGGAGGGGAGAGAAAGCAAGGGGGAGGGGGAGGGACAGAGAGGACTAGGGAGGGAGGGAGGGAGGGAGGGAGAGGCGTTATGCCCTGCCTGGGTCTCCTTGGATACCTGGAAGCCCGATGGACAATCCTGCATCCTTCTCCTCTCAGAGAGGCTCGGTGGGCAGCTATGGCAAAATCAGGATCTGTGTTGGTTCCAACCGGGGGAGGGGGGCATCCACTGGGGGTATCAGTGTTCCCTTGGTCCTCTCCATCACCATCTGTGTTTGAGGTGCCAGTTTGCGAAAATTGGGGAGAATACTTTGCACTCATTGTTTGGCAGGGCTGGGAGGTTCCTGCACTGCCATTCTGCCCAATTTCCTTCATTAATCCCAGGGAGGGAGACATTTGGGAGCAATCACCCCGCCCCGCCCCAAACTTTCCAACCCCCCCCCCCTCTTCCTCAAACGACTGGTTTGCCTCGGTGGCTGCAATGCTGTTCCCTCCCTCGGGACTTTTGGGGGAGTGTGTGGGGAGGAAAAAGAGAGGGAGGGGAAAAGAAAAAGAAAAGGGGGGGAGGATGGAAGAGGAGGAGGAGGAGAAGCGGAAGAAGGAGGGAGGAAAGGAAAGGGGGGAGGAGGGCATGCGGAGGGAGGAAGAAGAGATGGAGAAGGAAGAGGAGGAGGGGAGGAAGACACAGGGGAGAAGAAGAAGGAGGAAGAGGAGGATGGAGAGGGGTGGGGGAGATTGTAATTTGTGCCAAGGGGGGCTCTTATCAAGGACTCCCCCCAACGGGTTGGGACCGACCCCCATTCCCCCCCCCCCCCGCAAAGGTTCAAGCGGAGTGGGGGGAGACCCGCCCAGCCTTGCTCTCCTTCTCCTTCTCCTCCTCTTCCAGCTCCGAAAAGACCCGACTCCTGCCCGCCCCCCTCGGCCTTCCCGGATGAGACTTGCGGCGAGTTCTGCCTTTCGGACAGCAGCTGCCCGGGTGACCAGCGCTGCTGCGAGACTGGCTGCGGGCACCAGTGCCACCTGCCTGTAGGAGGTAGCGCTCCCCTCTCCGGCCAGCCCCCCCACGGGAGGAGGGCTGGGAAAGGGGGGAGACCGAGCCCCCCGTGATGCCCCCCCGCCTTTTGCCCTTCCGCCCTTCCTCAGGCCCCGCTCCTGGGTGGGCAAGGCGGGGGTGCTACCCTCGCCCCCCTCCGGACCTCCACAACCTGCGGGCGCTGTCCCTGCCGCCGCCCCCTCCCCAAATACCCAGCTGGTGGTCCTGGAGGGCAGGGGGTGGAGGGGCCTCTCTCTCACGTTCCCGCTGTGTGCTTCACCTGGCGAATGACGGCCTGCCCCTCCAGCCCCAAAGGCAGAAGCAGGGACGGCGGCGAGGGGCCCCACTGCGGGCTTTCACGCGAGGCGGTGGGACCCCCCTCCTAACTTTCTCCCCACCCCCCGCAGCCATCCGCGGCTACTGCCCCCGGCGGAGTCCCCTGGACCCCCGGCGGAATCCCCTGGACCGCCGCTCGCGCCTCTGCCGGACCAGCTGCCAGCGGGACGCGGACTGTGCCCTCGCCTTCCCCGGGAGGAAGTGCTGCCGGTACGGCTGCGTCCAATCCTGCGTGGCGCCCGTGGAAGGTACAACTTCAGCTGGGTCCCCCGGTGGGTGGGGAGGAGAGGGCCCGCTGGTCCAATTGGGAGCGGGCACTCTGTTCATGCTCAGAGGCACTGCGGCAAAGGCGGCCGCCTGGCTACCATCTACCAGGGTGTCGAAAGTGGGAGAAGGAAGCCCGCTTGGGCAGTGGGGGTGGGGAAATCCGGGTGGGGGGTCATCAACCCCACACCCAGAGGGCCGCCGCCAACCCACCTCTCCTGCCCGGCCAGAGCACCCAGGCACCTGCCCCAAGATGCCCGTCCTGCAGACCTTCGCACCCTGCCGCGACAACTGTACCGATGACCGGCAGTGCCCACCGGAGGAGAAATGCTGCTTCGATGGCTGCCGCCTCTCCTGCCTGGCCCCAGGTACCCCCCCCCCCAGTCCCCACCCCTTCGCCCCTTTGCTCTGCCCCATTGGGCCCAGCCGGAGCCCCTGCCCAACACCGCCTCCGTCTCACCCCGTCCAGAGCGCCGTTCACGATGCCATCTGCCTGCCCAGGCGGGACCCTGCCCGGCAGTGCACCAACGCTACTTCTACAGCCGGATCGACGGCCGCTGCCGTCTCTTCCTCTACGGCTGCTCGGGCAACGCCAACAACTTCAGGAGCAGAAGCGAGTGCCAGGCAGCCTGCGGCAGGAGCCGGCCAGATAAACCAGGTAAAAAAGTCAATGCAAACCTAAACTGCCTTAACAGAGGGATATAATCAAGATCAAGGGAGGTGCTAATACCACTCTATAAAGCCCTAGTAAGACCACACCTAGGATACTGGGGGATAGATAGCATCACCACCAGATGGATTTGTAACTGGCTGACAAATCATACTCAACGAGTTGTCCTTAATGAGTCTATGTCTACATGGAGGGAAGTAAGTAGTGGGTTAGGGTTAGGGTTAGGGGACTGGAAGCTAAAACATACGATGAACGGTTGCAGGAATTCGGCCTGGCTAGTCTAGGGAAGAGAAGGATCAGGGGAGACAGGAGAGCATCTTCCAATATTGGAGGGGCTGCCCCAAAGAGGAGAAAGGGGGTCAAACTATTTTCCAAAGCACCTGAAGGCCAGACAAGGAACAATGGATGGAAACTGATAGAGGAGAGATTCAACTTAGAAATAAGGAGGACTTTCCTGACCGTGAGAACCATCAACCGATGGAACAGAAGTTGCCTTCAGAAGTTGTGGGAGCTTCATCACTGGAGGCTTTCAAGAAGAGACTGGACTGCCATCAGTCAGAAATGGTGTAGGGTCTCCCACTTGGGCGGGGGGTTGAACTAGATGACTTACAAGATCCCTTCCAACTCTGCTAATCTATATCTTCGGGGCCTTTGCAGAGGTTTGCCTGGTGCACCAATTGCAACCCTACTTGGATCGGGAGGCTCTCCTCACAGTCACTCATGCCCTTGTCACCTCGTGGTTAGATTATTGAAACACACTCTACATGGAGCTACCCTTGAAAAGTGTTCGGAGAATACAGCTGGTTCAGAATGCAGCCGCGAGAGCTGTTGTGGGTGCACCTAGGTACACCCACATTACACCAATTCTCCGCAAGCTGCACTGGTTGCCTATTGGTCTCCGGGCACAATTCAAGGTGTTGGTTATTACCTTTAAAGCCCTACATGGCTCAGGGCCAGGATATCTTCGAGACCACTTTCTACCGCATAACTCCCAGAGACCGATAAGATCCCACAGAGTTTAGTTTATTAGTTTAGTTTAGTTTATTCAATTTATATACCGCCCTTCTCCTAGTGGACTCAGGGCGGTGCACAGCCAAGACTAAAACACATACCAATACAAAATTTTAAATTTTAAAAGAATTACATAACTTTGGCCCAAAATTTAAAACATTCGAACTAAAACCCATTGACCATTTAAAAAAGCTAAAAAGGGGGGGCGGGGGTTTTACGCCAGCCCTGCTTGATGGAAGAGAAAAGTTTTTAGGGCACGGCGAAAGGCCCGGAGATCTGATATCCTTCGTATCTCCGGGGGCAGATCGTTCCAGAGGGCTGGTGCTGCCACAGAGAAGTCCCTCCCCCTGGGGGGTCGGCAGCCGACATTGCCTGGCTGATGGCACCCTGAGGAGCCCCTCTCTATGGGAGCGTACTGGTCGGTGGGAGGCTATCGGCGGCAGAAGATGGTCCCGCAAATACCCAGGCCCTGTGCCATGGAGCACTTTAAAGGTGGTAACCAACACCTTGAAGCGCACCCAGAAGACTACTGGAAGCCAATGCAGCTCACGCAGGAGGGGTGTCACATGGGAGTGCCCCCTCGATCCCATAATCCCCCGCGCGACCGCATTCTGCACCAGTTGGAGCCTCCGGGTGCTCCTCAAGGGGAGCCCCATGTAGAGAGCACTGCAGTAGTCCAGGCGGGAAGTGACGAGGGCCTGAGTGACTGTGCATAAGGAGTCCCGATCCAGAAAGGGACACAACTGGCGAATCAGGCGAACCTGATGAAAAGCCCCCCTGGCCACGGCCATTATATGCTCTTCTAAAGACAGCTGTGCATCCAGGAGGACACCCAAGTTGCGAGCCCCCTCTGTGGGGGTCAATGACTCACCCCCATTAGCCAGTGATGGCACCAGCTGGCTATATCGGGACGCCGGAAGCCACAGCCACTCGGTCTTGGAAGGGTTTAGTCGGCGCCTGTTACTCGCCATCCAATTCCGCACAGCTTCCAGGCACCGGGACATCACTTCAAGGGCATCGTTGGGATGGCCTGGGGTGGAGATGTACAGCTGAGTGTCATCAGCATATTGATGGAACTCCACCCCAAAGCCACAGATGATCTCACCCAGCGGCTTCACATAAATGTTGAACAGAAGGGGCGAGAGGACTGATTCCTGCGGCACCCCACAAACAAGGCGCCTCAGGGTCAACTCTGCCCCCCTGCCAACACTGACTGCGACCGGTCGGAGAGATAGGAAGAGAACCTCCGTAAAAAGGTTCCCCCCACTCCCAACCCCTCCAACCGGCGCAGCAGGATACCATGGTTGATGGTATCAAAAGCTGCTGAGAGATCTAACGGGACCAGGATAGAGGAACAGCCCCTATCCCGAGCCCTCCAGAGATCATCCACCAACACAACCAATGCCGTTTCCGTGCTGTGCCCAGATAGAGTGGGTCTCCTCCGGGTCCCGTCAGCTAAACAATGCCAGCTGATGGGCCTGCGAGGGAGGGCCTTCTCTGTGGCTGCCCCAGCTCTCTGGAACCAGTTACCTCCTGAGGTCCGGACCATCCCCACCCTATTGGCCTTCCGGAAAGCGGTGAAGACCTGGCTCTTCTGGCAGGCCTGGGGCCGTTGATCTCGCTGTTGCGTTCAGATGAGATCTGGCCATGAATGATGTGAATGGGTTTTAATGTCTTTAATGTTTTTAATTTTTAAATGTTTTCATAGTGATTTTTTGAGAGTATTGTGAGCCGCCCTGAGTCTTCGGAGTGGGGCGGCATATAGATTGAATGAATGAATGAATGAATGAATGAATGAATGAATGAATGAATGAATGAATGAATGAATGAATAAATAATAAATCTGTATCCTCCTATGAATGGGGGGGGGGTGCCCAACCTCAGTTTCTTCCCCATTCCCCCCAGTGCCTCTCTTGCCTTTCCTCCGCAGACCCCATCCTCGAATGAGACCCTGGACCAGCTGCTCCCTTCGGCTGCAGGATGGGACTTCTTCAGACCAGGAGGACGGACATACAGCCAGCAGTGCTGGGCTCCCTTGGGAAACAGCTAGCATCGCCCCCCTCCCCAAAATAAAGGCAATATTTTCTCATTACACCCCACAGGCTGGTCTGTGAGTTGAAAGCTTCCATCCCTTGTGCAGAGCCCCCTTTTCTGTGGGGGGCAGAGCTGCTGCAGCGCATAAGGCTGTGCTGGAGTCGTGGCCATCATCCTGTGTCCATCCGCGCACAACTCCCCTGCATGGAGGACCCTCGGTTAGCCCAGGGAACAAAGATATTAACAGACGGTCTTTAGATCCAAAATAAAAAGTAGGCTTATTAGGAAATTAATAAGAGTGTACAAGTAGCCCTTGGCTTAGAATAGTTGGGATGGGATGGGATGGGATGGGATGGGATGGGATGGGAGGGGGGGGAGGGGAGGGGAGGGAAGGGAAGGGAAGGGAAGGGAAGGGAAGGGAAGAGAAGAGAAGAGAAGAGAAGAGAAGAGAAGAGAAGAGAAGAGAAGAGAAGAGAAGAGAAGAGAAGAGAAGAGAAGAGAAGAGAAGAGAAGAGAAGATAGAATGGAAGAGGAGAGGAGAGGAGAGGAGAGGAGAGGAGAAGATAGAATGGAAGGGAAGGGAAGAGGAGAAGAGAAGGGAAGGGAAGGGAAGGGAAGGGAAGGGAAGAAGAGAAGAGAAGAGAAGAGAAGAGAAGAGAAGAGAAGAGAAGAGAAGAGAAGAGAAGAGAAGAGAAGAGAAGAGAAGAGAAGAGAAGAGAAGAGAAGAATGTAGGGCAGGACAATAGAATAGGATAGGATAGAATGGGATAGAGCTGGAAGGGACCTTAGAGGTCTTCTAGTCCAGCCCTCTGATCAGGCAGGAGAACCAAGCATTTCAGACAAGGGACTGTCTCGTCTCTTCTCAAAACCTCCAGTGATGGACACCCACGATTTCAGGGACTGTTCAGAGTTACAACGGCACTGAAAAAAGTGATTTAGGACCGTTTTCACACTTATGGCCGTGGCAGCGTCCCCAGGGTCACGTGATCAAAATCCAGATGCTTGGCCACAGACTCAGATTTATGACAGTCGCCGTGTCTCTGGCATCAGGTGATCCCCTTTTGTGACCGCCTAAGAAGCAGGGTCCGTGGGGAAGCCGGAACTCGCTTAACGACCGTGTGACTAATTTAACCACTGCAGTGATTCAGTTAACAACACTGGCAAGGAGGGTCATGGAGGGGGGCAAAACTCATTGCCTCGCTTAGCCATGGAAATTTTGCTCATAATTGTGGTCGTAAGTCGAGGACTACCTGTATCTGGAAGGAAACTGCCTGCATGGACGTTGCCCTTCTTTCTCAGTCCCTTTAGAGGTTCCTTTAGCCAGCAGCAGGGCAGGGCAGAGACACCCCTGGGGGAGGAGGGGGCTGGGAAGACCCCTCCCCTTATCCCTGCCTGGCTATTTGCCCTGGGGGCTCCAGAGGTGGCTCTCGTTGCCCTCACCAAGGCCCTGATGGGCAGCCGGGGGCAGGCGGGGAGAGCCACCCTTTTCAAGGCCATCTGGGTCGGGGAGTCCTCTGGGCCTCCGGAAGGCAGGAAACCAAAAGCCAGCTACAGAGAGCAAAGCAAGCAGCTTGAAGAAGGGTTCGGAGACAAAAGATGTAAAAAAAGAGCAGGGGGTTGGACTAGAGGGCCTCCAGGTTTCCTCCCAGTCAAGGGTTCTATGCTTCAGATTTCCTCCAAGCTATGCAGAAAACTCACAGCTGGAGCATCCGGTCATTAGGCCAATGAGGGGCCTTGGTGCTCTCTCAGCTTGGTGCTTTTCTTGCAGACATTTTGTTACCCAACTGGGTAACCTCATCAGTGCTAGAAGTGCTGCTTTGAGTAATGAAACATCGGCAAGACAACTGCCAAGTTCAGAGAGCACCAAGGACCCCACAGTCTTCCTCCCCCCCTCCACACACACCCCCTTCTTGACTGATGATGTTACCTATCGTGTTTCCCGGAAAATAAGAGCCTGTCTTATATTTTTTGGAACCCTGAAATAAGCGCTTGGCCTTATTTTTGGGGAGGTCTTATTACTTTGGGGCGTGTGGAGCAAGACGGGGCTCCTCTTGCCCTCTTGCCTGATTTCCAGCTCTGCCTCCCTAACCCTAAGCAGAGGAAATAACGGGGACCGGCTGTGCATGCGTTCAAATATTTGGGGGGGCTTATTTTAGCACATGCGCTCAAAAGCCCGATTGGGCTTCTTATCCGGGGAGGTCTTATTTTAGGGGAAACAGGGTAGTTTGGATAATGAAACCCCTGCAAGGAAACCAAGCTCAGAGACCAGGGACCCCTCAGTTCAACCCTCCCTGAGTTCAAATCTTCTCCTCTATAAGCTCCAACCATGGCTGGGCTCCCGCTGTGCAGTGAGCCACAGAACACCAACATGGGTCACCCTCAGCACCCCTCCCCCAGCCTGTTCCGTTCCAGATGTGCAGAGGCAGCATGTCCTAGGAACTCACCCGGGGGATGCCAGGTTGAGGGGACACCCTGGAACCTGTTGCCAAATGCCGCTACCACAAAGGAAGAAGAGGGAGAGGTGCCAGGGTTGGAAGTAACACCCCCAACGAAAGGAGACTCCGGGGCCAGCAATTCCTTCAAGATCCATTTTATTAGAGATGTCATATTGGCACATCTGGGGAAACCCAAATCTGAGAGTTCTGGGTTTTCCCCACCCAAAAGGAAGTCCAAGATCCATCCCCTGCACCAGGGGTGAAATGCTCCCGATTCAGACCGGATCGCCCGATCCGGCGGCAGGTGGTTTGGAGAACCGGTAGCAAAAATCCCTGCACCCCCCCCCCCCCCGCCCCCATGCCCAGTTCAGCCGCCCGATCATCAGAGGCTTTTTTTTTTAACTTTTAAAAGCATTTTTTCTACAACCTCTTCAGCCGAAGAGGTTGTAAAAAAAATGCTTTTAAAAGAAAAAAAGCCTCTGACGATCAGGAACTCAGCTGGGATCGTCAGAGCCTTTTAAAAGCATTTTTTAACAGCCTCTTTGGCTGAAGAGGTTGTAGACAAAATGCTTTTAAAAGGTTAAAAAAAGCCTCTGACGATCCCAGCTGAGCAGCACAATTGTCAGAGGCTTTTTTTTTTACTTTTAAAAGCAATGCGCCCCACAGCTGATCACACACACCCCTTGTGCGCTGTTCTACTTATGCATGCCTCCTTGCATTTGATGCGTGGTGCATTCTGTGCATACGCAGCCAGCAAACCGGTGTAAACCGGTTCAGATTTCACCACTGCCATGCACCCACAGGTCCATCACATGGCCTGATCAATTCACCGTCCCAACAGAAGACAACCCCCAGTCACTCCCATCCAGGTGCAGGCCGAATGCCCTTGATTCCCAGAGAAAGGACTGCTGTTATGGCTAACCCTCCACCACTCCGTGTAATCCCTCTTCCCGTTTTCCCAGGCACTAACTGGCAGTCCTGAAGCTCCAGAGAGAAAGAGAGCTTCCAGGGCTGACAGGACGATGAAGAGCAGAGGTGTCCACAGGGAGGGGGTCAACAAGGTTGCCCATAAACAGGGACAGACCTGGAATCTCATGGTGGTGGCCACCATCTTCACCTTGTGGACACCCCTGATTGTAGATCATTGTAGATTTATTTTAATTTATTTATTTATTTTATTCGATTTTTATACCGCCCTTCTCCTACTGGACTCAGGGCGGTGAACAGCCAAAAGTAAAAACATCACATACAAATTGTAAAAATATTTAAAAGAAATTAAACAAGAATTGGTTCAATAAAATTTAAAACACCCCTATTAAAACCAACTTACAATTAAAAATATCTAAGGTGGGAGGGTCAAGTCAGCCTGGCTTGACGAAATAAAAAACTTTTAAGGGCACGGCGAAAAGCCCGGAGATCTGGGATCCTCCGTATCTCCAGGGGGAGGTCGTTCCAGAGGGCAGGTGCTGCCCCAGAGAAGGCCCTCCCCCTAGGAGTCGCCAGCCAACATTGTCTGGCCAACGGCACCCTGAGGAGTCCCTCTCTGTGGGAGAGTACTGGTCAGTGGAGGCTATCAGTGGCAGAAGGCAGTCCCGTAAGTACCCAGGCCCTAAGCCATGGAGCACTTTAAAGGTGGTGACCAACACCTTTAAGCGCATCCGGAAGACCACCGGAAGCCAATGCAGCTCGAGAAGGAAGGGTGTCACATGGGAGCGCCCCGTCACTCCCATAATCCCCCGCGTGGCTGCATTCTGCACCAGTTGGAGCTTCTGGATGCTCCTCAAGGGGAGCCCCATGTAGAGACCATTGCAGTAGTCCAGGCGGGAAGTGACGAGGGCCTGAGTGACTGTGCAAAAGGAGTCCCGATCCAGAAAGGGCCACAACTGGCGAATCAGGCGAACCTGATAAAAAGCCCCCCTGGCCACAGCCATTATATGCTCTTCTAAAGACAGCTGTGCATCCAGGAGGACACCCAAGTTGCGAGCCCTGTCCGTGGAGGCCAATGACTCACCCCCATTAGCCAGCAATGGCACCAGCTGGCTATATCGGGACGCCGGAAGCCACAGCCACTCGGTCTTGGAAGGGTTGAGTCGGAGACTGTTTCTCCCCATCCAGACCTGCACGGCTTCCAGGCACCAGGACATCACTTCAAGGGCATCATCGGGATGGCCTGGAGTGGAGATGTACAGCTGAGTGTCATCAGCATACTGATGGAACTCCACCCCAAAGCCACAGATGATCTCACCCAGCGGCTTCACATACACGTTGAACAGGAGGGATGAGAGGACTGACCCCTGCGGCACCCCACAAACAAGGTGCCTCGGGATTGACCTCTGCCCCCCTGCCAACACTGACTGCGACCAGTCAGAGAGATAGGAGGAGAAGCACAGTAAAACGGTGCCCCAACCCCTCCAACCGGCGCAGCAGGATACCATGGTCAATGGTATCAAAAGCCGCTGAGAGATCTAACAGGACTAGGATAGAGGAACAACCCCTATCCCGAGCCCTCCAGAGATCATTCACCAATGCGACCAATGCCCTTTCCATGCTGTGCCCAGGCCTGAAGCCAGACTGGAGCGGATCTAGACATCAGCGGATCAGGGGTCTCTAAACCTGGCAACCTTTGGTACCCATGGACTTCAATTCCCGGAGTTCCCCAGCCAGCAGGGAATTCTGGGAGTTGAAGTCCACAAGGCTTAAGGTTGCCAACTTTGAAGAGCCCTGATGTAGAGGAAGAGTAGCAGAAGACCTTCCGCGAAGAGCATCTTCACAAAGAGGACAACCCAGCCAATCTGCCTGTGGGTTGCCTCTCTCTTTCTCTGGAGCTTCCATCCAGCTGCCAGGCCTGGACGGCCAGACAGAACATTCTGTGATGGCCAGATGGCTTTCATATCCTCCCTGATGCTATCTCTCCACCGCATTGTGCAAGATCAGAAGCCGTTTCCGAAACAATGGAAGGGCAGCATCACCAGGAAGGTGTGTTCCAGAAGAAAACAGTCACTGACTTGTTCTTGGAAGCACGTCCCTAACTGGGGACTTCAAGGTCCAGGCACCTGGCACAAAAGGTTTGTGCACCATCTGTTTCTTTGAAAGTTAAGGTACCGTCCGGTAGCAAAGTGCCATCTACCATGTTTCCCTGAAAGTAAGACAGGGTCTTATATTAAGTTTTGCTCCATAAGATGCATTATTTATTTATTTATTTTCAGGTGAAGTCTTATTTTGGGGGAAATATGGTATTAAATGCATCCGTCTGGCTGACAATCTTAACTGGGGCTTATTTTATTTTATTTTATTTGGAAAAAAAATATTTATTTTTGACATAAAACGTAAAACAACATCTTTTTAGAGCAAGGGTTTGATCCGGTATAAAATAAGTATAAATTCCAAACTTCATCAATTAACATCTTAAAGGAAAAAGTGAAAAAAGAAAAAAAACAGAACAAATCTAAACCCAATTTTTGTCATCCAATCTAACATCTGATTCTAACATTTAACATTCTATTATGGAATCACCCTAAATCTGAAACTTCAAATCTAAACAGCTCTTCATAATGTTCATTTCTCATTTTAACAATCAGTATTTCATATATTCTCCTTACTTCAAAGACCAAAATCAAGTCAATATTTCTCTTAAATCACATCTAATGATCAACATATAATATTTTATTCCTCTCTTAAAAACATTTCAAAATCAATAACTGGGGCTTATTTTTGAGGGTAGGTCTTCTATTACGAGCATCCAGAAAGCCGCGCTTATTTTCCGGTTGAGTCTTATTTTCAGAAAAACACGGTAGTTGCCTAACAGAATAATAGAATCAGAAGGGATCTTGGAGGTCTTCTAGTCCAACCCCCTGCCAGGCAGTAAACCCTATACCATTTCAGACAAGTGACTGTCCAATCTCTTCTTTAAAACCTCCAGTGATGGGGCACTCACAACTTCTGGAGGCAAGGAGTTCCACTGGTGAATTGTTCTCACCATTAGGAATTTTCTCCTTAGTTCTAGGTTGCTTCTCTTCTTGATTACTTTCCATCCGTTGCTTGAAGAGAGCTTTAATGGAAAGTTAAGATCCCATCATTCACCCCTGCTGCCCTGTGCTTAGTACTGGGGAGACCAACCAGGTGCTCTTATTATACCTTTTGACTTCAGGTCAGTCCCTCACCTCACAGGGTTGTTGTGGGGGAAACAGGAGGGATAAAGAATATGAGGTGTGTGACTGCAGCAACCAGTCATAAAGATAAGCAGTTGCCAAACACCCAAAATGTGGTCCTGGGACTTTAGCAGGGGTCTCCCACCTTGGCAGCTTTAAGCCTGAAGAACTTCAACTCCCAGCACAGCTGGCTGGGGGATTCTGGGAGTTGAAGTCCTCCAGGCTTAAAGTTGCCAAGGTTGGAGAACCCTGGACTATCATGTGTGTGTTGGGGGGGGGGGGGACACTCAACATTTTACCAGGGCATTTTGTAATTTCAAATAGCAACAACACTTAGACTTATAGGTTGCTTCACAGTGCTTTACAGCCCTCTCTAAGCATTTTAAAGAGTTGGCAAATTGGCCCCAACAATCTGAGTCCAAATCAGGGGTGGGCTGCCTGGGGTTTGCAGGCTTCAGGAGAACCTCTAGATAAGATTCTGTGCAGTTTGGAGAACCCCCAAATTCCACTCCTGGCTGACCCCGCCCCCCTGCCCATCCCCTCCCAGGAGTCCCCGTGCAGCCCTTTTTAAATGCAGGTCAGTGCAGGGCGTGCTTGGAGGCTCGGGGAGGGCAAAAAATGGGCCTACCGAAAGTTCTGGAAGACCAGAAACAGGCCTGTTTCCAGCCTCCAGAGGGCCTCCGGAGCCTGGGGAGGCCATTTTCACCCTCCTGGAGGCTCCAGGAAAGCCTCTGGAGCCCGGGGAGGGCAAAAACACCTTCCCCCCTTCACTGCCATGGTGCAGGAGGCTGACTAGGCCACGCCCACCATGGCCACGCCCACCCAGCAACCAGTCAGAGAACCCCTTGCTAAAATTTTTGAAGCCCAGCCCTGGTCCAAGTGGTTACTGAGAGACGGGTTGTAAGCCCAGGATTCCTGACCCTGATCTTTCAAGGAGTCGTCCCATTCAGAGCCCAGGATGGAGTCACCCTGGACACAGAAAAGCCTCAGCACAAACGGCACCAGGACCCCAATTGTTGGGGGCAAAAGTGCTGACTCTGTAAACGGCTTAGAGAGAGCCGTAAAGCACTGTGAAGTGGTACAGAAGTCTAAGGGCTACGGCTATTCTGCTGTTATTCCGTTATTCCATTATTCCCATCTGGCCCAGGAGGGCATAATGGGCATGGATGGGGCAGCTGTCGTACCTGAAGAGCGGGGAGCCCAAGGGGGAGTGGAGGTTGGTCCCTGCAAGGGCTGGGGCTGGGGATAGAGCAGCCCACTGGGTGAAAAGGCTATTTGCAGAAATCTTTGGTTCAGCCTGCTGTGGCTTGAGTTCGACAGGAGGTGGCAGATTTGCTCTTTGCAATCTTCCTGCCAAGAAAGGAAGAATGATTGTTTCCAGAGTCCAGAATCTCCTGGAAACCTATCAATCAGAATAGAGATAGAAGGGACCGCGGAGGTCTTCTAGTCCAGCCCACTCTGGCCTAGACCATTTCAGACAAGTGTTTGTCCAGTCTCTTCTTAAAAACCTCCAGCTTCCAAGGATGGAGCACCCACAACTTCTGAAGGCCAGCTGTTTCACTGGTCAGGATGTTTCTCCTTATTTCCTGGTTGAATCTCTCTCCTTGTTTGGTTTCCATCCATTATTCCTTTCCTGGCCTTCAGGTGCCTTGGAAAACATCTTGACCCTCTTCCTCCTCTCTGGGGCAGCCCCTCAAATATTGGAAGATGCTCTCCTGTCTCCCCTGGTCCTTCTCTTCCCTAGACCAGCCAGACCCAGTTCCTGCAACCGTTCATCGTATGTTTTAGCCTCCAGTCCCCTCATCATCCTGGTTTTTCTCCTTTGCACTTTTTCCATAATCTCAACATCTTTTTTGTAATGGGGTGACCATACCTGGATGCAGGGTTCCAAGTGTGGCCTTACCAAGGTGGCGCAGCAGATTAAAGTGCTGTTAACTAGCACCAGCTGCTTGCAATTACTGCTAGTTCGAATCTCACCAGGCTCAAGGTTGACTCAGCCTTCCATCCTTCCGAGGTGGGTAAAATGAGGACCCAGATTGTGGGGGCAATAAAATGACTTTGTATAAGAAAGAACACCGCTTGAAAAAGAATACCATTTTGGGGGGGGGGGCGAAAGCCCTACTAAGCAGGTAGATACAAAAGTATGAAGGCTATTGTTTAATGCATTGTAAGCTGCCCTGAGTCTCCGGAGAAGGGCGGCATATAAATCGAGCCAGATAGATAGATGATAGATAGATAGAGATAGATAGATAGATAGATAGATGATAGATAGATAGATAGATAGATAGATAGATAGATAGATAGATAGATAGATAGATAGATAGATAGATAGAGATAGAGAGAGAGAGAGAGAGAGAGAGAGAGAGAGAGAGAGAGAGAGAGAGAGAGAGAGAGAGAGAGAGATGATAGATAGATAGATAGATAGATAGATAGATAGATAGATAGATAGATAGATAGATAGATAGATAGATAGATAGATAGATAGATAGATATAGAGGCTTTTTATAAAGTGGGACCGATACTTCCCATGATTTTGACTCTATGCCTCTGTTTATACAACCAAGGATTGTATTGGCTTTTGTGGCAGCTGCCGCACACAGCTGGCTCATGTTTAAGTCATTGTCCACTAGACAATAGTGGGCAGTGAACCCCAGAAGGAGTCTTCAGGAGGGCAAAGGCCAAATATCCTCTTTGGCTTTGGTTGCCCCTCCCCTTCTCCAGAAGCTCAGACAGGGGCTGCTAGGCAGAGGCTGCCCCCTCCATCCATTGCTCCTTGTCTGGCCTTCAGGTGCTTTGGAGAATAGCTTGACTCCCTTCCTCCTCTCTGTGGAAGCCCCTCAAATATTGGAAGATGCTCTCCTGTCTCCCCTGGTCCTTCTCTTCACTAGACTAGCCATTCATCGTATGTTTTAGTTAAAGGCACCCAGCATTTTGCCCTCCAAGTGGGGGATCCTGCTCCAGCATCTCCTGCATCGCATTGTGAGAAGTTTTATATCCAGATATATTTTACTCTTTATACTGTTTCCATCTTCCCTTCAAATATTAACAGAATCCCCCAGGATCTGAGAGTCGGTTTCTCCACTAGATAATTAACAGTCAAGCTAAAACTAAAATTAAAAAGTGAAAAATAGCAAACAGGGGGAAATCTTTTACTCAAACGTCCTCAAACCCCCAAATAGGTTACTCATACCTAATCCACATATCAAAGGACAAATTCTGCAAACACAAACAGAGTTAATTAAATTAAGTCTCCCAGCGGGACTGCAGGTTCACGAGAATAAACATTAATAGTTGCCATACCTACACACACACACACACACACACACACACACACACACACACACACACACACACACCTCAGTATGTAGACACTTCCACACCTCGGACAAGCTCCCACTATAAAAATCTCCTGCTGTACCCCATTTCAGTTTTGCCTCCCTCCCAAAGCCAGCTGTTTTGCTTTTATTTCTATTTTCCTCACATCTGTCTGGATCTCCTTTGGATTTCTTCTTGGAGTTGAAACCTCAGATTATTCTTCTGACAACAGCTGATGTCACACTCACACATAACAAGGCTGCTCCCACTCTCCGCAGGCAGCACCTGTCCACTAGAGGGCAGCAGCACCACGCCCAAGGAACGTGCCTGAAAAAGCTTCAGTGGGGAGGGGGGGCAGCCCTGAGAATCGGTCCAGGGCTCCGGGGCTCTGCAGGGGCCTGAACTGCCTCCTCCAGGTGGGGCAAGTGCTGCGCAGAGGGACCCCCTCAACCTTTAGCAGAGGAGAAACTTTCCGTTCCGCCTTGGCACAGCTACTAAAAGCTACCCAGGGTGAACATCCTGCCGTAAAAGACCCCCACCTCTGCCGCCCCCTGAGGCCAGTGCCCACCCACCCACCCCGGGCAGTGGATGACACCCATCTTCCTGCCTCAAGCAGCCTGTGCAAAGATCAGCCTCTCAAGCACCAGGGACGTCAAGAGGTCCAGGCAGCTCAAAGACGTAAGAAAATTTACAGCATAACAGAGTTATACAGAAGGGTCCTTATAGCTCATCTATTAGTACACACACACACACACCCTCATTTAATAAATGTATGGGGCACAATTGTGGCCATAAGTCAAGGACTGCCTGCAGTTCAGATTCTCGTAGGGAGCTAAGCTCAAATAAGGAATTCAAGGTGGGCTGAGACTTAGATCTCTGGTGGGAACCGAGGACTCGCAACTGGTGTCACATTTGACGCTTCCCTCCCTCGGGCTCAGCCTGGCCTTCTCCATCACGGCCCCTTTGAAGCCCTTTTTCGATTAGATAGTTTTCCACAGCCGTATTACTTTCATAAGTAACTCAGGACAGTGAATATTCCCAATGCTCCTTCTTCCTCCGCTATTCCCCACAGCAACAACCCTTTGAGGTGGGATGGGCTGAGAGGGAGGGACTGGCCCAAAGTCACCCAATCGGCTTTCATGCCTGAAGTGGGACTAGAACTCATGTCTCCTGGTGATTGGCCCAAGCTCACCCAATCAGCTTTCATGACTAAAGTGGGATTAGAACTCCCAATTCCTGGTGATTGGCCCAAAGTCACCCAATCGGCTTTTATGTCTAAGACGGGACTAGAACTCACCGTCTCCTGGTGATTGGCCCAAACTCACCCAATCAGCTTTTATGTCTAAGAGAGGACTAGAACTCACCGTCTCCTGGTGATTGGCCCACAACTGGCTTTTATGGCTAAGATGGGACTAGAACTCACCGTCTCCTGGTGATTGGCCCAAAGTCACCCAATCAGCTTTTATGTCTAAGAGAGGACTAGAACTCACCGTCTCCTGGTGATTGGCCCACAACTGGCTTTTATGGCTAAGATGGGACTAGAACTCACCGTCTCCTGGTGATTGGCCCAAAGTCACCCAATCAGCTTTTATGTCTAAGACAGGACTAGAACTCACCGTCTCCTGGTGATTGGCCCAAAATTGGCTTTCATGCCTAAAATGGACTAGAACTCACCGTCTCCTGGTGATTGGCCCACAACTGGCTTTTATGGCTAAGATGGGACTAGAACTCACCATCTCCTGGTGATTGGCCCAAAGTCACCCAATCAGCTTTTATGTCTAAGACAGGACTAGAACTCACCGTCTCCTGGTGATTGGCCCAAAATTGGCTTTCATGCCTAAAATGGACTAGAACTCACCGTCTCCTGGTGATTGACCCAAAATTGGCTTTCATGCCTAAAATGGACTAGAACTCACCGTCTCCTGGTGATTGACCCAAAATTGGCTTTCATGCCTAAAATGGACTAGAACTCACCGTCTCCTGGTGATTGACCCAAAATTGGCTTTCATGCCTAAAATGGACTAGAACTCACCGTCTCCTGGTGATTGGCCCAAAGTCGCCCACCTGGCTTTTGTGCCTAAGGCGGGAGACTAGAACTCACGGTCACCTGGTGATTGGCCCATCCTGGCTAGGGAAGTCTGGGAGTTGAATTCACATCACTTAAAGTCGCCGAGGTGGAGAAACCTGCACAGCTCAGTCGGCCGTGGTTCCCATCCGCTGGTGATAAGATTTTAATAAACCCAGGAGTGTATAAGTGCGCAAAGAATATTCTAATTCTTCCCAGAGGAGTTCAAACACCCGGGTCCAGTTACAAAAGTGCCACCAGAGCCAGAGCTACAAAAATCTCTTTTTTTTTTTTTGTTTTCCCAAGTTTAGCCTTTAGCTGGGAACAGTTTGTTTACCTTTTCGTTGAAATTTTAATACCGAGGGTTTTGTTGGTAAATGTTTAATTATCGCTGCCGCCTCGGAGCAGGCATGTCGCTTTTAATATCCCTCCTTTCTTGTGTTTTGCCTTGGGAAGAAAATGTATATTATTCATGAGGAGCCAGCCAGCCAGCCGGGCTCTGCAATCCTGAGACTTCTGCGGGGGGGGGGGGTGTCTGCCTGCCTTATCACCCTCCCACCCCCCACAGGACCTGTGGGGGAGCCTCCTCGGGCTGTCAACTGGCTGCTCTTATCGGCCTCATCCTGCCACCCTCTCCAGCAATTAAACTGGCTTCTCGTCGCCCCCCCAAAGTCCTGCCTGGCCAAGGCGATAAGGCTTAATGGTGCCTGATAGAGGCTATCGGCCTCCTGGCTAAGGCATAAATATTAATAGTGTTTGAATTAGCCCCTTTGAGATGCTCCCCGCAACGGGGGCCTCCCTGCTGGCATCAATCAGCCCGCCGGATTTGCATTTCACGGGGGGGGGAGGAGAAGATCATTGGCTTGTCCCCCCTGGCTGCCTGCCCCCCCAGGCCGCCGTCTGCAAAGGAGAGATTTGCTCCCAAGACAAATTTCCCTCCACAAGGCATCCCTGCTCTTCGCCAACCTCCGTCAAGGGACCGGGCCTCCCTGAGGGAGCGGGGGGGGGGGGGGGGGGGCACTGGCTTGGCAAACACGGATATTTGATATTTCAGGTTTAAAACTAGCCAGCAACTGTGGAAGTTTCCTTCAGGGCTTTTTTTTTTTTTTTTTTTTTTAGAAAGAGAGCATCGGAGACCGAAGAAGTCTATCTTTCTTCTTCTCGTTGTGCTCTTCTTGGATGGTATAGAACAGGGGTCGCCAGACATGGCTGCTTTAAGACTTGTGGACTTCAACTCCCAGAATTCCCAGCCAGCCACACTTATGACCGTTGCAGCATTTCCCCGTGGTCACGTGATCGAAATTCAGAGGCTGGCCCACTGGTTCATACTTACGACGGTCATGCAATCCCCTTTGGCGACCATATGACAAGCAAAATCAATCCCGATTCACTTAACAACCGGATTTCAGGTAGTCCTCGGCATACGACCCCAATTGAATCCAAAATTTCTGTTATTCGGTGAGACATGGGTTAAGGGAGTTTCGCCCCGTTTTGCAACATTTCTTGCCATAGTTCTTAAATGAATCACTGCAATTCTTAAGTGAGTCACACGGTTGTTAAGTGAATCTGGCTTCCTCACTGACTTTGCTGGGGATCGCATGAGCCCGGGACCCTGCAACCGTCATAAGTACATGTCAGTTGCTAAGTATCCAAATTTTAATCACCTGACCCTGGAGATGCTACAACGGTCATAACTCTGGAAAAAAGTCACTGTTTTCAGTGCTGTGGTACCTTTGAAGGGTCACTAAACAAACTGTTGTAAGTCGAGGACAACCTGTTCTAACTTAAGAACCACAGTGGTTCACTTAACTACGGTGGCAAGAAAAGTCATAGAATGGGGCAAAACCTGCTTAACAACGATCTCGCTTAGCTACAGAAATGTTGGCCTCGATTGTGGTCATAAGTCATAAGACCCGTATAAGGCATAAAATATGTTTTGAGATATATCCTCCCTCGGGTGCTAAAATAATCCAGCGGCTTCCCAGCCCCTCAAATTTTTCCTTTGGAAAATCAACCCTGCAGCCTTTTCTCCCGAGAATCCGGACGGGGCAGCTGCCGCCGTTGGCATCGGCATGAAGGAGCTGCTGATTAAATCCCCTCAGCCAGAACAGGGAGACGGGCGAGGCCGGGTGCCACCTGCGACCCCAATCAAGGGATCTGATGGAGGCTTTGTTCCCTGCCAAGGTGCAGGGCTTCCTCTCCCCCCGCAGGGAAGGCGCCCGACTGGCAGGACTTGGCTGGCTGGCATCTCTCCCGTCGTGGTGAGGACGGACGCATCCCACCTGTAGCGTCGCATGGCTAAGGGAGGGGGCACATTTCGGAAAGGAGCCCTCCAAAGCAGAGATGTGCCAGATGAGAGGACACACAGTCATGCACACACAGACACACCATTACACACAGAGTATGACACAATGAACCAGTGGTAAAGACTTATCTTAGAAGTTGTGGGTGCTCCATCACTGGAAGTTTTTAAGAAGGGATCGGACACAGCCACTCGTCTGAAATGGTTTAGGGAAGAAGGGTCAGACTCATGGCCTGAGGGCTGGATGCAGCCCACGGGTACTTATAGCTGGCCCACAGAAATAGACCAGCCCATGGTGCCTCTGGCAGCCAAAATGGGATTCGGTGGGGAAGGCCGCGAGGTCTCCCCGTGCCCCGTTTTGGCCAGCACGGTGCTGCAGGAGATGTCCATCCTATTTCCTCACACACACCCCAGTTGGCCCGAGGAGGAGAACTACAATGTGATCCAGCCCTCAAAGGAATCCAGTTTGATACCCCTGGTTTAGGGTCTCCCACTTGAACAGGGGGTTGGACTAGAAGACCTCTGAGGTCCCTTCCAGCTCTATTCTGATTGATTTGATAGATTGATTGATTGATTGATTGATTGATCATTAAGTGTTGTACCTTATGATTCATTATGAATATATCTTTTCTTTTATGTACACTGAGAGCCTATGCACCAAGACAAATTCCTTGTGTGCCCAATCACACTTGGCCAATAAAGAATAAAGAATTCTATGATTGATTGATTGATTGATTGATTGATTGATTGATTGATTGGAGTATAAAGCAACTTCAAGACCCAGAGAGTCTCACCTCTGCCTCAAACCAGCCCCAAAAGGCAGGCCACCTTCCTGCAGATGCCAGTAGGGGTGGCACAACTGTCTTCTGTGCCACGGGGCACCCACCTGTCAGTAGTCCTCAACTTACAATCTTTCGTTTAGTGACGTTTGAAATTGCAACAACCCTGGAAAAAGTGAATTATGAGCGTTTTTCACCCTTAGGACCGTTGCAGCATGTTCATGGTTACGAGATCAACCTTCAGAGGCTTATATCTATAAAGACTGCAGTTGCATGCAGCACTCCCCCAACCCGGTGCCCCCATCTGCCTTGAATTAAGCACACGCTGTATTTGTGCAGGGCACCAGGTAGGCAAGGGCAGGTGGGTGGTAGTCCAAATGCCTTGGAAGCGGCAAAACCAGCAAAAGCCACACTCACCTTGTCAGAAATGGTGTAGGGTCTCCTGCTTGGGTGGGGGGGTTGGACTAGATGACCTACAAGGTCCCTTCCAACTCTGTTAATCTGTGAACACCTGGGCTCAGAGGCAGAGGAAGGGGAGGTGGTGCTGGACCTCTTCGCTCTCCCTCCCCCAGTCATTACGCCAACCACATGGTAAGAAATGCCCTTTTAAAATAGTATTTATTGTATTTTAATTTACAATTGTTTGCATCCCTCCCACCCCCTGGAGGATTAATGGGAAACTCAGGATAGAAATCATGGTAATAACAGAAGAATCATAAATCAGGGCGAGCTACTCAGAATCAACCATGTGGCTGTGCAGGACTCAGTTCCTACGCTGTCTCTGGCTGGGAGGGGCCCTGGGGGGTTCTTTTGCCCCACTGAAAGGAAAACAACTCTATGAAGCCTTAGGAAGGCCACACCTAGAATTCTGCATCCAATTTTGGTCACCCCTCTATAAAAAAGAGGTTGAGACTCTGGAAAGAGTGCAGAGAAGAACAACCAGGATGATGAGAGGACTGGAGACTAAAACATACAATGAACAGTTGCAGGAACTGGGCCTGGCTAGTGAAGAGAAGAGAAGGACCAGGGGAGACAGGAGAGCATCTTCCAATATTTGAGGGGCTGCCCCAGAGAGGAGGAAGGGGGTCAAGCTATTTTCCAAAACACCCAAAGGCCAAACAAGGAATAGTGGATGGAAACTGACCAAGGAGAGATTCAACCTAGAAATAAGGAGACGTTTTCTGACAGTGAGAACCATCAACAGATGGAACAGAAATTGTGGGAGCTTCATCCCTGGAGGCTTTCAAGGAGAGACTGGACTGCCATCGGTCAGAAATGATGTAGGGCAGGAGTGTCAAACTTGCATCGTCACAGCGGCATCACATGATGTACGGGGACTTTTCCCCCCTTCGCTAAATGGGTGGGGGCAGGGGCAAGGCAGCCCCCTCCCCCATGGTCAGGCAGCTGCCAAGGGGGCTCCATGGCCCATCCTGGTGCAGCTCGGCTCCCCTGCTGGCCAAATTTGGGGGGCTGGAAATGGGAGGGAGGGGAAGATGCTGCCCCCAGAACATCCGCTGGGCCCTCTTTGTGGAGCAGTGGGAGGCCACCTTCTTTCCACCCGTTGACAACATACCTGGGCTTTCCCTCAAGATTCTAGTCCTCATGTTAAGAGCAGCTAAGCACCCTCAACTCACCCTGGACAAGGCCACCGTCTGCCTGTGAACCCAGATTGTGGGGGCAATAAGCTGACTTTGTATAAAAAAGAACACCGCTTGGGGGGAGGGGGCAAAAGCCCTACCAAGCAGATATATTCAAAAGTATGAAGGCTGTTGCTTAACGCATTGTAAGCCGTCCTGAGTCTCCGGAGAAGGGCGGCATATAAATCGAAGCAATAAATAAATAAATAATAAACCCCCTTAGTCCACCTCTCCAGAAGCAATGGAGGGAGCCAAGTGGGGTTCACCTCCTGAGACTGTACAACCCGCCTTTCCCCCTTTTTCAGCATCCATCGCTCTCCCTCCTCCCTTTTGTCCCCCAACCCCCTGGGAGGTAGGCTGCTCTGGGCAGGGCAAGTGGCCCCCAGGGAGCCCTGGGGCAGAGGGGGGACCTGGTCTCATCCTGCTGTCACTGATTTAACTTCTGGGTGGGTCGGTTTATGGTGTCCGGCACTGCAGAGCCATCTGGGATCTGTGGGCACCGATGCCAAGAAAGGGAAGGCAGGACTGAGCCGTCTCTGAGGGGCCATTCCGACATCCAGTTCTTCCAACTGGGAGAAGGAGAGACTGGTTGGGGTCAATTCACAGCTTCCAGACCCCCAAAAATGCAGAAAGGCTGTCCCTTCACCCCAAGAGGAAGGGAGAAGGTCCCCTTCCTGGAAAGCCATTTGACCAGGATAATACAAATCCTCCTGCCTTGAACTGGGGGCTGGACTAGAAGACCTCCGGGATTCCTTCCAGCCCCATGATTCTCTGTTCCTTTTTCCTGGGAGTGCAGAAAGCAACCATAAGCTCCGTTGACTGCAGAGAAATTAAGACGGTGTAAAATCAGCGGCAGATGATTTAAGAAAACTTAATTCCGAATCCCGGTGCAAATAAACTTTTGATAAGGTCAAATGGAAGATTAAATATTTCCAACCGATGAACCGTTTCCTGCCTGGTTCACCAATCCTGTCGGCGGAGATGCTGCTGTCGCTCCGGGCTTGGCGCTGCTTCCCACAGGAACCCGAGCCCCCCACCGCCCCCCACTCCCCATGAGCCAGGGAGGGGGGGGCGTCTCCCTGGAAGCCAGATCGAGAGGGATCCAAGCCCCCACTCAGATCCCAACAGCTGAGCCTCCCACCAGGGTCACCGATCTAGAGGAACTGCAGTTTTGCTTCTCTGCTGTGGTGGGAGTTTGAACCTCTTCTACGACGGCCAGAGCTAAAGCATCAAAGAAACAAGATGTCAGCCCTGAAGCCATTTTGGAGCATATTCAGGGCTGCCACAGCGAGGCTGGATGGAGCTGTGGCAACGGGAGGGCGGAGGAGAGATAGCTGGGGACTTGTAGCCAAAATAAAATTCTTTCTCCTGGGAATCAAGGACATTCCCACCCAGGTGCTGGGGAGGCATGGACTGAAACCATCTGTCAGGCTTTCGAAGTCATCTCGAATAAATTGCATTTCAAACAAAGTCTTTGATGAAAAAAACACTTGTTTATTAAGCACGAACATTCTAACTCCGACTCATCGCAGCCACCTCTGGCTTCCTCAGCCAAGACCCTCCTTTTCCTCTCCCCACTCCTCTGCACTCATTGGCCATCTTCTCTGTCACTCTGCCCCTAATCTACTGCTCCCACTCAAAGGAATTTCCCCCCTCCCATCCCATCTCCAAGGTGAAATTCTCTCCAGGGAAAATAAGTAGGTGAAGGGTCAAACGTCCCTTTCCAGATGCCTCCGCTTCTCCTTCGTATGTCAGCATTAGAGTAAGTGCAGCGTGAAATCTGACACCAACTGGGATTGGGGTTGTGACCGGATTGGACCATGTGAGGGACGTGTGACCTGGGGAGGGAAGGACTTTGACTTTTAATTTGGGTGGGGAGACCGTGGGACCTTCAGAGTCGGGTTTCCACCCGATGTGCCAATGTGGCATGCCTAATAAATCTGTGCTGTGAGGAACCCCTGGGCCTCAGAGGGTTGACTGCGTTGGGCCTGTTACTTGGAACCCAGACACAGGAATGGCTTCCAAATTTTACTGATGCCTTGATAAACTATTTGTTATTGAAGTATTGTCCTCAACTTACGACCACAATTGAGCCCAAAATCCCTGTGGCTTAAGTTGTTCAAGTAAGTTTTGCTCCATGTTTACCATCGTTCTTGCCGCAATTGTTAAGGGAATCAATTGCAGGAGTTCAGTTAATGACACCGTTGTTAAGTGAATCCGGCTTCTCTATTAACTTTGCTTGTCAGAAGGTCACCGTGGTCCTGGATCATGCCAACTGTCATAAAGTGGAGGGGGTCCAGCTATCCTCCAAAGCCCCTGAAGGCAGGACAAGAAGCAAGAGGATGGAAACTCACCAAGGAGAGAAGCAACCTGGAACTCAGAGGAAACCTCCTGAGAAGAACAATTAACCAGTGGGAGGGCTGGCCACCAGAACTTGTCGGTGCTCCATCTCTGGAGGTGTTCAAGAGATTTATCGAGACGGTACAGGGTCGCCTGCTTGGGTGCAGAGGGTTGGACTAGAAGACCTCCAAGGTCCCTTCCAGCTCTGTTATTCTGATAACAGGATGTTGCTCTTAATGATTGGTTTACAATGATGTGTGCTTCCGTGATTGGTTCATGGCAAGGTATCCTTTTCAAAATTGCATACCAGGGGTCCAGGCCAAGCAGAGGGGGGAGGCATTTGGGACTTCCTTCCAGGGAGCCCTTTCCTGTGCAAATAGGTGTTCCCTCCTCCTTTCTGCCTACCTGGTGTGGTCCATGGGGCCTGCACCCCAGTGAAAGGACCCGGCTTTTCGGGGAGGACAAGAAGAGAAGAGCTGACTCAGGAGAACCAGCCCTGCATGACAGACAGATCCATCCTTTGGCCAAGATGTTTCAAGGGCTGCTAGGAGGAAAGATCTATGACCAAATCTCCTGGACTCGTCCTTGGGGGTGGGAGGGGGGCTGGAGCCAAGCTGATTCTGCAAAGAGAGCTGGGTAGGGCAGGGATGTCTGCAGGGCATGGCAGAAACTCAAGCCAGCAGCCATCAAGGTGCAGGGGTTTTTTCACAGGCCACATAAAAAATGCACACTTGTGCAGGCGGAGCAAGAAGCAGCGGATGGAAACTAATCATAGAATAGAGAATAGAATAGAATAGAATAGAATAGAATAGAATAGAATAGAATAGAATAGAATAGAATAGAATAGAATAGAATAGAATAGAATAGCTGGAAGGGACCTTGGAGGTCTTCTAGTCCAACCCCCTACTTAGGCAGGAAACCTTATTCCATTTCAGACAACTGGGTATCCAACATCTTAAAAACTTCCAGTGTTGAAGCATTCACAATCTCTGGAGGCAAGGAGAGAAGAAACCTAGAAATAAGGAGACATTTCCTGACATTGAGAACAATTAACCAGTGGAACGGCTTGCCACCAGAATTGTGGGTGCTCCAATGCTGGAGGTTTTCAAGAAGAGACTGGACAGCCATTTAACTGGGATGGTACAAGGACACCGGCATAGGCAGAGGGTTGGACTAGAAGACCTCCAGGGTCCCTTCCAACTCTGTTATTCTGTTACGTCATGCAGGCATGCTTGGGAAGGGGGAAGGGAGAAGGAAATCTGCCCAGGATCTCTTGCCCTGAATCAAAGGAGGTGGGAGGAGGCCTCATGAGTGAATCTAGACAGAGCAGGGATCCTGTCCAGTTGTAGTGACCTGATGGGCCTCCTGTTATTTTTAAGCCAGCACTTATAATTTGGCCTGGATCCCTACCTGGCCTGGTCTCCCCCCTCCTCTCTGCATTGCCCACCTTCCTTCTACTTCAGGATGGGGCCTGGGTCTCTCACTCATGCAGGAAGACAGGGAGAAATCCAGGAGAAATCTCACCATTTTCCAGCCCTCACCCCACCTTCTCTCTCTCACACACACACACACACACACACTGCCCGTACTCACAAGCCACCCAGAGACAGCTCTGAAGCTGAAGGGCTCCAACCGTGGAGATTATATTCCGATGACAGCAGCATCCGTCACCCAATTTTCGTTATTAAGAAATATTCTGCACACAGGGAGAAATTTTGCACCTTATCTGAACTTGGCAGCTGTGCCCTAAATTCTGTGTCGCTGCTTCTCTGGAGGAATTCAGCTGCCGATATTTAAAATTAGAATTAGCATCTATCACTGCCCTGCTCTGAAGGGGCTGGTGTCAGCTGCCAGCAGCGCCCATCCGTCACCCGGGTGCTCGGCTGCCCACTGCCACCCTTGATCCATCATTGCCAGCTCCCTGGCTCTCGAGCAGGGCACCTGCCACCCAGAGGCCGAGTGGCTCATTAGGTGCCCCCTGGCAGTCTGGATTTTCTTAGGGTTTTTCCCTTCCCTTGAAAACATTTCGCTTCTCATCCAAGAAGCTTCTCCAGTTCTGTATTTCAGTTACAATGATGATGTCTATCGACAAAAACACTGAAGGACTCAGGTCGTGTAAAGAAATTGTGAAGGCAGAAAGTTGCAGCTGTGATGAGTGTAAGAAAACCAATAATGAACAGTGGGACAGAACTGCCTAGCAACCAGAAAGTTACAAGTTAGAAGGACACGTCTATCATAATTGTATAAAATTCGTGTTTGCTATTGTCTGGGGTCCTTTAGACCCTTTTACTGGAGAACTCCAATAAAAGAAGATGAAACTGCCATTCCTTGTGTCTGGTGGCCTTTATGAGCATTGGCATCAGGCTAGCACTCATTTTCAGAACAACATGGCATGAGCTCATCTGTCTCCCCCATTGTCACTCATTTCTACCTGGAAGAGGTAGAAACAAAATTCCTAAACCCCTTCATGGGAATTCCACCTACTCACTGCTATAGGTATGTGGATGATATCTCGGGTCAAGAATAAAACACTGGAATTGGGAGCCTTCACTAAACTCTCCAACTCTATGGAGAAATATATCCAATTCACCCAGGAAGATGTTAAAGAAAACAGCTTGGCTTTCCTGGATTGAGCAGTACACATTAAGGAAGACAGAAGCCTTAACACCGAAGTTTACAGAAAACCCATGCAAAAAAAGAACTGAAGAAGCTTCTCGGATGAGAAGCGAAATGTTTTCAAGGGAAAAAAAATGAGCCAGCACTGAGGTGCCGCAGCCAATAAAGCCCCATGCAATCCTAGGCTGCAGGGATTGAAATCAAGATCACGCCTGGAATTCTGCATCCAGTGCTGGTCACCACAATTATTAAGTAAAGGTCAAGGTTCCCCTCGCACATATGTGCTAGTCGTTCCCAACTCTAGAGGGCGATGCTCATCTCAGTTTCAAAGCTGAAGACGTCTCCGTGGTCATGTGGCTGGCATGACTCAACGCCAAAGGCGCATGGAACGCTGTTCCCTTCCCACCAAAGGGGGTCCCTATTTTTCTACTTGCATTTTTTTACCTGCTTTCGAACTGCTAGGTTGGCAGAAGCTGGGACAAGTCACGGGAGCTCACCCCGTTAGGCGGCGCTAGGGATTCGAACCGCTGAACTGCCGACCTTTCGATCGACAAGCTCAGTGTCTCAGTGCCACTGAGCCACCGCGTCCCTACCACAAGTGTGTGTGTGTGTGTGTGTGTGTGTGTGTGTGTGTGTGTGTGTGTATGTTGAGACTCTGGAAAGAGTGCAGAGAAGAGCAACAAAGAGGATTAGGGAGCTGGAGGCTAAAACATATTAAGAACACTTGCAGGAACTGGGTAGGTCTGGTTTAATGAAAAGAAGGACTAGGGGAGACATGATAGCAGCCTTCCAATATCTCAGGGGCTGCCCCAAAAAGGAGGGAGTCAAGCTATTATCCAAAGCAGGACAGAAAGCATCAGATGGAAACTAATCAAGGAGAGAAGCAACCTGGAACGAAAGAAAAATTTCCTGACACTGAGAACAATTAACCAGCAGAACTGCTTGCGTTCAGAAGTTGTGGGTGCTCCATCACTGGAGCTTTTTTAGAAGAGATTGGACAACCATTTGTCTGAAATGGTATAGGGTTTCCTGCCTGAGTAGGGGTTTGGACTAGACGACCTCCAAGGTCCCTTCCGACTCTGTTATTCTTAGATCCTAGACCAGGGATGTCCAACCTTGGAACTTCAAAGCTTTGGACTGCAACTCCCAGAATCCCCCAGCCAGCTGTGCTACTTGATAAAAGTCTACCTTTATTGCAAGAATCTCCGCAGCCCTTGGGAGTCCACAAGCCTTAAAGTTCCCAAGGCTGGGCACCCTCACCCTATGCCATGACAAACAAATGGCTGCCCCGTCTCTTCTTGAAGCATCTCCAGGCACCCACCCAAGCTCCAAATTCTAAGAGGGAAGGAATCCCACCCAGCTTCTCCAGGACCAGTGGGTCTGATTCAGTGTCGCCTCCCTCCTGGACACACACACACACGCAAACACACACACACACACACAGAGTGCTGCTGTCCACCTGGCAGCTTCAGCGCTCTCCTCCTCTCCCTCCGGAATGATGGAGAGCCTGCTGGGAGGACCCAGATATCGTACAAGGCTGGGTCATGCCAGGCCCGTGTAGCGCATCCATCAGGCCTTACCTCTCGCCACCCTCCGATGCGCCTTATCTGGCACAAATGTGTTTCTTCCCCCAAGGTTAAATGGATGAGTGAGGTTTAGGGGATGACAGCTCAGCTGCGCGGCAGAACAATAAATGAGCCGAGCAGACGGAGGAAGGAGAGCAGGAAAAATGGCCCTTCGGCGTCACCGCTTCACCTGAGCAGCGGTGGCTCAGCCGACTCCCCACCCCCTCTGTGAGGCTCTGGGGCTTCCTATGGGGCAGCAGAGGAGATCCAGTTAATCTCCCCTGGCTGCGTTCCTCCCCACCACCACCACACCCCGCCTGCCTTGATTATAATAAATGGGCCTGAAATCCCCTGAAGATTTCTCAGGCCACCCGCTGGCTTTCTGGCATGCAATCCAAGAAGCGAGCCTTCTGTGGTCTCCCTGGGGCAGGGCAGGTCAAAAAAGCCAAGAGGTGGCAGGATGTGGCTCACGGATGGATGTGACCGATGAAACAAAGCAGGGGGAGGCTCAGATTGTATGGGGGCTCCATCGCTGGAAGTCTAGAAGAAAAGTTTGGTCAACCTTTTTGTCCAGGATGGCGTATAAGGGTTCCTGCCTTGGGCATGGGGTTGAACTAGATGACCTCTGAGCTCCCTTCCAACCTGCAATTCTATGAAAGACATATACATGCATACACATACAGACACACGCAAAGATAGATAGATAGATAGATAGATAGATAGATAGATAGATAGATAGATAGATAGATAGATAGATAGATGATAGATAGATAGATAGATAGATAGATAGAGATAGAGATAGAGATAGAGATAGAGATAGAGATAGAGATAGAGATAGAGATAGAGATAGAGATAGAGATAGAGATAGAGATATATACATATACATATATAAAAAACCTGGCTGAGAAAAAAATACACATAAAGACCTACAAAAGAGAATAAAATAAATATTTGATCTTTACAGGGAGGAGACATGAGATGAGGGTGTGGCTAACTGAAGAAGACAAACTAGCCAGAAATACATCTATCTTAGTCTCCCTTAAGTCTCACAACAGACAGCAAAATTCTGGTTCTGATAAAGCCTAAAAACTAGTGAATGAGATTTCACTGAACTATGGCTGTATAAAGATCTTGGTTTACTAGGAAAAATCTGGCTGAGAAAAAAAAATACATATATAGATATATACATATACTTATGTATATTTATTTATTTATTGGTTCGATTTATATGCCGCCCTTCTCCGGAGACTCAGGGCGGCTTACAATGCATTAAGCAATAGCCTCCATACTTTTGTATATACCTGCTTAGTAGGGTTCCCCCCCCCCCAAAGCGGTGTTCTTTTTTTTATACAAAGTCAGTTTATTGCCCCCACAATCTGGATCCTCATTTTATCTCCCTCGGAAGGATGGAAAGCAGAGTCAACCTTGAGCCTGGTGAGATTTGAACTCGCAGTAATTTGCAGGCAGCTGGCAGCTTAGTGCTACTTTAACAGCACTTTAGTCAACTGCTCCACCAAGGCTCTACCCCCTTCATCAGTGCTAGAAGGGAGTGGGGTTTGCAAAGAGGAGGAGGAGGAGGAGGAGGAGGAGGGGAGTAGAAGGAGCGGGAGGAAAAGGAGTAGGGCTGTGAGGTCCTTGGTGCTCTTGAAACTTGGTGGTTTTCTTGCAGATGTTTCATGACCCAACGAGGTAACATCATCAGTGCTAGAAGGGAAAGAGGTTCATGGAGAGGAGGAAGAAGAGGAGGAGGAGGACTGTGGGATCCTTGGCGCTGTCTGTGTTTTCTTGTTTTCCTGACCCAACTAGGCAACGTAATCAGTGCCAGCATATCCTCTCCCTTGGTAAGGACTGTTTTGCTCCAGCCACACAGCAGCAGCCGATGGGAATAAACTCTGCCAGCCGATTTGGCTCCTTTTTGTGCCCAGCCTGCTTTTAGGGCTGTTCGTTTGCAGCAGGAAGGGTGGCTGAAGGGCGAACGGGAGGGAGGGAGGGAGTCCCAGGATCCCAATTGATCGGCTTCTCTGGCCTGCCCTGAAAGACCCGAGTTCGATCACGGTGCTTCTCCTTCCTCTGCAGAAAAGGCCCAAGTGCTTCGCCTCTTAAGCTGCTTTTCTCCCCAGATTCCCTGCGGCCTGAGGCTCTCGGGCGGGGAAAGCGGCTGGACGCCTCTCTAGAGCCAAGCCGGCACAATGGAGGCATTACGGGATCCCCCTAACCCTTTGCACCCCAAGCAGGATTAAGAAAAGCTGCAAGGCTGCGCCAGGCAGCCCCGATCAGCAGCCCCACTCTGCTCTGAGGCAGATAAGAAGGGCATTGGAGGAAGGCCTCAAGTTGCATCGGAGAGAAAGGCAGAATAAAAAGAACAGAATATCAATGGAGAGTCTCAGTCCTCCTGGTCATGGCTGTCCCAAAGATGTTTTCCCAAAAAGGCAGCTGGACTTTCTTGGGGGTTTTTTTCTTTCTTCTTGAAAATGTTTCGCTTTTCATCCAAGAAACGCCTGCCTGCCTCCCTTCCTCCCTTCCTTCCTTCCTTCCTTCCTTTCTAACTGACCGGTGGGGAATGGAAGGATTTCTATTCTTTGGCCGTTGGGTCTCTGAGAGCCGGTGGTTAGCTGATTCGGTTGTTAGATCATTCCGTCATTCGATCCCTGTGGGTCCACCAGCCCCACCTCATCCAGCGGCAAAGAGGAAGGACAGAGGGAACTGAGTCAAGAAGAGGTCATCTGGTCTAGCCTGAAAGATGGGAGAATCACAATAGAATCACGGAATAGAATCTGGAAGGGACCTTGGAGGTCTTCTAGTCCAGCCTCCTGCTCAAGCAGGAAATCCTATAGTAACTCCATGTTTGACAAATGGCTGTCCAGTCTTTTCTTAAAAGCCTCCAGTGATGATGCACCCACAACATCTGGTGGGAAGCGATTCCAGTGATTAATCGATTCCTCTCTGTTGGGAAGTTTCTCCTTAATTCCAGGTTGCTTCTCTCCTTGATTAGGGAGGGATGGAATTTTATTTTAATTGATTGATTAAATTTATACACCACCCTTCTCACTCTCCAAAGCAACTGGAGGCTTCAGGGTACAATTCTCCTTGTTCTCAATTTTTGCATCCCCCCCCCGTGGCCCCTGGATGTGTGGGGGGGGTGGGCTGGTCAGGAGGGATGGGGGCTTATGCAATGGGAAGTCCACCATTGAACCTGCATAGCAAAATAAAATATAAACACCAAGCGTAGAATAAACAGAAAACCGGGAAGGCTATTTTTAACGGGTTTACAAGGATGGAGCAGGAAGATAATTTGCAAAATGCAGCATTCAAGTAAAAAACTTTGTGCTTGCGGGGAAACCATTAAAGACGAACATTTGGCTGCGAAAAGCTTCTGTGGTTCTGCTCTAAGCCTTCTGGCTGCTTTTTGCTTTGAAGAAAGCATCATTCTGCTCGGTTAAGGGGGTTTGAAGCCAGGCGTGCAAGCAGTGTTTTCAGTGGTTCCGTAAATACTCTCTGTTGCGCAGGCTGCCTTCCAACTTTCTGGATTTGGAAACTGTGTTTTAATTCTTTAATAGGATGTTTTGGAGAATGCTTTGAAGCGACAGATGGAATTTGCAGAATTTCCAGGAAACTGCAGAGAGAATTCTGTGGAAACCTGTCAACTCGCTTCATCAGAGATAACAGAAGAAAAAAGAGGAAGAAAGAAAGAGGAAGAATCCTTGATCCCAGCACCCAGCAAGACACAGCTCAGGTTGTGTTGAGGGTGCTTAATTCTTAACAACATAAGGACCTGAGGGAAAGTGCAAGTCACCACAATAGTTATTTGGGTCTTCTCCCGCATAAAATTTGTTGCAATGTGTTGCTCCTGGAAGCACGAAGCTGAAGACACCAGCCTGAAGATGACGGAATGAGATTTCGTCGAAACGTCACCAAGACACTTCCAATTTTACGCAGGAGAAGACCCGAATAACCAAAGACCTACATACAAACACCCGCTAAAACCTCAGAATATATGTGTGTGTGTGTGTGTGTGTGTGTGTGTAGATGTTTGGTTGTTCGAGTGTTCTCCCGCATAGAATCGGATGTGTCTTGGTGACATTTCGACGAAGTCTCATTTGTCATCTTCAGGCTGGTGTCTTCGGCTTCGTGCTTCCAGGAGCAACACATTGCAACAAATTTTACGTGGGAGAAGACCCGAATAACTAAAGACCTACATATAAACACCCACGAAAACCTCAGAAAACAAATATAAAAAATATAAAAATATAAAACAAACATATATATGTATGTATGTATGTATGTATGTATGTATGTACGTATATACATATTTGTTTTCTTTCCTTTTCGTAGGCTTTATGTGTATTTCTCTTTAGCCAGGTTCTTCCTACGTAAACCAAGATTTTTATGCAGCCCTAGTTCATAGGTAGATACATAGGTACATACATAAAGACCTGGAGACTCTAGAAAGCTGGCTGGGGAAATTGGGGAGTTGAAAGTCCACAAGTTTTAAAGTTGCCAAGGTTGGGGAGCCCTCCTCTACTGCTTTATCTTGCGTTTTTTTCTCGGTTGTAACTTAAGACACCCAGAGTTGCCTCTTAGCAAGATGGGCGGCATAGAAATTTAATAAGTACGTAAATGGCTGGCATCTCTGCCGCCCATCCGGCTGTCCCAGCCTTTTTCTTTCTCCAAGGTTAAATAGATAGAGTTTTAGCCAGCAATGGAGTCAATGGAGCCTCCTGAGCCAAGGGCAGTCTACCCCACTTCGGAGGGGCAGCAAAAAGAAGGGGGGCACGGCCTAGAAAGCGCTCCTGGCAGCCCGGGGCTCCCCCCCCCCTCCTCCTCCTCGCCGCGGGGCCCGGCGTCGTCCTCGCTCAATGTCAGCGGCGGAGCCCGTCAACGTGAAGAAAGGGCCGCATCCGATAAGCGATCGGGCTGTCAGGCGCGCCGCCTCGCCGGCTCGTGATTTACTGCAGCGCCGCGAACGGAGCACAGATTTTTCTTAATCTAAATTGAAAACTGCTCAAGTAGAAAAATAATTTCATTGCTTCATCTTCGCAGGAGGGGAAAAGGGGCCACGGAGGAGGGGTGGGGGTGGGGGGTGGGGGCGGCAGGAGTCCTGGCAGCTCCTTCGGGACCGGAGCGCAGCATCCCCGGCTCGGGACCGCAGCGACTCCCGGCGCTCTCCAAGCCGCGCAGGTGGGCAGGATCTGAATACAGAACAACGAAATAATAATAATTATTATTATTTTGAGGAGTGGGGCTTGAGAACAGCTCCTGGGGAGATCTGTGGACATTCTAGCCGCCGCCCCCCTAAACCCACAAGAGGGGGATAGCTCTGATGGGGAGAGAGGAGAGGACTAGACTGGGGTCTCCGAAGACCCTTTTTTCTGTGGAAGCAGAATTTAAAGACGTTTTATTGATGGGCCCCATGCTGAAATCAATCTTAACTGGAGGTCACTTTCTCCCCTCTCCCTTCTACTTTTTGGGGCCCCTCCAGATGTGCTCAGGGCACTGCCAGAATTCTCAGACCCCTTGGCAGAAGTGGGGGTGGGAGGGAAGAGTGGCTGAAAGGCTGATGAAAGGATGGGGAGATTGCCCCCTTGTACTCCGGATGGATGCTCCTCATCAGAAAATAATGGGATCATAGGGGTTTTCTGCTGGCTTGAGGAGCTGTGGGGGGGAGGGGGCATCAAGAAAAGCCATCAACTCCCCCCCCCCCCCCAACCATGACAGAGTCTTTTCAAGGACATTAACCTCACTTTCTAATCCTCGGATTTAACAATCTTAAGGCTATTAGGGATCTTCAATAACTACACATTTGCAAAGCCACCTGATAATTTTACCTTCATTCTAGAATAAAAGAAATGCTATCCGGAAGCTTAAGAATGGTGAAGAACATGAAACAAAGGACAAAAGGCTAAATCAGTCTTTCATTTAAGAAAGTAATGAATTAGGGGTAACACGATAGCAGTCTTCCAGTGTTTTGAGGGTCGACCTATTCCCTAAAGGCAGGACAAGAAACAATGGATGGAAACCAATCAAGGAGAGAAGCAACCTGGAATTAAGGAGAAACTTCCTGACACTGAGAATGATTAACCAGTGGAACAGCTTGCCACCAGAAGTTGTGGGCGCTGCATCCCTGGAGGCTTTTAAAAAGAGACAAATGTTCAATCATTTGTCTGAAATGGTGTAGGGCAGAGGTCTTCAAACTTGGCAGCTTTAAGACTTGTGGACTTCAATTCCCAGAATTCTCCAGCCGGCTGGAGAATTCTGGGAATTGAAGTCCACAAGTCTTAAAGCTGCCAAGTTTGAAGACCTCTGGTGTAGGGTTTCCTCCCAAAGGTGCTTTTTCAAGAGGCAACTGGACTTTTCCTTTGAAGAGGTTTTGCCTCTCATCCAAGAAGCTTCTTCAGCTCTGATTGGATGATGGGGGAAGGGAAGGATTTATACTCCTTGCAGACAGCTGGTCATTTGCATTCTCTGCAAGGAGTGTAAACCCTTCCCTTCCCCATCATCCAGTCAGAGCTGAAGAAGCTTCTGGGATGAGAAGCGAAACCTCTTCAAAGAAAAACCAGAAAGCCGTTATTAGTATTGAAATTTTGATAAGTTTGTTTTTGGTTGTTTATATATTTTGGGTTTTGTCTGTGTGTGTGTGTGTGTTGTTTTTTTTTAGACCTCCAAGGTCCCTGTTATTTTAGGTTAAATTAAGGGAGCAAAATTATTTTGGGATATTAGAATTTGTGCTGTAAGATTTTGGAAATAACAAGAGGGCTTTCAGGGCAACCAAATTGTTTAGTCTACCTTAAGTCATAATGGAAATTTAAGACTTTATGATTTCTGAAATTGGACGCTAGAGGAGACTAAAGCACCCAGACATAAAAGGGAAAACCGATAAAATAGACAGATTTGCCTTTTGTCTTTTGTCAGCATTGAGACAAAATGACAGAAAACAGGATGACATATGAGATATTCCAGCCGGTATTTGAAGAATGGGGACCGAAACCAGCACCTACAATGTCAGCAATGCTGTTGGCTTCTATGGATAAGTTATGCCCAACAGATGGTGAGGAAGAAATGACAGGTGTGAAGGAGAATACTTTGCAAGATTTACTGGATAAAGAGCCAGAACCACCTCATCTGGTGCAAAACATATATATTTTAAAAAATAAAGAAATAGTTGAAAGACAGAGTTGGCAGTTATACAAATGACAAACCCAGAGAATGATCTGGATATAATGACTCTTTACCGGTTTTACAAAAGAGGTTTGCGAAAGGCTCAAATAAGACTCTGAAAAGAGAAAGCTGAAGAGAGATCAAATCCTGATATCACCTTTATGAATGAAAGATTGAGACTGCTAGAAATAAAAGGACAGAATATAGAGTTGGTTTGTTTGACCAAGGTTAAATCAAGGCACGATTCTATAAAGTTCTGAGATCCCGAAGGGACTTTTTACTGATGGCAGAACTAAAATATTGATGATTTATGGATTTGTGTGTAAAATAAGAGGTGAGTTATGGGGAGAAGAGATACTTGCATGCAACCTTATATAGGTAGTCCTTGAATTACAACCATTCATTTAGTGACTTTTTGAAGTTACAACAGCACTGAAAAAAGTGAATTACAAGCATTTTTCATGCTTACAACTGCCCCCTTTCCCTGGTCACATGATCAAAATTCAGATGCTTGGCAACTGATTTGTATTTATGACGGTCGCAGTGTCCCAGGGTCACATGATTCCCCTTTGAGATCTTTTGACAAGCAGAGTCAGGGGGGGAAACCAAATTCACGTAACAATCATGTTGCTAATTTAACTGCAGCGATTCACTTAACAACAGTGGCGAGAAAGGTCGTGAAAAGGGGGCAAAACCCACTGAACAAATTTCTTACTTAACGACATAAATTCTGGCATCAATTGTGGTCATAAGTCAAGGACCATCTGTGTTCCTTTTCTCCTTTTCCCTCACATTTTCTATTCTTTCTCTGAGTTTGAAAGACATTTTTGGGGAAATCAAAACATATTGCTCATTTTTTTTTTCCTGACAGCCTTCAACTCCCCAGAGGGAGCCACTATCCGTGTCTGGATTGAAGGATCAACGTCAGGAGGAATCTGGATGGGGTGGGGGGGGGGAGAGGAGTAGATTCAGGCACCCGGTTACATTCCTATTCAGTTCCAGTCTGAGACCCACCGGCAGAGATGGAAAAAGAGGTTCAGCATCGCTTCCTCGTCCACCAGGAATGAAATCACAACACGGGACAATCTAAGGGGGTCCCATAGTTGTGAGGAAACGACACAACATCTGGGAGTGCCTCCCTCAATCTTGTCTAAGGAAGTGACAAAGGTCTCCGGAGGCCCCCCGTCACCTACCAGGCCTCCATCGATCACTCATCAAAGCCCAGGCAGATGACTATGCACACATGACAACTCACTACGGCGTGGCCAACCACACCTGTGCTCCTTATGGGACTCTGAGTCCCTGCAGCAGGTTCAGGCAACCAAGACGGTTTTTGCAAACCTGAAAATAAACCTTTGGGGGAGGAGGTAAGGCTGCATTTAACAGAATAACAGAACAGTGTTAGAAGGGACCTTGGAGGTCTTCTAGTCCAACCCCCTGCTCAGGCAGGAGACAAGTGGCTGTCCAGTCTCTTCTTAAAAACCTCCAGTGATGAAGCACCCATGATGTCTGGTGGCAAGCTGTTCCACTGGTTAATTGTTCTCATTGTTATTATTATTATTAATTGGATTTATATGCCGCCCTTCTCCGGAGACTCAGGGCGGCTTCCAGTGCGTTAAGCAATAGCCTTCATCCTTTTGTATATTTATACAAAGTCATCTTATTGCCCCCACAAACTGGGTCCTCAATTGACCACCTTAGAAAGGATGGAAGGCTGAGTCGACCTTGAGCCTGGCTGGGATTGAACTCACAGAAATTACAGGCAGCGGGTGTTAATTGCTGCCTTTAGTAGGAGGCATTAGCCCCCTATGCTACTCAGGCTCTTTCTTATTAAGAAACTTCTCCTTAATCCCAGGTTGCTTCTCTCTTTGACTAGTGTTGTAGCCCGTCAGCGGCCTGTGCAGCTAGTAGCTGATTCCGACAGTGAGGAGGCTGGTGTGGTGCTGTGCCAGCAGCCTGTGCAGCTGGCAGCCGAGTCAGACAATGAGGAGGCTGGAGAAGAGGTGGTGCCAGAGGCAGGGATTCAGCCAGGGCCTCCAGAAGCTCCCTTAAGTGAAGAGGAAGAAGAGGAGGAGCCTCTTCTTGATGCACGGGTGCGCAGAGCTGCCAAAAGGCAGGAATGGCTCCTCAGGAGGAGGTCTCCTCGAGAGTAAGACTTGGGGCTAATTGGCCACTCCCTTAGCCTATTTAAGGAGGAATGCCGACTGAAGCAATTTGCAGGGAACAACTTCATTCACTCTCCTTCGCGTCTTGATCTTAGTTCTCTTATCAGTTTCCTGCAAATTGCTTCTGGGCTTTCTGCCAACCCTAGTAAGATTACGATTATTTATTCTTGAGATTCTTGTAGGCTGTTAAGAATTTATTTAAGAGCCTTTGTTTGAAAAAGACTGATTTGATTTAGTAAACTAAGTTTTGTACAGACTTTGGGTGTGCTGCGTTCTTTGGGGTCCGTAGCTGGGGCAGAACAACTCGTTTCCCTCTGTTGCTCCTTTTCCTCCCTTCAGGGGCTTTGGAAAACAGTGGAGCCCCTCTTCTTTGGGGCGGCCCCTCAGATATTGGAACACTGCTGTCACATCATCCCCAGAGCCTGACCCACAAGTGACCAGGCCGAGGAAGCCTTGACCAGCCTGTGGCCGAGGAAGCCTGGAACTGAGGGCTGCCTGATCTTCAGGCAAATGCAACTCAATCTACTCTGTCGCATGCACCCCGTGTGGTCTGTGGAGAGGCCAGGTGTGCTCATTGGCTTCCATTCACGGCCTGTTGGGCTCAGTCAGTATAGCATCAATGCAGCCCTTCCTTCCTCTGTATGAGCAAAAGGGCACATGAACTGGGCCAAAGTTTTTTTTTTTAATTTGATTTATATGCCGCCCTTCTCCGGAGACTCAGGGCGGTTTACAGTGCGTTAAGCAATAGCCTTCATACTTTTGTATATTTATATTTATACAAAGTCAGCTTATTGCCCCCAACAAACTGGGTCCTCAATTTACCCACCTTATAAAGGATGGAAGGCTGAGTCGACCTTGAGCCTGGCTGGGATTGAACTCGCAAGTAATTGCAGCAGCTGGATCTTAAATGCTGCCTTTGTAGGAGGCATTACCCCCCTACGCTACTCAGGCTCTTCCCCCTTGGATGCAGCTGTTCCATCTTGCTGTGCACCTGATCCTCCGTAGCTTCCAGAAGTTACAAGATTACAAGAGAAGAAAAAGATGTGGAGACTCTGGAAAGAGTACGGAGAAGAGCAACAAAGATGATTAGGGGGCTGGAGGATAAAACATACGAAGAACTGGAACTGGGCAGGAACTGGGCAGGTCTAGTTTAATGAACAGATGGAGTGGGGGGGGCATGATAGTATCCCAATATTTGAGGGGCTGCCACAAAGAGGAGGGAGTCAAGCTCTTCTCCAAAGCACCAGAAGGCAGGACAAGAAGCAACAGATGGAAACTAATCAAGGAGAGAAGCAACCTGGAATTAACGGGGAGAATTAACCAGTGGAAGGGTGTGCCAAGACTAGAGGTTTTTAAGAAGAGATTGAACAATCTTTTGTCTGAAATGGTGAAGGGCTTCCTGCCTAAGCAGAGAGTTGGACTAGAAGACCTCCAAGGTCCCTTCCAGCTGGAGTCTTCTGTTATTCTGTCATTAATGTTTACCAAGATGTGTGTTTCCGTGATTGGTTCGTGCAAGGTCTGCTTTTCAAAATTGCATACAAGGGGTCCAGGCCGAGTTTTGTCCTGTTCTCTAAAGCCACTGAGAGCAGGACAAGAAGTAATGGATGGAAGCTCATGAAAGAGAGGCCCAATTAAAATGGGACATTGAAATATTGAATAACTACTCTAAAACTATCATGTATATCAATACTAGGATTATATAAGTTTGACAAATGTAACATATTATTATCATCTCTTTTATTCATTAAATGTGAAACTCAGTCAACTGAACATTTAAAAATGTGTCATAAATACAATTGACTGATGCTAATGGCTGACAGGGGTTGCTGCCAGCATCCTAGATATCAACCAAGTACCTTCTTAAAATATATGATGTTCCAAGTAGCGCAGTTTTTTGCAGTTCCGCTGGTGTGATTGCAGGAAACTGCAATTTGTTGATGTCTCTTATAAAATTCTTGGACATGGTACCAAGTGCCCTGATAACTATGAGTATCACTGTTACATGTTTCATCCGTAATTGCGTAGTTTCGATGGCCAGGTCGCAATATTTCATGATTTTTTCCAGTTCTTTTTCTTCGACTTTTGCATCTCCTGGTACCATGATGTCAATAAATTGTATATTTTGGTTTTCGATGACTGTGATATCTGGCGTGTAATGTTCCAAGTGACGATTCATCTGTATTCAATATTATTATTATTATTATTATTATTATTATTATTATTATTATTATTTAATCTGTAGTGAGATTCACAGCCTTTGAGGCTGGTTAATAGCTCAGCAGCTCGAATCCTAACCAAGGACCTAGGAACTGTTAAGGTATTGTCAGAGGATGTAAGCTGTTCTGAGTAAGGTGGTTTATTTTTTATTATTATTATTATTATTATTATTATTATTGGTTAATCTGTAGTGAGATTCACAGTCTTTGAGGCTGGTTAATAGCTCAGCAGCTCGAGTCCTAACCAAGGACCTAGGAACTGTTAAGGTATCGTTGGAGGATGTAAGCTGTTCCGAGTAAGGTGGCTTTTTGTAGAGTCAAAATATTCAAGTCCGGTAAATTTAGAATTTCTAAATAGCGGGGTAGCCCTTTGGGTATTGCTCCAAGGGCTCCAATTACAATCGGAACAACACATGATTTCTTTTTCCACAGTCGCTCAACTTCGATTTGCAAATCCCGGTACTTTGTGATTTTTTCTTGCTGCTTATCTTCAATCCGTGCATCACCAGGTATTGCAATGTCAATGAACCATACTTTTTTCTTTTCAACTACCGTTATGTCAGGTGTGTTGTGGACCAAGTTTTTATTATTATTATTATTATTATTAGTTAATCTGTAGTGAGATTCACAGCCTTTGAGGCTGGTTAATAGGTATCGTCAGAGGATGTAAACTGTTCCGAGTAAGGTGGTTTATATTATTATTATTATTATTATTATTATTATTATTATTATTATTATTATTATTATTATTATTATTATTATTATTATTATTATTATATCGCTGTTTGTATCAAAATGAACTATATGCAGAGGCCGCACTGTTCATGTATTGAGATTGATGTATATTTAAAAATAAAAATCCAATAAAACTAGAGAGAGAGAGAGAGAGAGAGAGGGAGCACCAATTTGGAAATAAGGAGAAATTCCTTGATTATTAATCAGTGGAACAGCTTCCTTTCCTTGCTCTTCCTGTCCAGAATAGTATAAAGATACAGGTTCTAGGTGTGGCCTTCCTAAGGCTTTATAGAGTGGTCTTAGTACCTCCCTTGATCTTCATTGAATCCCTCTGTTAATGCAATTTAGGATTGCCTTGGCTTTTTTGGCTGCCATCAAACACTGCTGGCTCATATTTCATGGGTGGTCCACTAAGACAGCTACTTAAGCAGAGGTTGGACTAGAAGACCTCCAAGGTCCCTTCTGACGCTATTATTCTATGTTCTACATTCTAAAGCAAGACTTAATCCTGCAGGCAGAAACATCCACGGGGCATGAAACAGGGCCAGGACTTTGAGAAGAGCCCCCCCCCGCCCCCCGCCCCCGTGCCAGCAGGAGACCCACAATGAAGGGCTGTCACCTCAGACCTTTCATGCATTCAACCCACACCAGCGGAGACCCCGGAAGCTCCTCAGAAGCATCCAGCAGCTCAAATAGTAATTGGGGAAACCGAGCCAATTCTGGGCACATTTGCTGAGCTGGTAACGGCGTGTTCAGTGAGCTGTATCCCTCCAATGCCACCAAATTAGAGGAATTCTGCTCCTCGTTAATTTGAAAGTCACCTTTGGGAAATCTCCCATGGCTTCGGCAATGATTTCCCCGCAGGCTGGCTCCTGGGAGGAACCTTTAATTCTGATTGTCACACTTTCTGGAGTTTTAAATCAAGGCAGATGAGCCGTAAATCAAAGCCTCGTTTCTGGAAGGGGAAACGCCAAGCATGGAGAGACAGTTATATAGGGAGCCCTTGACATATGACCAGAATTGAGTCCATGTGGCTGAGTGGAAGCAGTTATTAAGTGAGCTTTTGCCCCATTTAACAACCGTAGTTGTTAAGTGAATCAGGCTTCCCCAGGTTGCAAAAGGTGCATAGTGACCACAGGACACAGCAACTATCGTAAGTACGAGTCAGTTGCCAAATGCCTGAATTTTGATCACATGACCATGGGGATGCTGCAATGGCTGTAAGCGTGAAAAACAGTCATAAGTCACTTTTTCAGTGCCATCCTGACTTCAAACAGTCACTAAATGGACCATCTGTTAACTTAGGACCCCTTTTGAGGAGAGTTTAACAGATTAACAGAGTTGGGAGGGACCTTGGAGGTCATCTAGTCCAACTCCTGCCCCCTGCCCAAGCAGGAGACCCTACACCATTTCTGACAGATGGCAGTCCAGTCTCTTCTTGAAAGCCTCCAGGGATGAAGCTCCCACAATTTCTGTGCCATCTGTTGATGGTTCTCACTGTCAGGAAATTTCTCCTTATTTCCAGGTTGAATCTCTCCTTGGTGAATTTCCATCCACTATTCCTTGTTCAGCCTTTGGGTGTTTTGGAAAATAGCTCGACCCCTTCCTCCTCTCTGGGGCAGCCTCTCAAGTATTGGAAGATGCTCTCCTGTCTCTCCTGGTCCTTCTCTTCCCTAGACTAGCCAGGCCCAGTTCCTGCAACCATTCATCGTATGTTTGAGCCTCCAGTCCCCTCATCATCCTGGTTGCTCTTCTCTGCACCCTTTCTAGAGTCTCCACATCTTTTTTATAGTGTGGTGACCAAAACTGGATGCAGAATTCTAGGTGTGGTCTTACTAAGGCTTTCAGAGCGGTATTAGTACCTCCCTTGATCTTGATTGTATCCCTCTGTTAATGCAGTTTAGGATTGCCTTGGCTTTTTTGGCTACTGCCACATACTACTGGCTCCTATTTAACTGGTTGTACCCCCCTCTACCTGTTTACTTGTGTGTAAATGCCACCTAAGACAGCTGTACCTATTTCTGGGCCCCAGAAGGAGCAGGACTGCTGAGTAAGTTTATTTATTCATGCACTGTGTTTGTGTTGGATGCTGTGATGGATGAATAAAGATGCTTAATTACTTTTTGTGCACCATCCCCAGTTTGAAAATTGCATACATATCAGCAAGCTGCAAAAATGCCGCTCGTACAGTTGCAGAAAGTTAATCGTCTTTTATGCCTGGGCAGGTTTTCAAATGTCTAACTTTTGAGGCTGTGCTTTGGCGATATTAAACAGCTTTGCTGGCAGAAGTTCTACAGATTTCACCAGGATGCTGCCTTGGGGGGGGGGGACGGGGAGGAGCACCAAGTTTTCTTGTTTGACCCCCTCCCCCTATAAAAATTGAGCTGCAGCTCTGGAGAAGCCCTAATTCCAGGAGGCTGATCAGTATGCTGGAGAAAGGATTCTCCTAAAAAACAAACAAACTGCTTTATCTGAGCACCAATCTATAATTCTCCGAGAGATTCGGGCACATTATTAATCATCAATCATCAATTCCGAATGCTGTGTAAATCTGCAGGCTGGTTCTCTCCAGTGGCGCCGTGATTTTGCGGTCTTAACAAAATCCACAGGGAAAAGTCTCTTTAGGGTTGGGAAATGCTAAAGTTACTTCCTAGAGATAAGGCAGCTGAGAGGTGGCCAGAAGGACCTCCCACCATCCCAGGAGCTAAGCTGCTCCCCCCAGTAATGGGTGGGAGGCTCCAGGGTTGTTAGGCTAAATGGTGAAACTGGAAAACGGATGTCAATGGAAGGGAATATTTGCAGCTCAGGGTTGAACATGCGCGGATCCTGGGAGCTTTCTGGGACTGAGGGTTTTTCTTGTAGGTATTTCATGACCTAACTAGGTAACATCATCGGTGCTAGAAGGGAGGGTGGATTGTGCAGGGGAGAAGGAAGGACAAGGAAGAGAGAGGAGGAGGAGGAGGAATGTGGGGTCCTTGGTGATTTTCTCGCAGACGTTTCATGACCCAACTAGGGAACACCATCAGTGTTAGAAGGGAGAGGTATATGTGGAGTGGAGAAGGAAGGAGAGACCACCAAGGACCCCACTGAGAACAGGATTCCAGAAACATTATTAGCTGCAGTCAAGTCGATGGGGACTCACAGAAATTGAAAGATGCCCCATCTGCATGGGTGTGTGTGTGTGTGTGAAGGTTGGCAAGGGGGGGGTGCAGTCATCTCTTTATCCATGTGGGTGGTGCAGCCATTTTGCACCAGGGGAAGAAGCCCCCAGGGCGACCCCCAAGAAAGGGAGCCTTTAGGAAAGAAAACCTGGGATTGGCCACACAGAGCCAGAATCTGGTTGTGAGCCAAAGCGCGCTCTGGAATAGCTTCTCCCGTCTGGGTTTTAAGCTGGCAACATCTGAGTTGTGTAGCTGTCTTCCCTTCGACCTCGCCCCCCACTCCCGCCTTTTGGCCGCTCTGTTCCTTCAAAGGCCTTTCTGTCTCACGACCCCCTCCCCAAAAAGGGGTTTTACGCTCCCCAAAATGATCCGCAGCTCTTCGCCCCCCGAGAGTTTCCGGAGCCTCCGCTCCGTGGAAGGCAGCCGAGCGCTCATCTGCAACGCGGCGGCTCCTGTTTCCCTCGCCCATTAACGGGGACCCCGGCTCTCCTCGCAATGAAAGGACTGCCCCCAGCCCCCCCCTCCCCTCCCCAGCCCCACTTCTAGCCGCGAACTCCAGAAAGGTTCCCGGCGATTTGCATTTTGCTCTTCGGTAATTTCCACACTTCGGGGGGCAATTAGGGCGGGGGGGGGGAGAGAGAGTTCGGCCTCTCTCTGTGGACGGAGAGACCGGGGGGCTCCCCGCCTCTCCGGGACCTGCTGGGCTGCCTGATTTACCCGCCATAAAACCGGCGAAATGCGCCCGAAACTCATCGCCGCCCGTAATGGACCTTGACTGCATTAAAGGCGGCTACGGCCGTGTCTGTGTGAGTGTGTGTGTGTAAAATGTAGTCAAGGCCCATTACGGCTGCCGATGGAAATCTGCCGATGTTATTGTGGTTTTATCATGGATAAATCAGGCAGAGAGAGAGAGAGAGAGAGAGAACGGCGAGGGGAGAGGGGGAGGCGGGCACAGGAAAATATATCCCATCGGCGTGAGGGTGAATATATATCAGGTCGCTCTAGAGATGAGCCTGTCGGATGGGCTGCGTTTGGAAAGGCATCGGCGCGATTTCCTTGGGAGGGAGGGAGGGGGGGGGAGGAAGGAAGGAAGGAAGGAAGGAGAAAGGGATGAAGGGAGGGAGAATGGAAGGAACGCAGGAAGAAAGAAAAAGAAAGGAGGGAGGGGGAGGAAGGAAGAAAGGAAGGAAGGAGAAAGAAAGAAAGAAGTGCAGAGGGAGGGAGGGAGAAAAGGAAGGAAGGAAGGAAGGAAGGAAGGAAGGAAGGAAGGAAGGAAGGAAGGAAGGAAAGACGGAAGAAAGGAAGGAAGGGAGGGTGGGAGTTAGGGAGGGAGAGTGGAAGGGCAGAAGGAGAAAGAAAGGGAGGGAGGTAGGAAGGAAGAAATAAAGAAAGGAAAAAAGGAGGGAGGGAGAAAGGAAAGGAAGGAAGGAGAAAGAAAGGAGGGGAGGAAAGGAGGGAGGGAGGGAGGAAGGGAGGAGAAAAGGGTGGGGAGAAAGGAAGGAAGAAGAAAGAAAGAAGGGAGGGAGGGAGAATGGAAGGAAGGAAGGAGAAAGAAAGAGGTGGGAGGAAGAAAAGGAAGAAAAAGAAAGAAAGGAAGGAAGAAAGAAAGAGAAAGGGATGGAGGGAGGATGGAAGGAAGGAAGGAAGGAAGAAAAAGAAAGGAGGGAGGGAGGGAAGCAGGAGAAAGAAAGGTGGGGAGAAAGGAAGGAAGAAAGAAAAAGGAAGGAAGGAGAAAGAAAAAAGGGAGGGAGGGAGAGTGGAAGGAAGGAAGGAAGGAAGGAAGGAAGGAAGGAAGGAAGGAAGGAAGGAAGGAAGGAAGGAAGGAAGGAAGGAAGGACCCACCCACCCCTCAGGAGCTTCTCCTGCAGGGAGAGCAGGAATGGCTGCTGAGCCTAAGACATCTCCTCCTTCCTTCCAGGCTGAAGACCTCCCTCCGCCCAGCTTCCTCCTGGGGCCCTCCTTGCAGAGACCTCAAAGCCCCTCCTGATCATCCCAATTCTCCTGGGCTGTGGGGACGCTGACCTGGGTTTTAGGAGGACCCCTCCCCTCCTCCCATTCAGGTTGGCCCCTTGGTGAGAAATCCCATTTTGTATGGAAAAAGGCTCAGCTCCAGAGAAGCTTGTGCAGGCTCATCTCAGAGGAGCAGGGCTCCCTTCTCCTGGGCGTGGGGTGGGGTGGGGTCTCCTCCATTGAGCGATTAGAGCAGGGGAGACCTGCTTCTTCCCTTGCTGGGTCTTCCAGAAGCTGCTCTGCAGAACTGCCAATGCCAGCCTGAGAAACCTGGATTGGGGAGGGGGCGGGATTTCCTTCTGTATCCACTGAAGGGTTAGAAGATGGCCAGTGGCCCTTAGGCTCCAGGCCAGAACAGGTTGAATTGACCAGAAGGAAATGTTGCTCCCTTAGGGCCTCCCTCCCTCCTTCCTTCCTTCCTTCCTTCCTTCCTTCCTTCCTTCCTTCCTTCCTTCCTTCCTTCCTTCCTTTCTTCTCCCTTTTTCATCTTCCTTCCTTCCTTCCTTCTCCCTTTCTCATCTTCCTTCCTTCCTTCCTTCTCCCTTTCTCATCTTCCTTCCTTCTCCCTTTCTCATCTTCCTTCCTTCCTTCCTTCCTTCCTTCCTTCCTTCCTTCCTCCCATCCTTCCTTCCTCCCTTCCTTCTCCCTTTCTCATCTTCCTTCCTCCTTCCTTCCTTCCTTCCTTCTCCCTTTTTCATCTTCCTTCCTTCCTTTCTTCTCCCTTTTTCATCTTCCTTCCTTCTCCCTTTCTCATCTTCCTTCCTTCTCCCTTTCTTATCTTCCTTCCTGCCTTCCTTCCTGCCTTCCTTCCTGCCTTCCATCCTTCCTTCCTTCTCCCTTTCTCATCTTCCTTCCTTCTTCCTTCCTTCCTTCCTTCCTTCCTTCCTTCCTTCCTTCCTTCCTTCCTTCCTTCCTTCTCCCTTTCTCATCTTCCTTCCTTCTACCTTCCTTCCTTCTCCCTTTCTCATCTTCCTTCTTCCTTCCTTCCTTCCTTCCTTCCTTCCTCCTTTCTCATCTTCCTTCCTTCTTTCCTTCTCCCTTTCTCCTGGCCCTGTGTCACTCTAGGGGGAGAGAGAGGAATCCCCACATCATGTTCTCCTCCCAAAGGAAGGGGAGGAAGAGGAAGGGAGGGGAGGAGATGGGTGGGGGAGGGATATGAAAGGAAGGAGCCAGAGGTGAGAGCTGGAGGGAAAGTCCTGGAGAACCTCAAAGACCACAGAGAGCTTCCACGGGTGCAGACAGCCAACCCACCCTCTTGGCCACGGAGCCCACCTGGGCAGGGCAGGGGGAGGGGCTTTGGGGCAGGAGAGGACCGGCCGGCTGACTGGTCCTTTCCATTCTCTGCACTTGAGGGGGGGAGGGGGGAGGGGAATCCTGGGGAACTGCAGCCTGGCGGTTTTCTGCCTCTTTTCTTGCCTCCCTCAATTCGGTCTGAGATTTCTTTCTTTCCTCTATTATCCAGCCTGATTAACTCAACTAGGCCTGTCAACTTTTATTCCCCAGACTGGACAGATCTAGAAAAGAGCCTGTTAAAATGCATGAGTTTTTATCGCCTTTCTCTTTTCTGGCAGCCACCCTGAAATACAGAAGGAAGGAAGAAAGGAAGGAAGGAAGAAGGGACAGAGGGAGGGGGGAGGGAAGGGAAGGAAGGGAAGAGAGAAAGGAAGAAGGAAGGGTGGGAGGGAAAGGAAGGAAGAGAGGGAGTGAGGGAAGGAGGGTGGGAGGGGGAAAAAGGAAGGAAGGAAGAAGGGAAGAAGGGAGGGAGGGGGACGGAAGAGGGGAGGGGAAAACAGAAGGAAGGAAGGCGCGGGAGAGAGGGAGGGTGGGAAGGAATAGGAAGGAAGGAAGAAGAAAGGGAGGGGGAGGGAGGGAGTGGAAAGAGAAAGAAGGAAGAAGGGAGGGAGTGGAAAGGGAAAGAAGGAAGAAGGGAGGGAGTGGGAGGGGGAAAGGAAAGGAAGTAAGGGAGAGAGGGAGGAGGGAGGAGAGAGGGAAGAAGGGAGGGGGAAGGGAAGGAGGGAGGGAGGGGGAAGGGAGGGGGAAGGAGAAAAGGGAAGGAAGAAAGAAGGGAGGGAGGGAAGGAGGGAGGGAGAGGGAAAAGGGAAGGAAGGAGTGGGAAAAGAGAGGAAGGAAGGAAGAAATGAAGGAAGGAAAGGAGGAAAGGAGGAAGGGAGAGAAAAGAAGGGAGAGAGGGAGAGAGAGAGAGAAGAGAAGAAAGGACAGGGAGGATCTCTCCACATTGCTGGTGACCCCTGCAAATCCGCTCTGGCCCAGGGCGGGGAGGGAGCCAAACTAGGGCTGAAGCCGGCCGGAGGAGCCGACGAGCCCGCCCTGGGGAGAGCAGCCCAGTGGCGAAGGGCCCCCTCTGGGCAGGCAGCCCGGCAGCCCTCAGCTTTGCCTCCCAGCACTGCAGCCAGCTCCCACCCCCCACCCCCTGCCACCCCCACCGAAGGCACCACTCCGATTCGGAGCTGGCCATGGTGCTGGGAGGCAATTGCAGACTTCACCAAGAGGCCTCCCAGGTGGGGCTCTGGGGGGCTCCAGCTCCACATTCTCCACGAGGGTCCAACTTTGGAGGGGGGACAGGGGAGCTGCTGGACACAGAGAGATTCGGGCCCGCGGGCAGTTCCTTCCAAGGAAACGGGCTTGGCTGGGGGGTGGGGGAAGGTGAACAGGCCCCCTCGGCTGGCCATTTCCCACGTAGTACTATGGCGACCCAAAGAAGCAGCATCTCCCAGTGGTCTCCTTTCCTGGAGTAGCTGGGACCAAGGGGTTTCCTTCTGGGTCTCTGGTCTGAATTCCAGTCCTGGGACCTTTGGAGTCTGAGGTTGCTCAGTAGGAAGGAGACTCATGACTGGTCCTCGCACTTATAACGGTCACAGCGTCCCCACAAATGCACTCTTGATACGTATTTATGATGGTTGCCAGCATCCTGGGGTCACGTAATCATTATATGTGACCTGCCCAGCTGACAGTCAATGGGCAAAGCCAGACTCACTTAATGACTGTGATTCACTTAATGTGATTCGCTTAACAACCGTGGGAAAAAAATTGGACGCATCTCAGTTGCTAGCAATGGAAATTCTGGTCCCAATTGTTAAGTCGTAAACCGAGGACTACCTATGTTGTAAGAATCCAGGTTAACCGTGCCACAGACCAAGGACCCCAGGGCTGCCTTGGGGTGCAGAGAGATCAGGGGAGGGGGGCCAGCCATCCTCCTGCCCCTTTGCTGCCCTACAAGGACTCCGAGGTGATGATGGAAGGGGGAGTCTGGGCAGAGAGAGGCAGTGGGGGGCCTCTATTATTATTATTATTATTATTATTATTATTATTATTATTATTATTATTAGTAATAATAATAATAATAATAATAATAATAATAATAATAATATATTTTCTCTTTGTATTACAATAAGTGAATAGTGGGCAGCATACTGTCTGGGTCAATTTGTTTATATAATAATATTAAACTCCTAATTTCTACCTCTATTATCCAACCATTGATAAAACGAGTCCCAAGTTCAAACATATTCTGTGTCTTCCTTTTCTTTTATCTTCAGTGTTAGTCTGTCCATTTCTGCACAGTGTAATATTTTTTAAATTATCTTTTCTGGTGGGCTTTCCTCGTTTTTTTTTCCCCATTATTGCGCAAATACAATTCTTGCTGCTGTCAAAACATGTGATATTAAATATACATTCCCTTTATCGTATTTTTCTGGTATTATGCCTAACAAAAAATTCTGATTTGTAAGGGGCCTCTTGTCATCATTGGGTTCCCCAAATTGTAGATCACATCGTGACCGGCTGTGAGTCGAGGGCATCTAATGGTCCAATATCTGATTGTTTCTTTTTCATGGAAATGATGCTGCATTTTAATGGTCAGATGGCCTACAGATGTCGGTGTTTCAATGAGGATCTTTTTAACTTTCATATTTTACTTTTTTTTAATCTAGGCAAAACGTTAATACATATTGCAAATCCATGCGTGATATGCCACACACTAAATAAATAATTCAAGGACTTCCTGTGCCTGTCTGGGCACTGAAGGAATCACCTGTGTGGTGGGGGGGCTGAGAGGGAGGGGCCGGCTCAAGGGTCCCCAGGAGATCCCCAAAGCTTTTGAGCCAGAGCTTCCCCACTGCATCCCCACTGTCTCTGGGATGGAGGGGCAGGGACTGGGTATCTGGACTGGTGGGGGAGAGGGGGGCAGAAATGGGGTCCCTCTGTTCCTAGGCCAGCCCCTTCCCCTGCTTTGCAACAAGGACCCTCTCCGGATTTCTATGCACATTTTCATGCTCATCCTTCCTCCCATCTTTAGTAAACATTCTCTCGAGCTGTTCCAATTTCTTTTTTCTTTTTTTAAATCCCCTTTATTGAAATCTAATTTATGTCGAGCTATTTGCATTTCATGCAGTTTCATTAAGCTGCGCTCCCCCCCCCTCCATAAACCATGTTCAGAACATTATTGGGCTTAAACGGAAGAGCTGGGAAAATGGAAATAATTGCCACGGCAGGAAATCCGTTAGGTGTCTTGAGCCACCGGTTTAAAATTCCTTTCCCATTGGGGGAGAAGCAGCTTTGGGCTGCAGCTTCCGAGGGGAATTTCCATCTGGTCACTCATGCTCTGGTCACCTCTGGGTTGGACTACTGCAACGCATTTGATATGGGGCTACCCTTGGAGAGTATTTAGAAGCTACAGGGAGTCCTCGATTTACAACAATTCACTGAGTGACCGTTGAAAGTTGCAACGGCAATGAAAAGTGTGACTTATGAGCATTTGTAGCCCCTCCCCTTTGGTCACGTGATCAAAATGCAGAGGTTTGGCAACTGGGATGTACTTATGATGGTTGCAGTGTCCCGAGGTCCCTTTTGCGACCTTCTGATGAGCAACCTCCACAGGGGAAGCTGGATTCATTTAACAACACTGTTGCTGACTTAACAGCTGGGCTCAGTTGTGGTGGTAGTTTTGAGGACTCCCTGTACTGCTATGCACTTTACACTATGCACTATGCACTTCAGGGGGGGGCTACCCCTGAAGACTATCCGGAAGCGACTCTTGGCTGCAGAATGCAGCTGCGCGGATGGTTCTGGGGGCTCGTTGGGTGGCATGGGTGACACTATTCTTATGCCAGCTGTCCCGGCTGCCAGTCTGCTTCCAGGTCCAATTCCAAGGTCATTCATCTTTAAAGCCTTGTGTGGCCTGGGCCAGGGGATCTGAGGAACCGTAAGACCACACTTAGAATGCTGCATCCAGTTTTGGTCACCACACCATAAAAAAGATGTTGAGACTCTAGAAAAAGTGCAGAGAAGAGCAACCAAGATGATGAGGGGACTGGAGGCTCAAACATACGATGAATGGTTGCAGGAACTGGGCCTGGCTAGTCTAGGGAAGAGAAGGACCAGGAGAGACAGGAGAGCATCTTCCAATATTTGAGGGGCTGCCCCAGAGAGGAGGAAGGGGCTCAAGCTATTCTCCAAAGCACCCAAAGGCTGAACAAGGAATAGTGGATGGAAATTCACCAAGGAGAGATTCAACCTGGAAATAAGGAGAAATTTCCTGACAGTGAGAACCATCAACAGATGGCACAGAAATTGTGGGAGCTTCATCCCTGGAGGCTTTCAAGAAGAGACTGGACTGCCATCTGTCAGAAATGGTGTAGGGTCTCCTGCTTGGGCAGGGGGCAGGGATTGGACTAGATGACCTCCAAGGTCCCTTCCAACTCTGTTAATCTGTCTCACCCCAATGGGATGGCCCACCCACCTGCGCTGGCAGAAGGGGCTGCTAAGGAGCCCTCCACCCAAGGATTTCCAGCCATTGGAGCCCACAGGGGAAGAACCTTTTCTGCAGTGGCCCCCAGCCTCTGGAATAGTCTGCCGTCAAAGGGGAAATCCACCCTGATTTTTAACTTTCAATTCTGATTTTAAGGGTTGCATTTGCATTTGCACTTTTAGCTTTTCATTCTGTTGTAGGCTGCCCAATGCCGCTGCCTTCGTGAGATGGGTGCGTGATGCAGGGGACATCAGGGTTCCTGATCCACAGAGGGCCTATTCCGTCTTCTTAGAGATTTATTCATTCCGTCCTTCCCTTTTTTTAAGCCTGCCTCCATCGCTCCCTTCCTGATCTGGGGATGCTGGCAGAAGGTCTGCAACTCGGCCTTGGTCGCAGCTGCGGCTCCTCCAGAAACACAGAGCTAATGATGGAGCTTCATCTGGGCTGGTTTCTTTTCCTCCAGAGAGGGGAGATTTGTAGAGCTCAATTTCTCCAACTGCATCCTCCTCTTACTTCCCCTTCCTCGTCATCCTCCTTTCTGCCCCCCTTCCTTCTCCTCCTCCTGCATTCTGCAAACCCCCCCTCCCTTCTAGCCCTGATGATGTTCCCTAGTTGGGTCATGAAACATCTGCAAGACAATGACCAAGCTCAGAGAGCACCAAGGGCCCCATAGTTGCCCTCCTCCTCCTCCTCTTCCTCCCCTCCACAAACTCCACTCCCTTCTAGCACTGAAGATGTTCCCTAGTTGGGTCATGAAACGTCTTCCAGAAAAAGACCAAACTCAGAGAGCACCAGGGACCCCACATTCAACCTTGAGCTAGAAATATTTTCCTTTATTTTGCTAAATGTGTCCCTGGGTCTTCCTGTGCTATTCCCCCCTCCTCCTCCTGAGGGCACGACCCACCATTTGGGGTCCAGAGTAATCTTGGGGGCTCCAGAGGGATCCTGGTGGAGGCTTAACCCTTGTCTTTTCTAGCACTGATGACGTTCCCTAGTTGGGTCATGAAACGTCTGTAAGAAATCCATCAGGCTCAGAGAGCACCAAGGACTCCACAGTCCTCCTCCTCCTTCCTCTTCTCTGCAAACTCCCCTCTCTTTCAGCACTGATGATGTTCCCTAGTTGGGTCATGAAACGTCTGCCAGAAAACATCCAACTCAAGAGAGCACCAAGGTTCCCGCAGTCGTCCTCCCCCTCCGTCTCCCGCTCCTGTTTGGAAGAAGCTGGGTGGGGCTGGGGGCTTCTTCTTCTGTCAGAAAATTACAGATGCTTTTAATTTGGGGCTCTCTTTCAGGCAGACCCCCACCGAGATAACTCTGCAGGCCCGTCAGGCAGCGGGAGATCTTTGTTGGCGGAGTTGTCGCGAGGATGTTCTACACGGCGTTGTGCAAGGGCTGCAGACAATGCGCTTTTCATAGCAACCTCTCTGGGCTCACAATGAAGCTTTGCTTATCGTCGGATTAGATTTGGCTGCAAATGGAATTCATTTATCAGGGCTTTTGTTAGTTCCGAGGCTCCGCTTCTCTTTCCTTGAACGGTGGGCGAAGCTGGGAAAAACCTCGCTTTGCCCGACCCGGGAGATGGACGGCATAGAAACTGGATAAAATAAATAAATAAAATACTAAATATTTAATATTTAGTAGGTAGTCCCTGATTTACAGCCATTCACATTTAGTAACTCCTCAAAGTTATGACAACACTGAAAAAGGAGGCATGACCGTTTCCCCACACTTACGACCACTGCAGCATTCCCGTGGTCACGTGATCTCAAAACTGGCCCTTTGGCAACTGGTTCATATTTATGATGGTCACAGTGTCCACCACCACCACCTCCCGTCCACCCCGGGATCACATGATCCCCTTTTGCAACCTTCTGATAAACAGAGTCGATGTGGAAGGAGCCAGATTCACTTAACAACCGTGTGACTAACTTAACGACTGTTAAGCAAGAAAGGTCCCGAAAGGGGTCAATGTCTCGCTTAGCAGCAGAAGTTTTGGGCTCAGTTGTGGTTGTAAGGCGAGGACTGCCCACGAATAAACAGACAAAGCTGTTATTGCAGGAGAAGCCTGCAGGGCAGGGACCCCTGTGGCTGGCACAGGCAAGGCCTGGGTTCAACCATGGCAAAATCAGGCCGAACCCAAATTCCATTAAAGGAGAATATTTGTAGCTCAGGGTTGAACTGAGGGGTCCCTGGTGGTCTCTGAACTTGGTCGTTTTCTTGCAGAACCAAAGGTGCTTTTTTTTCAAGAGGCAAGTGGAGTTTCTGGTTTTTCTGTGAAGACGTTTCACTTCTCATCCAAGAAGCTTCTTCAACTCTGACTGGATGGTGGGGAAGGGAAGGATTTATCTTCCTTGCAGAGAGCTGGTCATTGGCATCCCTTTAGAGCAGTGTTTCTCAACCTTGGAAGCTGGAAGATGGGTGGACTTCAACTCCCAGAATCCCCCAGCCAGCGCTGCTGGCTGGGGGATTCTGGGAGTTGAAGTCCACCCATCTTCCAGCTACCAAGGTTGAGAAACACTGCTTTAGAGAGTCATTGAGGCCACCTGGGAGTTTTTCTGTGTCCTCAGGGTCACCTGAGTGATGCAAATGATTCCTGCGGTCTGCAATTTTTTCCTCTGGAAATCCATTCCTTATTCCCACACCATTCCAAGGGTCTCCATCCCAAATTGTAGAGCTAAAAGTCTGTAGAGATTATATTGAGAATCTCTACAGACTTTTTCTTGCAGACCCAACTAGGTAACATCCATGTTCATCCCAACTAGGGACGATGGGTTCTTGAGTTGCAGAAATGGCCTTCCTTTCTTGCTTTGGGGCAACACAGGAGAACTCCTGGCACACAACTTGCCTTGATGCCCTGGTCGGGATCCTACAAGAAGAAACCCTGGGCAGTTTGTGGGTGGCCCACATCAGGCTGTGATGTGTAGTCAGATAAATGTTACGTTTTGGGAACTTGGATTCAGGATATTGTGGAACACAGCCAGGGAAAGAAAAAGAATGCTCCGGCATGGCTAAAGTGGGACCTTTTGGATGACCACTGGATAATTTTATATTCACTATATTCTAAAAGATATTCTAAAAGCAACTATATTCTGAAGGCAGGAAATACCATCAGCTAGATAAAATACAACGTCAGCATGAACTCCCTTGATACTCTAAGTGACCCCCTAACTTGTCAGAAGAAAAGGGAGCATCTTCATGAAACATAGTCAAGGGTGATTAGGCCAGAGAATAGCACCTGGACGAGAAGCAAATATCAAAAGAAGAATTTGTACTTTAGCCAGTTACAGAAGAATAATGATTGTTTGGCAAGGATGAGGTAAAACTTTAGTAATTAAGAAATGTCAAAATAACAAATGTATGTTAACCATATATGGAAAAGTTGCTGTGTTAGCACAATCCTTTGTTTAGGAAAGTATATAAGTGTTATACAAGCATGGAGAAGTTACTCAGAGCCAAGATTGGCAAACATGGCTTGAGTCTTTGTGCAAATAAAACCTCTCTCTCTGACTGACCCATGTTGCTTAGTCACTTCATTCCATAACATGGCCACATCATGGTCTAAGCCAGCATTTCCCAACCTGAACGATTTTAAGAGGCGGGGACTTCAGCTCCCAGAATTCCCCAGCCAGAATTGAGGTCCACACCTCTTAGAACTGAAAAATGTGGGTCTAAGCCTGGGGGGAGGAGGTCCAATCTTGGCAATTTTAAGACTTGGGGGCTTCAACCACCATCAGCCCCCTCCAGCAGTGAGCAGCCCCCTCAGGGTCTCTTTTGAAGGGGGCTTTTGTGCTCTTCTGGAGCCCATCATGGCCAGATGGTCCGGCCCTTGAAACAGCTGGAAACCGAGGGCAGAGTTCTGACTCCAGTGAGGCAAACTCACTGGAGATATTTGGAAGAAAGGGTGGGGGGTTCATTTGTGCATGTGTAGAAGTTGTTCAGAAGTCCAGAAGTCGTGGGAGCGTCATCACTGGAAGCTTTGAAGAAGAGACCGGCGCTTCATCTGTCAGAAATGGTGTAGGCCTGAGCAGGGGTTGGACTAGAAGACCTCTAAATTCCCTTCCAACTCTTGGATTAACCCTTGTTATTCCAAACAGATTAACAAACTGTTTAAAGGCTGTTGTGTGTAGATGGGTGTGTGTAAACATGTGCATAGGTGTAGAAGGGTGTGTGTTTGTGTAGACGTGTGTGTGCGTGCGCAGATGAGTTCAGGTGTAGAAGTGTACAGCCATGTGTGCGTGTGTATAGAAGGGCGTGTGTGTAGACTGATGGAAGAGTGTATGTGCAGGGGAGTGTGTATGTAGGCGGGTGTGTATGTAGAATTCTGTCCATGGGTATAGATGGGTGAGTGTAGATGAGTGTGTGCAGACATGTATGCCGATGGGTAGAAGTGTGTGTGTACGTAGATTGTACGTGTATGTACAGACGGGTGAGTGCATGGATAGGAGGGTGTATAGATAGACATTGCTTGTGTGATTGTTTTTCTCTGTGTACAAACTGAGCTAAGTGCCCAGGGAAAGGCAACGGGGCTGGGCAGAACCACGTGGGGGCCGGGGGTGGTGGTGTCGATGTAGGAGAAGCCCTTTAGTAGAGTCCCTTCTGACTCTGTTATTCTATTCTATTCTATTCTATTCTATTCTGTTCTGTTCTGTTCTGTTCTGTTCTGTTCTGTTCTGTTCTGTTCTGTTCTATTCTATTCTATTCTATTCTATTCTATTCTATTCTATTCTATTCTATTCTATTCTATTCTATTCCATTCCATTATTCTATTCTATTCTATTCTATTCTATTCTATTCTATTCTATTCTATTCTATTCTATTCTATTCTATTCTATTCTATTCCATTCCATTCCATTCCATTCCATTCCATTATTCTATTCTATTCTATTCTATTCTATTCTATTCTATTCTATTCTATTCTATTCTATTCTATTCCATTCCATTCCATTCCATTCCATTCCATTCCATTATTCTATTCTATTCTATTCTATTCTATTCTATTCTATTCTATTCTATTCTATTCTATTCTATTCTATTCTATTCTATTCTATTCTATTCCATATTCCATTAGCACCCCCCCAAATCCCACCAGCCTCTCCACCCACCCCACCCCTGCTCAGCCTCCCCTCCCCGCCACCTGTCAAATCTGGATCGCGCAGCTAATCGGCGACCTACGGTGTCCCAAAAGCCCTGCCGCGCTCCTATTGCCGTATTTACGGTCCGGCTGCTTTTGGCGGAGCTTTCCGGCGGCGGGGCCCTCCCAGCGGGCGGCGCCGTGCTTTACGGCAGAAGGTCCAACCTGGTGAGGCGGCGGGGGGGGGGGGGGGCCGAGCGCTTTACGGCAGCGCGCGCGACCTTTCGCGACACCCGGCGGAAGGAGCGGCGGCCATGGACGTGGGGGAGCTGCTCAGCTACCAGGTGAGGAAGGGGACGAGGAGGGGGGGGGTCGTACCCGGTTTTGGGGGGGGGGGGACAGGGCGGGGATGCTGGTTGTTGTTGTTGGGCGGCGGCGCTGATGGGAGTTGTAGTACAGCGGGGCCGGGGATCGCCTGGTGGCCTCCCATCCCCGGCAAAGCCTTAGGAGCTTCTAATGGGTCGTCGAGGGGGGGGGGAGAGAGAGCGCAGGAGGAAAAGGGGCAACGTGGTGACCCCCATCCCTCCCTCCCCCCCTCTTTTCTAACTGAAATCCGGGGGGGGCTCATCTCCCCCCCCTCCCTTGCTTTGCCCCCCCCTCCCTCCCTCCCCAAGGCCGGTTTTCAAACTCGATTTTATTCTGAGAAAGGGGTGGGATTCCCATTTTTTTAAACGACCGGTCCTGTGGGCGTGGCGTGGCTTGGTGGGCGTGGCAGGGGAAGGACACTGCAAAATCCCCATTCCCACCCCACTCTGGGCCCAGCCAGAGGTGGCATTTGCCGGCTCTTTGAACTGCTCTCCAGAACCTGCTGGAGTTCAACCCTGGTCCTCCATCCTTGGCCACTTTAAGCCTTGGAGGACTTCAACTCCCAGCATTCCCCAGACAGCTTTGCTGTCTGGGGAATGCTGGGAGTTGAAGTCCGCCAAGGCTTAAAGTGGCCAAGGATGGAGACCCCTGTTCTAGGATATGTCTTGGTTGACTGGATGGGTCCAGGGAGGGGCAAGAGGGCGTTTGGGAGTCCTCTCTGAGCCCGGGTAGCTTTTTTGCAGACGTTTCGTGACCCGACGAGGCAAGGACATCAGTTCTAGTGCTAGAAAGGTGTGTGGGGTTTGCAGAGAGAAGGAGAAGAGAAGAAAACAAGAAGACGGTGGTTTAGAGAGAGAGAGAGAGAGAGAGGAGGAGGAGGGCTGTGGGGTCTTTGGGCTTCTTTGAGCTTGGTTGTTTTTTGTTCTTTTTTTAAAAAAATTAGATTTATATGCCGCCCTTCTCCGGAGACTCAGGGCGGCTTACAATGCGTTAAGCAATAGCCTTCATACTTTTGTATATACCTGCTTAGTAGGGCTTTTGCCCCCCCCCCCCCCAAGCGGTATTCTTTTTTTATACAAAGTCAGCTTATCGCCCCCACAATCCGGGTCCTCATTTTACCTGCCTTGGAAGGATGGAAGGCTGAGTCAACCTTGAGCCTGGGGAGATTCGAACTTACAGTAATGGCAGGCAGCTGAATGTTCTTTCTTTCTTTCTTTCTTTCTTTCTTTCTTTCTTTCTTTCTTTCTTTCTTTCTTTCTTTCTTTCTTTCTTTCCTTCCTTCCTTCCTTCCTTCCTTCCTTCCTTCCTTCCTTCCTTCCTTCCTTCCTTCCTTCTTTTTTTTAATTAGATTTATATGCTGCCCTTCTCCGGAGACTCAGGACGGCTTACAATGCATTAAGCAATAGCCTTCCTACTTTTGTATATTTTTTATACAAAGTCAGCTTATTGCCCCCACAAACTGGGCCCTCAATTGACCTACCTTAGAAAGGATGGAAGGCTGAGTCGACCTTGAGCCTGGTGAGATTTGAACTTACAGTAATTGCAGACAGCTGAATGTTCTTTCTTTCTTTCTTTCTTTCTTTCTTTCTTTCTTTCTTTCTTTCTTTCTTTCTTTCTTTCTTTCTTTCTTTCTTTTTTCTTTTTTCTTTCCTTCCTTCCTTCTTTCCTTCCTTCCTTCCTTCCTTCCTTCCTTCCTTTCTTCCTTCCTTTTCTTTTTTTAATTTGATTTATATGCCGCCCTTCTCTGGAGACTCAGGGCGGCTTACAATGCGTTAAGCAATAGCCTTCATACTTTTGTATATTTTATACAAAGTCAGCTTCTTGCCCCCACAAACTGGGTCCTCATTTCACCTACCCTAGAAAGGATGGAAGGCTGAGTCAACCTTGAGCCTGGCTGGGATTGAACTCGCAAGTAATCGCAGCAGCTGGATCTTAAATGCGGCCTTTGTAGGAGGCATTACTCCCCTCCGCTACTCAGGAGGAGGAAGATGATGATGGGGTCCTTGGGGGTCTCTCAACTTGGTGGTTGTTTTTTTTTTTTCCAAACCTTTCATGACCCCACTAGGTTACTTGATCAGTGCTAGAAAGGAGTTAGCGTTGTGGCTGTCAGGGGCCTGTGCAGCTAGTAGCTGATTCCGACAGCAAGGAGGCTGGTATGGTGCTGCGCCAGCAGCCTTCTCCAGCAGGCTGGAGAAGATGTGGTGCCAGAAGCAGGGACGCAGCCAGGGCCTTCAGACCTCCAGAAGCTCCCATAAGTGAAGAGGAAGACGAGGAGGAGCCTCTTCTCAATGCACGGGTGCGCAGAGCGGCCAAAAAGCAGGAGGGACCCCTCAGGAGGAGGTCTCCTCGAGAGTAAGGCTTGGGGCTAATTGGCCTCTCCCTTCGCCTATTTAAGGAGGAACACCAACTGAAGCAATTTGCAGGGAACAACTTTAGTTCACTCTACTTTCTTGTCTGGATTCTCTGCAAAATTGCTTCTGGGCTTTCTGCCAACCTTAGTAAGATTGTGATTACTTTACTTTGGTTTCTTTTGGGCTGTTAAGAAAGTTTATTAACAGCCTTCATTTGGAAAAGACTGAGTTATTTTAGTAAATTTAAGTTTTGTATAGATTCTGTGTGTGCTGTGTTCTTTGGGGTCCGTAGCTGGGGCAGAACAGTTAAGTTTGAGAGGAGGAGGAGGAGGAGGAGGAGGAGATGATGGTGGGGTCCTTGGTGCTCTCTGAGCTTAGTTGTTTCTTTAAAAAGATATTTCATGACTCAGCTAGGTAACATCATCAGTGTTAGCAATGCGGGGGGTTTGCAGAGAGGAGGAGGAGGGGGGCTGTGGGTTTTTTTGTGCTCTCTGAGCTTGGTGGTTTCCTTAGAGAGTTTCATTCCCCAACTAGTGAATGTCATCAGTGCTAGAAGAGAGGGGGGTTTGCGGAGGAGGAGGAGGAGAAAAGAGGAGGGAAAGGAGAAGGAGGACGACGACTGTGGGGTGCTTGGGGCTCTCAGAGCTGGGTGGGTGTTTTGCAGACGTTTCATGACCCAACTAGGGAACATCATCAGTGCTAGAAGGGAGGAAGAAGAGAGGGAGGGGGAGGGGGATGGCAACTGTGGGGTCCTTGGGGCTCTCTGAGTTGGGTTATTTATTTATTTATTTATTCATTCATTCATTTACTTAAATGTATATACCGCCCTACTCCTGAAGGACTCAGGGCAGTGAACAGCCAAAAGATAAAATACATGTAATACAAACGTTAAAAAACCCGTTAAAATACATTAAATGTTTTGGCCTCCACACAAATGGGGTGGTTTTCCTGCAGACATTTCACATTCTCCTCCTAGAAAGGAGTGGGATTTGCAGAGAGAAAGAGAAGAAGGAGAAGAGAGTGGCTGAGAAAGAGAGAAAGGGAGAGGATGAAAAAGACTCTCTGGGCCTCGGTATTTTCTTGTAGACGTTTTGTTACTGAACTAGGGAACATCATCAGTGCTAGAAGGGAGGAGGAGGACTGGGGGGTCCTTGGGGCTCTCTTGTTTTCTTGCAGACATTTGATGACCCAACTAGGGAACATCATCAGCGCTAGAAGGCAGGAGAATTTGCAGAGAGGAGGAGGACTGGGGGGTCCTTGGGGCTCTCTTGTTTTCTTGCAGACATTTGATGACCCAACTAGGGAACATCATCAGCGCTAGAAGGAAGAAAGACGTGGGGAGAGGAGGAGGAGGAGGAAGGGTGTGGGGTCCTTGTGGCTCTCTGAGCTTGGCGGTTTTCTTGCAAACCTTTCCTGTCCCCACTGGTATCCCCACGGCAAGGGGGCACTGAGGCTCCTTTTTCATGGGTTTCGAGACCCTTCCCAGCCTGCTGACCTGGAAGCTGCAGAGACCCCAAAGAGGAGCTGTCTCTCTTGCACAGGATCTCCCTGTGTCCCTCGGCCCCTTGGAGGAGGAGGAGGAGGAGGGAGGGATCGCCCTCACCCCACTTTCACCCCTGTTGCATTCGGATCGGCAGGGCAAAGAAAGAAAAGAGACCCCGCTCCTTTGCAAGCGGGCTAGTCTGCTGCTTTCTATACACACATACACACACACACCGGATTGTGAAGTTGACATGCATGCTGAATGGGTTTGACATGCATGTTGAATGCTTATTTGTGTTGAGTCTGATTTCTTTTTTTTTAATTTGATTTATATGCCACCCTTCTCCGGAGACTCAGGGTGGCTTACAATGTGTTAAGCAATAGCCTTCATACTTTTGTATATTTTTATACAAAGTCAGCTTATTGCCCCCTACAAACTGGGTCCTCCATTGACCTACCTTAGAAAGGATGGAAGGCTGAGTCAACCTGGAGCCTGGGGAGATTTGAACTTGCAGTAATTGCAGGCAGCTGATGTTAATCACAATGCTTTAGTCTGCTGAGCTATCCAGGCTCCTTTTGTCCTTCACTTTTAATAATGGCATTTTAGAACGATGATCGCTTCAGTATCTAAAGGGTTTTAAGAGCAAAGCAGAACGAGGAGTTGGCCGAATCACTCACTGGGCCGGGGTGGGGGTCCTTCTTTTGGGAAAACCCACCTAAGCATCCTGGGGAGGTGGTTCAACAGGTCCAGTATATCTAGTTAAGCCATGCCCCCCCCCCCTGCTCTGGGTCACTTGGGCACAACCAGACCGTCCTGACCTCTGATGAGCTTTGGCTGCTGCGCTGATGGGCTTTGTCTTCCTGCAACTTGAACCCAGGACCCTGGATTCTGGAAGGACGCTGAAGGTTTTTCAGTCTTCGGCTTTGCAGTTCAATCCTCGTTTGTTTACCAGGACAACAGGACACCTCTCTGTTATACAGGGAGTCCTCAATTTACGACCACCAGGGAGCCCGAAGTTTATGTTAAGTGAGACATTGGTTAAGGGAATGTGGCCCCATTTTACGATTTTTCTCGCCACTTTTGTTAAGTGAATCTCTGCCGTTGTAAAATGAGTAACCCGGTTGTTAAGCGAATCTGGTTTCCCTCATGGACTTTGCTTGTCAGAAGGTTGCAAAAGATGTAATCCCAGGACACTGCAGCCGTCATAAAAGTGAGTCAGTTGTCAAGCATCTGAATGTAAATCACATGACCATGGGGAGGCTGCAACGCTGGAAAATGGTCATAAATCATTATTTTCAGTGCTGTCAGTAACTTTGGTCACTAAATGAACTGCTGTAAATCGAGGACTACCTGTACAGAGAGAGACTTCCTGCTCTCTACTGAATCTTCCAAGGCCTTGGAAATGGAAGCGGGGGGGAGATGTGGGGTGTGGGTTTGATTATATGGGTAGTCCTCAACTTAGTTCATTTAATGACCTATTTGAAGTTACAACAGCACTGTACAAAAGTAAGTTATGACCCTTTTTCACAGTTAACAACAAAGGTGCTTTTTTCAGGAGGCCACTGGGCTTTCTACTTTTTTCTCTGAAGAGGTTTTGCTTCTCATCCAAGGAGCTTCTTCAACTCTGACTAGGATGGTGGGGAAGGGGAGGATTTATATTCCCTGCAGACAGCTGGTCATTTGCATCCTTTTAGAGCAGTGTTTCTCAACCTTGGAAGCTTGAAGATGGGTGGACTTCAACTCCCAGAATCCCCCAGCCAGCAGCGCTGGCTGGGGGATTCTGGGAGTTGAAGTCCACCCATCTTCAAGCTACCAAGGTTGAGACACACTGCTTTAGAGGGTGGTTGAGGCCACTTGGGGGGTTTCTCTGTGTCCCCAGGGTCACCTGAGTGGTGCAAATGGGTGTCGGCCCTTCTTGGCTGCAGGATGTTTTCTGCAGATGTTTTCATGTAAGTCCCACTGATTGATTGTTCTCTTTGACAGGGAATTTCTCCTTAATTCTAAGTTGCTTCTCTCCTTGATGAGTTTCCACCCATTGCTTCTTCTCCTGCCTTCAGGTGCTTTGGAGAATAGCTTGACTCCCACTTCTTTGTGGCAGCCCCTGAGATATTGGAAGATGCTGTCATGTCTCCCCTGGTCCTTCTCATCACTAGACTAGCCAGGCCCAGTTCCTGCAACTATTCATTGTATGTTTTAACCTCCAGTCCCCTAATCTTCTTCGTTGCTCTTCTCTGCACTCTTTCTAGAGTCTTCACATCTTTTTTACATCGTGGCAACCAAAACTGGATGCAGGATTCCAAGTGTGGCCTTACCAAGGCCTTATAAAGTAGCATTCACACTTCACAGGATCTTGATCTTATCCCTCTGTTGATGCAGCCCAGAACTGTGTTGGCTTTTTTGGCAGCTGCTGCCCACGGCTGGCTCCTCTCTCAATGCTTGTCCACTAGGACTCCAAGATCCCTCTCACAGTTACTACTATCGAGCGAGGTTCCACCTGCACCTGTGCATTTGGTTTTTCTTGCCTAAATGTAGAACCTTCCTTTTTTCACCCTTGAATTATATACCTATTTGATCTTGTTCGGCTTCCACGCCCCTCTTATTTGAAAGGGTCTCCTGTTTGCTTCCAGTCTGGAGCTGAAGGCCTCTCACTTCATCCCAGCAATAACACCGTCAGGATCGCTTTAACGGCTGAGCAAATGTTTTTCTCCTGTGTCCTGCTTCTTCTAATTATCTATAATAATTACAGTTCCTCTTATGAAGGAAAGCCAGTTAAGCTGAAATATAGCAGCCTGTCGGGGGGGGTTTTCTTCTTCTGCTTGACGGATAAAAATCCATTGCTAATTGGAGTCTTTGAGGCAATTCCTTGTCTTTTTCTCGCACGCTTCTTGTCCTCCTCCAAGCTTTGCACCTGGGCTCCCTCCAAGATAAAAAGAGAGTATCTAGAAGTACCTGTAATGCTAATGACATGTGAACATGGAACCCCTCCTGGAAATGCAGGCATCGTCCATATTCATATTCTATATTTCTGTCCAATGTGATATTTGTACAGAGACGCCTGGTATGAATATAAGTAATTTATGATGAGCGATCTGTCCGTTTTGTAGAGTTTTTTTCAAAGCCTTTTGTCTTTATTTTGCCAATTTTCCACGTTTGAAATGCCAGCCTGGCTCTAATGGAAGCTACACTTGAGCTTTCTGGTATTTTCTGAAAACAAATGAGAACCGAATTGATTTTATTGCAACAATTTATATGCCTGAGGGGAATATAGACAGGGAATGCAATGGTGAAAAATTATTCAGCAGTTTCCCCAGTTTCCTCGCCGGCCTGATTCCTCGTGAAACTGACCGGTCTCCTTTTCAGATCATCCTAAGCGGGCTGCCATTATTGGAGCAGAAACATTGATTAAGGGGGCAAAATGCCCTCCCCCCTCCTTCCCCCATCAATTGGTAGAGAGTCTTTAGCAGCACAGTTTTGTAAAAGTTGCAATTTTATTATAAGCAGTGAAGATATAAAAATTACCTCATTTTTATAATTGCTTCTTCACAATTTGCTGAGATGAATTAAAGAGGGGGGAAAAAAACCTGTGCCAGAAAAATTCATCCGTTTCAGAATCTGAAGGATCCTCTAGGATTTTTTTTCAAAAGAAACTGCTGTAATCTAATGAAAGCCTTTAGTGTAACGGAATACTTGGAGCTAAAGGATTTTGGGGACCTCTGTGCTCTCTGGGATGGGGTGCTTCCTTACAGACGTTTCATGACCCACTTAGGTAGCATCATCAGTGCTAGAAGGGAGAGTGGTTTGGGGAAGGAGGAGGAAGATGACAATCGTGGGGTCTTTGGTGCTCTCTGAGCTTTGGGATTTTCTTGTAGACATTTCATGACCCTACAAAGGAACAACATCCATGCTAGAAGGGAGAAGGTGTTGTGGAGAGGAGGAGGAGGAGGAAGAGGACTAATATGGGCCTTGGTGCTCTCTGAGCCGCGTGATTTTTTATTTTTATTTTTGCAAACGTTTCATGACCCTACTAGGGAACAGCATCAGGGCTTGAAGGGAGGGGAGTTTGCAAACTAGCATCGACGATGATGCTCCCTAGCTGGGTCATGAAACGCCTGCCGGGAAAACAATCCAAGTCATCGAGCACCAAGGATTCCACTTCTGCATAATGCTGACATTCACAGATTTGTTCCGAAGTTTCTGGAGAAGTGGCCGTGATTTGAACTTCATTGTTCTTCCGCACTGTCCCCTTTAAATCGTGATTTGAATCACTAGTAAAAAGGCTTGGTTTTAAATCGACTCGATTTCAGTCATAATTTTTAAAGAGCGGCTGTCATCTCTGTCCTGCAATGGCTCCTCCTCTGACCCACTGTTGACTCACTGACAGTCCCAGTCCCTTTAATGCAGAGGTCTTCAAACTTGGCAGCTTTAAGACTTGTGGACTTCAACTCCCAGAATTCTCCAGCCAGCTATGCTGGCTGGAGAATTCTGGGAGTTGAAGTCCACAAGTCTTAAAGCTGCCAAGTTTGAAGACCTCTGCTTTAATGGGACGGCTGGTGATGTGGCAGCACTCACCTGTGGGACATGGCAGGTGAATGGATGCCCGCTAACAGGCGCTGCTGCCATGATGGATCTGAAATGACAGGTGCTCTTTAACATTATATTTATCCCCTGCTTGGAAAGTTTCACTTTCATTTTTTTTTTTACTGCTCGCCCTTCCTTCTCACACTTAAAACCTGGTGGTACAGATGCATTTTTCTTCAAACAATCACACAGTTTGTAGCGTACGTTAGATTTGCAAAACAAAATCTAACGCGGGATAAAGGAATATTCCTGAACTTTGTTTTATGACTTATCTCCTGGTTTACTGTGAAATTTGAATAGAATAACGAAGTTGGAAGGGACCTTGGAGTTCATCTAGTCTAACCCCCTGTTTAGGCAGGAAACCCTACACCACTTCAGACAAAGGGTTATCCAACCTCTTCTTAAAAACTTCCAGTGTTGGATCATTCACAACTCCTGGAGGCCAGTTGTTCCACTGGTTTATTGGATATAAATCCAATAAATGAAATGGTTAATTGTCCTCACTGTCAGGAAGTTTTTCCTTAATTCCAGGTTGCTTCTCATCTTGAATTAATTTCCAGCCATCATTTCTTGTCCTGCCCTCTGGTGCTTTGGAGAATAGCTTGACTCCCTCTTCTTTGTGGCAACCCCTGAGATATTGGAAGGCTGCTATCATGTCTCCCCTAGTCCTTCTCTTCATTAAACTAGACATACCCAGTTCCTGCAATCGTCTGAATGTGTGAATGCATCAGTGCAGAGCATGTTATCTCTGCTTGCAGAGCTTGGGATTCCTTGAATGAGTTTATCAAAAATGTGAATATTGCAGAATATACAGCCTCATGCTATATAACTCAGCTCCATTTCATGCTCAATAAACTAAATTATTAATGTATCTTAAATAGAAAACTATCTTTAGATAGATTTTTTACTCCAAAAGCATTCTATTAAAATAAGTTTGATAAAAAAAAATTTAAAATCTGATTTTTTTTAAAAATCAATTTTTATCCACCCTGGTTCGCATATCTTGGCCTTGACTTGGCCTGTGGTATGAAGGAGGCAGTGCAGTTCACAAACCACATTTTAAGGCTTAATGTGTTAAACAAATCAGGGCTTGTTCCAGTTTACATAGCTGGTTAGGCAAATAACTCTGCCTTTGCAGTTTCTGAAATAATCCTCTCTCTCTCTCTCTCTCACACACACACACACACACAAGGTTTGTGGTGCCAATGTGAAACACTTTTGTGAGACTGCAGTGTTCGTGGCTCTTCCGTGGGGTCTTCGGGCTACCCCACCCCATCCGGGCAGCCTTTTCTACAGATCTGCCACGAACCCCTCATTTCCTTCCCTCCCCTCTTTGCAGCCGAAGGCAGCCTTCCTAAATCTAACTAATGTTTTTATAACAGCGTTCTGATCCATTTCTTCACCCACAGCCTGGAGTTAAATGCTTGCAAATGCCCATTTGTCATCTGCATTTCAGGGGGGTGGGGGAGAACCAAGCTGGTTAGAGTCTTAGCCAGCATTGGGAGGGAGGGGGAATTCTTGCTTAAAAGAAATGTGGCTACATTGATTTCCAACTAATCCGGCAATTTAGGGTATCCCGGGAACCTGGGCCTGGCTAACAGCGTCTGGGGCATGTCTGTTTCCTACCAAGAGCCAAGCCAGCTGGGCTCGCACAGAGAGCTATCTTTAAACCATGGTTTCCCAAATTGGCAACTTTACAACCTCTGGACTCCCGGTCCCAGAATTCCCGAGGCAGCAATGCTGGCTGAGGAATTCTGGGAATCCAAGTCCCAAGTCTTAAAGGAGCCAAGGTTGGACAAGTGCCAAGACTGGAGATTTCTGGTCTAGTAGTTAAGGCACCAAGCTAGAAATCGGGAGACGGTGAGTTCAAATCCCACCTTAGCCATGAAACAGTCAAAGTACCAACAGAAGAAAATGCTGGTGGTTCAGGATTGAGCTGAGGGGTCTTTGCTTGTTTTCTCACACACCCCACTCCCTTCTAGCATTGATGGTGTTACCAAGCTGGGTCATGATGAAATGTCTACAAGGAAACAAGCAAGCTCAGAGAGTACAGTCCGGTCCCGATCTATAAATATTTTCTTCTATTGGTAATTTTTTTCCCCCTCTTTTAATCCGGAGGCAAAACATTCATTTTTCACCTTTCATCATTTCTTTAGGATTTTCCTTTTTGTTTTGGACAGGGTGCTTTTGCTATTATTGATGGCCCTCTCATTTAGTTCTAAGTACCTCTGATATAATTTGCATATGGCAGGGAAGACATTATAAAATGCAATACTGCGCCATATTTCATCCCCCTCATTTCTTTCCCCCCAGCCGTTTGTATGGAAAACGAAAATTGATTTTCCTCATCATTTTTTCTACCCGCTTTGGAAATGCAATGCTCCTGCAGCGAAGGGATTATTTGTGTGTGTGTTTGGGGGGGGAGGGGGGGTTGCATTTATTCAGGCCTCTTTCAAGTCTCTCTGGCCTCATGTTGGTCCTGTCCTAGAATTGGGGTGGGGGGTGGGGGTGGGGAATGGAGCCTTCCTTTCCTAACAGCTGCCTCCATCTGGGCTCCCTGGCCTTTGAGTTCCCCTTAAAGCTCCTTCTCGGAAATTGGAAATTGATTTATTGGAGGGCATCCGATTTGAAGGCTGCTCACTGGGATTTGCCATCTCTGTAGGACGGGGCTTGTAGGGAGGCTCTGCGTACAGCTGGAGGGAGGCCTAGGATTGCTGGTGGGTTTGCAATCCCTTCTAGCCCTGATGACGTTATTCAGTTGGGTTGTGAAATGTCTGGGTGAAGACAGCCAAGCTCAGAGAGTAGTTGGCCTCCTTCTCCTCTTCCTCTTCCTTCTCCTCCTTCTCTTGCTTCTTCTCCTCCTCTTCTCCTTCTTTCCCCCCCCCCCCAACCTCACTCCCTTCTAGCCCTGATGCTGTAATCTAGTTGGGTCCTGAAATGTCTGCAAAACCAAGAAACCATGTTCCAAAAACAACAGTCCTCTTCCTCCTCCTCCTCTTTTCCTCCACTCCACCGGCCCCCTCCCTTCTGGCCCTGAGGAGGTTACCTAGTTGGGGGGAATCAAACTTTTACACGAAAACAGCCTAACTCAGCACCAGAGACCCCCACAGTTCAGCCCTGCACTACAAATACTATCTTCCCTCCGTAATTGCTTTTTCTCTCCGATCTCTCTTCTCTCTTCAAACATTTAATCTGAGCTCTGCTTAATCAAACAGCCGTCTTCTTTCGGTGCCAGCCGTGGCTCTGGCCGGGCTGGGCAGCCTGCCTCTGAATTAAGCCCTGAGTATTGATCGGAGGAGGAAGGGAAGGGGAGAGAGAGAGGGTAGCCGCTGCCTGCAGCAGCAGAAAACACAATAACCATGCCTGCCACCCCTGGTGCTGTCCGGAGGGTGCGAGAATCCATCCACTTGGCAATGCCAGTGAAAGCCCTGGCAGGAAGACGGTAGCTACCTGCCCGGCCTTCCTAGCTCTGCTTTCTGGTGATCCCCAGGGACTGAGGGGGTCATAGCCAACCTAGCTAGTTCAGGAGTTTCTCTTCCAGGATCTGAGTCGGTCACCAGGACCGGAGGTCAATCAGGCTAGAGCTGGAAGGGACCTTGGAGGTCTTCTAGTCCACCCTTTTCAACCAGGAACCCCTATACCATCCCAGACCAATGGCTGTCCAGTCACTTCTTAAAACCCTCCAGTGATGGAGCAGCCACAACTTCTGGAGGCAAGCCGTTCCACTGGTTAATTGTCCTCCCTGTCAGGGAATTTCTCCTTAGTTCTAGGTTCTTAGTTGCCTCTCTCCATGCTTAGTTTCCATCCGTTGCTGCTGCTTCTCCTTCCTTCAGGTGCTTCGGGGAATAGGTTGACCCCCTCTTTTTTGTGGCAGCCCCTCAAATATTGAAGTCCTTCTTTTCATCAATCTAAACATGCCCAGTTCCTGCAACCGTCCTTCGTACGTTTCACCTCCTCCAGCCCCCTAATCACCTTTTGTTGCTCTTCTCTGCACTCTTTCCGTAATCTCTCCACATCTTTTTTACATCCTGGCAACCAAAACTGGATGCAAATATATACCAAGGTTTTATAAAGTGGTATTAACACTTCACGTGATTTTGATTCTATCCCTCTCTTGATCCCCTCTTCTTTATGGCAGCCCCTGAGATATTGGAAGACTGCTATCATGTGTGTCCCCCCCCCCATCCTTCTTTTCATGAAAGTAGACAGATCCAATTTCTGCAACCATTCTTCATATGTCTTAATGGAATGGAATGGAATTTTTTATTGGCCGAGTGTGATTGGACACACAAGGAATTTGTCTTGGTGCATAGGCTCTCAGTATACATAAAAGAAAAGATACATTCATCAAGAATCATAAGGTACAACACTTAATGATAGTCATAGGGTACAAAGAAGCAATCAGGAAACTATCAGTGTAAATTGTAAGGATACCAGCAACAAAATTACAGTCATGCAGTCATAAGTGGAAGGAGACGGGTGATGGGAACGATGAGAAGATTAATAGTAATGCAGATTTAGTGAATAGTTTGACAGTGTTGAGGGAATTATTTGTTTAGCAGGATGATGGCGTTGGGGGAAAAAACTGTCCTTGTGTCTAGTTGTTCTGGTGTGCAGTGCTCTATAGCCTCGTTTTGAGGGTGGGAGTTGAAACAGTTGATGTCCAGGATGTGAGGGGTCTGTAGATATTTTCCCAGCCCTCTTTTTGATTCAAGCAGTATACAGGTCCTCCATGGGAGGCAGGTTGGTAGCCATTGGTTTTTTTCTGCAGTTCCAATGATTATCTACAATATACAGTATGTTGTAGCCTCTGCTCTCCTAACCTTGGAGCTGGGCATTCCAGGGCTTCTAAACATTAGCATTTCATCCACTTTTGGCCACTGGTGCCTGAGCTGGTACACACCTCTTCTGCTTTGTAAAGCTCGCAAGTGGGCGACTCTCTCTAGCGCTGCCTTAGAACTCTAGAGCCAATCTTTTGCTGGGTAGGGTCTCCTCCCCCTTACTCGCCCTCCCAAGCCAAGTTTTCTGAACAGAGGAAAAATTGTTTTCTTCTCCAATCAGAGAGAATATTTGTGGTTCGGAGTGGAATGATGGGGTCCCTGGGGCTCTCTGTGCTTGGTTGTTTTCTTGCAGGCAATTCATCATCCAAAGTAGGGAACATCATCACCTCCTGCTTGAAAGGAGGAGGAGGAGGAGGAGAACTGTGGGGGTCCCCTGGCGCTCTCTGGGCTTTTCTTTCTTGCAAACATTTCACTACCCAACTAAGTAACATTATCAGTGTTAGAAGGGAGGGAGGTTTGTGGAAAGGAGGAGGAGGACCAGGTGGGGAGTCATTGGTGGTCTCTGAGCTTGTTTGTTTATTGATTTATATTCTGGATTTTTTAGCCACCCAACTTCCTCAGAGAGAAAAAGGCTCTGGGGTTTTCTGCAGATGTTTCATGACCCAACTAGGGAACATCATCAGCACTAGAAAGGAATGGGGATTGTGGAGAGGAGGAGGAGGAGGAAGAGGAGGATTGTGGGGTCCTGGATGCTCTCTGAGCTTTGATGATTTTCTTGCAGATGTACCCGAACTATGTAACATCATCGGTGCACCCACCTAGTTGGGACCATGGAAAGGTGTGCAAGAAAACAGGTTCAGAGAGCACCATGGACCCCCCCCCTCCTCTTCCTCTCTAGGTTTTGAGTTGCTGGCTTTCTCCGTCCCTCCTGGAAAGCAACAGACCCCTTCCTGCCTTCTTTGCCTCTCCTCCTCTGCTTACCCCCTCTGCGAAAAGGCCCTCTCTGCCTGCCAACAGCCAATGAACTTCACTCCCAGCAGCCAGCATAACAGAGTTGGAAGGGACCTTGGAGGTCATCTAGTCCAACCCCCCCTCCCACCCAAGCAGGAGACCCTACATCATTTCTGACAGATGGCAGTTCTTGAAAGCCTCCAGGGATCCTTAATCTTAATTTCCTATTTCCGAAATTGCAGCAGCCAAGGTGAATTCCTCCTTTTCGGAGGCACTGACCAGTCCGGGGCTGGGAGGGAGGAAGGAAGGAGGCTGCCTTCACCCAGGGGGGTCCCCAAAGATTCAAAGGGCCCCTTGGAGAGATCAGATCTTTCTTGTGAGTCGGGGCTGCTTCCCGAAGACTTCCAAATTGGTACCTAATAAGTGGCTGAAGATTTTGCCTGCTGGCATCCAGAAAGCCCCCTCCCCGCCCCCTCCCCCGCGTTTCATCCTCCTGCAACGCACGGTTTCCCGGCACCATAGTAACTGGGTTTATTTGCTTTTGCAGCCGGCATCTTCTTAAATAAGATTAAGCCGAGTGCGTTAATTCCTACCCAAGTTACTTCTGTTGCGCTCCTCCCAGATTCAGCCCTGCTGCGTTATGCTGATGAAGCTGGAGTTTACTGGAGCTTGCAACTCCTTTTTTTTTTTTAATTTTTGCTGGAAGGACCATTTTGGAGGCAGGGCCCTCAGTGAACCGTGCACCGGAGGCAATCTGGCAAATGACCCCCACTGAGCTCTTATCTATTTATGGCACGGTTTGTAAATCAGCTCTCCATCTCCCCAACGGGGGGGAGGGGGGGGGGCGCAAGGAGTATATATACAAGCCATTGCTGATATGCAAATCACAAACAGAGCAAGTTATTTTTAAAATATTCAGGATGCAAAGTGGGACTCGGGGAAAACCGTCCAAAGCCAGCTTGCCTTTGCAGTCCACATGGGGTGGGGGTGGGGGGTGTCCAGCAGGGAGGGAGATAGGTTGTAGAGCAGTAGAGTAGAATAACTTTATGGGCACTTTTCATTGGCATCCATTAAAATGAAATTTCGTTGCATTCAGTTAGCAGTAGAGATGTTGGGGTCAATTATGGTCATAAATCAAGGACTACCTGTAAGGTCATTGAATTTAGGCTGTCCTTGACTTATGACCCGATCGCTTAGTAACCCTATTGTGAAGTTCCAACAGGCACCCTTGTCTTTTCAAGGACACAGAAGGACACAGAAGGACGTATAGGGACACGTAAGGGTATATAGGGGCATAAGGACACATGAGCCATGGTGGTGCAGTGGTTAGAGGTGGTTGCCAGCTGCCTGCAATTTGGCAGTTCAAATCTCACCAGGCTCAAGGTTGACTCAGTCTTCTCTCCTTCCAAGGTGGGTAAAAATGAGGACCCAGATTGTTGGGGGCCAGAGGCTGACTCTGTAAAACCACTTAGAAAGGGCTGTAAAAAGCACTGTGAAGCGGTATAGAAGTCTGAGTGCTATTACTATTTCTATGAGGAGATATAAGGACACTATCCAAGGACATGTAAGTGTTTCCTTGGAGATAGGGGGAAAATGGTTATCCGGAGCTTCTTTGCGGGCTGAATGGGTCTCTCAGGATCGGCCCTGCCTCCCCTCCCCTCCTCTCCTCGTCTGGCCCAGCGCTGCGTGAGATGCTTCCATGCTTAGTGGGGGGAGGCTCATTGCTCTCAATGGGACGATTGAAGGAAAGATGGGAGGACTGCCTGCAGCTGAGGAGGGGGGGACTGAGAGGGGTTTATTTTTGGTACTTGGCAAGGAGAAGGGAGGGAAGGAAGGAAAGAAGGAAATTAAGATATGAAGGAAGGAGTAGAAAAGAGGAAAGGAGGAAGGAAAAGAAAGAGTAGAAAATAAGCAAAAGAAAGGGAAAGGAAAGGAGGGAGGGAGGGAAGGAAAAAAATAGGAAATAAGGAAAGAAAGGGAAGGGAAAGGAAAGGAAAGGAAAGGAAAGGAAAACAGAAGTAGGAAGAAACTAAGGGAAAGAGAATGGAGGGAGGAAGAGAAAGTAGGGGAAAGGGAGAGGAAGAAAGAAAAGAAAGTAAGAAAGAAGGGAAAGAGGAAGGGAAAGGAAGGAAGAGAAAGTAGGAAAAGGAAAGGAACAGAGAGAGGAAGGGAGGAAAGAAAAGAAAATAAGAAAGAAGGAAAAGAGGAAGGGAAGGCAAGGGAAGTGAGGGAGGAAGAAGGAAGGGAAAGAGAGAGGGAAAAGAAAGGGAAGGGAGGGAGTGAAAAAGAAAAAGTGAAAAGGAAGGAAAAGAAGGAATAGGAATGACAGAAGAAAAAGAGAAGGGGAAGGGAGGGAGGGATAATGGGAGGGGAGGGAGGTGGGACTCCCACATGGGACCTATTGGAAGCAGCTCTTTTCCCATCTGGGAAGTGGCAGGGGGCCCCCCTGCCCGGCTCCCCCTCGGATGGCCCCCGCCAGTATTTCCGGCCTCCCCCTGGCACAGATGGGCAGGAGCCCTGGACTTCCCCCCACCCTGAGCCAAGTCCCCTCCCTCTCCCTCTTGGCTGCAAGGGGTCCCAGCCCTGGTGCTGCTCTTCCTCTCCCGACTGAACGTTTCCTTCTCCCAAGCCAAACAGGGGGACCAAGCGGACCCGCGATGACGAGGACGAGGAGCTGAAGCCGCGGCACAAGCCGGTCGGCTCTCGGGAGCGTGGCCGTTACCGGGAGGAAGACCCTCTGGCGGCCGAGGAGTCCGAAGACGACAAGAAGAAGCTGCTCCACATTTTTGAAAGGGGCGAGGAGGAGGATGAAGAGGTGAGGATCTCGTCCTGCGTTTCCTTGGCTCCTGGCCCTCCATCCCCTGCGGTCGCCTGCTCCCTTCCGGGGCCAAGCGGACCCTCCCCTCTCAAAGGCAACGCTTTAGGGGGGTCCCCACTGACTCAGAAGACGTGGCTTCTCCTACAGTTGGGCAGGAGAAGGAGAAAGCCGTAGCACAGGGGTCTCCAGCCTTGGCCCTTTGACTGCTTGTGGTCTTCAGTCCCAGTTCTGGGAATTGGAACTTCACAAGTCGTCAAGGGGCCACGTTTGGAGACCCCCGTCCCAGAACATAGAATCCTAAGACTGGAAGGGGCCTTGGAGGTCTTCTAGTCCAACCCATTGCCCAAGACAGGAATACCCTTAAATTAGAGGTCTTCAAACTTGGCAGCTTTCAGACTTGTGGACTTCAACTCCCAGAATTGCTATTGCTTAACGCATTGTAAGCCGCCCTGAGTCTCTGGAGAAGGGCGGCATATAAATCAAACCAATAAATAAAAACAAATAAATAAATAAAAAGAGAAAATTGGGAGTTCAGGGACGAAATGAAGGGTCCTTGATGCTCTCTGAGCTTACTTACCAGGCTGAGAGAGCAGCAAGCAGCCCCCTCCCACCAATTGTTATGTGATTTATTTATTGATTGGTTCGATTTATCTGCCACCCTTCTGCGGAGACTCAGGGTGGCTTACAATGCGTTAAGCAGTAGCCTTCATACTTTTGTATATACCTGCTTAGTAGGGCTTTTGCCTCCCCCCCCCCCTCAAGCGGTGTTCTTTTTTTTTAATATACAAAGTCAGCTTATTGCCCCCACAATCCGGGTCCTCATTTTACCTACCTCAGAAGGATGGAAGGCTGAGTCAACCTTGAGCCTGGGGAGATTCAAACTTGCAGTAATTGCAGGCAGCTGGCAGCTAAGTGCTACTTTAACAGCACTTTAGTCCCCTGCACCACCAAGGCTCTTGCAATGCAGCAATGGGGGGGGGGGAGCAATGGGGCGGCGAAATGAGAGGCCCTCCCTCCCAGCTGTCCCTTGCCAGTGTTGGGGGCCTTGATCCAAGAGGGCGGCAAGCGCCACCTTTACCAGGAAGAGGGTCCCGATGCCCTGAAGGGAGTCTCTTCAAACTGGGTTTGTGGGTGACGTTGTCCTTAAACGGGGCTGTCTTTGACCAGGAGGAACCTTTGGACGAAAGCTCCGTCAAGAAGATGATCCTCACCTTTGAGAAGAGGTCTTACAAGAACCAGGAGCTCCGGATTAAATTCCCAGACAATCCAGAGAAGTAAGTTGGGTTTCGGGGGGTTTGGGGGGTGTGGGCCTGTTTCTCTAGGCGCCGCTCTCCGAAAGGTGCCCAGGTGTGAAGGGTGACGGAGGTGCCTCTTCACTCCATTGGAAGGGAGGTTGAAGTTCTCAAGAAGTTTGTGGACCTGTCATCCAGGTCGCAGTTATCCCAAAAGGGGCTTTTTTTCAGGAGGCAACTGGACTTTCTGGGGTTTTTTTTTCTTTCTTTTGAAGAGGTTTTGCTTCTCATCCAAGAAGCTTCTTCAGCTCTGACTGGAGTGAGAAACGGAAGGATTTATACTCCTTGCAGAACAGCTGGTCATTTGCATCCTTTTAGAGCAGAGGTCTTCCGACTTGGCAGCTTTAAGACTTGTGGACTACAACTCCCAGAATTCTCCAGCCAGCTGGCTGGAGAATTCTGGGATTTGATGTCCACAAGTCTTAAAGCTGCCAAGTTTGGGGACCCCTGTTTTAGAGGGTGGTTGAGGCCACTTGGAGGTTCATCCGTGTCCTCAGGCTCACCTGAGTGGTACTCCGTTATAACAGCACTGAGAAAAGGGACTTACGACCCTTTGCATCCTCCCCATGGTCACCTCATCCAAATTCAGGAGCTTGGCACCTGGCTCACGTTTATGGCGGTCGCCCCTTTGGCAATCTTCTTGCAAGCAAAGTCAATGGGGGAGGCCAGACTCCCTTAGTGACTGTGTCACTAACTTAACAACTGCAGTGATTCACGCAAGGACTGCTTCAAGAAAGAACGTAAAATGGGACAAAATTTACTTAACTCTCACTTAGCAAGAGAAATGCTGGGCTCAGTTGTGGTGCTGTGCAAGACATCCAGAAAAGGCTACAGATTCGGTTTGACTATTGACTTATCTGAAGGAATGTTTTCTCTCTCTCTCTCTCTCTTTATATATATATATATATATATATATATATGCGCATTTCTTTTTAGGCCAGGGTTTTCCTACATAACTGAGATCTTTTGGAACCACTACTGAGTGAAATCACAATTCACTACATTTTGGGCTATTCTCCTTATTATGGTTGCAAACAGATTTTAGTGTTGCATTGTGGGAGCCCACTGGGTTCTTCTCTTCATTATGGTTGCAAACAGATTTTAGTGATGCATTGTGGGAGACCCAGATAGCTATTTCTGGCTCATAAGCTCCCACAATGCAACACTAAAATCTGTTTGCAACCATAATAAGGAGAATAGCCCAAAATGTAGTGAATTGTGATTTCACTCAGTAGTGGTTCCAAAAGATCTCAGTTATGTAGGAAAAACCTGGCCTAAAAAGAAATGCACACATTAACCTACAAAATTCTCTCTCTCTATTTCTCTTTCTCTTTTTCTCTTGTTCTCTTTCTCTTTCTTTCTCTTTTTCTTTTTCTCTTTTTCTCTATTTCTATTTCTCTATTTCTATTTCACTGTTCTCTATTTCTTTATTCTCTCTCTCTCTCTCTCTCTCTATATATATATATATATATTTCTCTTTTTCTCTTTTTCTTTCTCTTTCTCTCTCTTTCTTGTTCTCTTTCTCTTTCTTTCTCTCTCTATTTCTGTTTATCTATTTCTATTTCTGTATTCTCTATTTCTCTATTCTCTATTTCTCTCTCTTTCTGTTTCTATTTCTCTATTTCTCTTTCACTTTTTCTCTTTTTCTTTCTCTTTCACACACTTCCTTTTTCTCTTTCTTTCCCTCTCTCTCTGTTTCTCTTTCTTAAGCTCTCTCTCCCTCCCTCTCTCCCTCTCTCTTTCTTCTTTCACTCTCTTTGCCTCTCTCTCTCACACACACACCACCCTCCGCGTTCTCCATTGGGAGGTGATAGAACCCTCTGTGTCCTCGACATCCCATCCGGCATCAGCAACCGCCCTTGATGAAGACCGGTAACTCACTTCCCGAGGGGGCCATTCTGCTGACACTTCCGCTCCCGGTTTCCGTTTAGGAAAGGGCCCGGCCCTGCCTGCCTGTTGGTTTCTCTGGGTGGGCATCTGACATTCAACGACATTCAAGGCAGAATTGCTGCACAGAAGTTCCCTCCATTCCAGGCCTTGGGTGATGGTGACCAAGTCCAGGGAGGGGAAAGCCGAGGCCTGGGCCAGCGCATCTCCTGGAGTTTTGAGCTCTGGAGCCCCGGGATGAAAAGGGCTCCTCTGGATCTGGCCATGAGGATGCTGCTCTTCCCTTTGGTTTACAGCCACAAAGCCCCAAAAAGGCAAAGAGGGGGTTGGGGAGGAAGCAGGGGAGCAAAGGAAGCCTTGTTTGTTTATTTCTTCGGTTGCCATAGGCGCCCAACTCCACCGTCTGACTCTGGGTGGCTCACGCTTCTAAAATTATAAAACTATTTTAAAAAGATGGGAAGAATAACATCTACCATGCAAATAAATACAGGCAATCCTCGGCTTACAACCGCCACGGAGTCCCAAAATTTCTGTTGCTAAGCAAGCATTTTATTACAGTGAATTTTACCTCATTTTACAACCTTCCTTGCCACGGCTGTTAAATGAGTCAGCTATACTTGTTACGATAGTAGCACAGGTGTTCAGCGAATCTAGGCTTCCCCATCGACTCTGCTGGTCAGAAGGTCTCAAAAGGGGATCACGTGACCCCGGGACACTGCAACCGTCATAACTGTGAATCTGAAGTTTGATTTGGGCTTCTTGTCCCAAAGATCCTTTTTCCAGAAGGCTGAGCCTGAGTGGCATGGGAGGCTAATGCCTCCTACTAAAGGCAGCATTTAACATCCAGCTGCCTGCAATTACACCAGTTTGAAACTCCCCAGGCTCAAGGTTGACTCAGCCTTCCATCCTTTCTAAGATGGGTAAATTGAGGACCCAGTTTGTGGGGGCAATAAACTGACTTTGTATAAATACACAGAAGTATGAAGGCTATTGCTTAAGCAATTGTAAACCGCCCTGAGTCTTCAGAGAAGGGCGGCATATAAATGAAATTAAAAAAAAAAAAAGCCAACGGGACTTCCTTGGTATTTTCCTTGAGAACGTTTTGCTTCTCCTCCAGGAAGCTTCTAACATCTGTTCTTGGATGAGAAGTGAAACATTTTCAAGGGGAAAAAAACTCCAAAGAAGTCCAGTTGCCTTCTGGAAAAAGCATCTTTGGCACAAGCAGCCAGATTCATCTCTGAAGGGGTTGTGGCCCGTCAGCCACCTATGCGGATTGTAGCTGATTCTGACAGCGAGGAGGCTGGTGTGGTGCTGCGCCAGCAGCCTGTGCAGCTGGCGCTTGAGTCGGACAGTGAGGAGGCAGGAGAAGAGGTGGTGCCAGAGGCAGGGACTCAGCCAGGGCCTTCATACCTCCAGAAGCTCCCATAAGTGAAGAGGAAGAAGAGGAGGAACCTCTTCTCAATGCACAGGCGAGCAGAGCTGCCAAAAGGCAGAAGTGGCTCCTCAAGAGGAGGTCTCCTCGAGAGCAAGGCTTGGTGCTAATTGGCCACTCCCTTAGCCTATTTAAGGAGGAACACCAACTGAAGCAAGTTGCAGGGAACAACTTCGTTCACATAGCTTCCTGTCTTGTCTTGCTTATCTTATCAGCTTCCTGCAAATTGCTTCTGGGCACTCTGCCAACCATAGTAAGCTTTCAGTTATTATTCTTTGAATTCTTGGCGGCTGTTAATGCAGTTAATTAACAGCCGTTGTTGTAAAAGACTGATTTAATTTAGTAAACTAAGGTTTGAACAGACTTTGTGTGTGCTGCGTTTTCTGGGGTCCGTAGCTGGGGCAGAACACCCCAGAAACCTAAGCCCCCTCCGGGGAATGGAGGGAGGGGAGGTTAAATTGGAATCCTGACAGGGAGATTCGATCTTTTGGATCCTGCTGAAGTTTTGCTCCTCTGTCCGTAGATTCATGGAATCCGAACTGGACCTCAACGACATCATTCAAGAGATGCACGTGATTGCCACCATGCCGGATCTCTACCATCTCCTGGTGGAACTCAACGCCGTGCATTCGCTCCTTGGGCTGCTTGGGCACGACAACACCGATATCCTTCTGGAGGGGGGCAGGTGATCCGCTCTCTTGCATTCGTTTGGGGCTGGGCAGCCGGAAGAATGTCTGGGGCAGGGGCGGGGTGTCGACCGGCTGTCTCCATAGGATGCTCCGGAGGTTAAATCTTGGCAGAAACGGAGTCTGCAGCACCGCCAGGTGGATGCACAGGTGGCCAGAAGGGGGATGTAAATCAACACTGCTGGTGGGGTCTAGTGTGGGAGGCGAGGGAGGCTGGCTAAGAGACCTTTCTCCCTCCCATCCAGTAGGCAAGATTGTCTCCTTCAGTAAATTAGAACTGAATTTTTTGTCTGTCTGTCTCTACCTCTCTCTGTCTACCCCACCCCACTCCACGCCCTCTCTCTCATATTTGCATGCATGCCTAGGTCTGTCTGTCTGTCTATCTAGAGCCTGAGTAGCGTAGGGGAGTAATGCCTCCTACAAAGGCAGCATTTAAGATCCAGCTGCCTGCAATTACTTGCGAGTTCAATCCCAGCCAGGCTCAAGGTTGACTCAGCCTTCCATCCTTTATAAGGTGGGTAAATTGAGGACCCAGTTTGTTGGGGGCAATAAGCTGACTTTGTATAAATATAAATATACAAAAGTATGAAGGCTATTGCTTAGCGCATTGTAAGCTGCCCTGAGTCTCCGGAGAAGGGCGGCATATAAATCAAATAAAAAAAAATCTATCTATCTACCTATCTCTATCATCTGCCTACCTGCCTCTCTCTTTCTCTTGTCTGTCTGTCTATCTATCTATCTATATCTTTCTACAGTATCTATGTAATCTTTCTCTCTAATATCTACCTAACTACCTATCTCTACCTACCTACCTATCTATCTCTGTCTGTCTGTCTGTCTGTCTGTCTATCTATCTATCTATCTATCTATCTATCTATCTATCTATCTATCTATCTATCTATCTATCTATCTATCTATCATCTTTCTTTCTTTCTACAGTATGTAATCTTTGTCTCTAATATCTATCTAACTACCTATCTCTACCTACCTACCTACCTATCTCTCTCTCTCCATCTGTCTGTCTGTCCGTCTGTCTATCTATCTATCTATTTACAGTATCTATGTAATCTTTTTCTCTCTCTCATATCTACCTACAGTACCTACTTACCCATCTCTACCTACCTACCCCCACTCTCTCTCTGTCTCTCTCTCTCTCTCTCTCTCTCTGTCTCTGTCTCTGTCTCTCTCTCTCTCTCTCTCTCTCTCGGGTGTTTAGACACCCTTACCGTCTACCATTCCGGACAAATGGTTCTCCAGTCTCTTCCTGAAATCTTCCAGAGTTGGAGCCCCCACCACTTCTGTAGGAAAGCGGTCCCACTTTTTAATTGTTCTCACTGAGAGGAAATTTCTCCTTGGTTCTAGGTTGGCTGGGTAAATGTGATGAAATGTGAGAAAGGATGTATGGGGAAGAGCCTGGGGGCTGGGGAATTCTGGGTGTCGAAGTCCACAAGCCTCAAATTCGCCAAGATTGGGCACTCCTGTCTGTCAGGTTTGTTTTCCTGGGCCCGCTTCTTCCCAAGGGGGTGATTAGGGCAGCCTCTGTCGGCCCCGTGAGCCGGCAGCTGGGAGTTCTTTCTGTCTGTTATCTTGAGTCGACCTGGAATGGCAGAGGAAAAACCTGCAGAGGCTTTTGTGAAAATTGCCTGCAAGGCTGCCTTGGACATTTAAGAAATCTCCCAAACACCATCCGTCTGATGTCAGCCTGTCGCCTTTCCTACTTACTGATAAGTAACAGTTGAAAAACTCTGTTTAGAAATGTTATCTTGGCCAGGAAGGAAGACGGGCTAGATGAGAAGGCAGAATTAAAAAAAAAAAAAGATTTAAGAACAAGATTTCAGATGTCCTTTGAGAACAAACCCAAAAAAAAAAGAAAAGGATTTTTCCCCCCTGGTTCTTTGAAGGTGCTGCATGATGTCCCCAGGGGGCTTTTCTCCCAGCAGCAATTAGACTTGGTTGATTTTTTTCTGGGAGACGTTTTGTTGCTCATCCAAGAAGCTTTTCCCATCCTAACTAACCTCTTCAAGGGAAAAAAAATCAATAAAGTCTAGTTGCTGCTGGGAGAAAAGCCCCTCTGGGACAACCATGACCTGGATGCCTGAGAATTTCCATAGGTAGGTTACACAGTGGAGGTTTTTGGCATCCTGAGCAGTGTGTGAAAATGCCTGTGCATGCTGACATCAAATTGGAATGGAATGGAATAGAATAAGGAATAGAGTAGAGTAGAATAGAGTAGAAATAGAAGAGAAGAGAAGAGAAGAGAAGAGAAGAGAAGAGAAGAGAAGAGAAGAGAAGAGAAGAGGAATTGGAATTGGAATTGGAATTGGAATTGGAATGGAATGGAATAAGTAGAGTAGAATGGAAGGGAAGGGAAGGGAAGGGAAGGGAAAATATGGAGTGGAATGGAATGGAATAAGTAGAGTAGAGTAGAATTAGAATTGGAATGGAATGGAATGGAATGGAATGGAATGGAATGGAATGGAATAGAATAGAATAGAATAGAATAGAATAGAATAGAATAGAATAGAATAGAATAGAATAGAATAGGGAATGGAATGGAATGGAATGGAATGGAATGGAATGGAATGGAATGGAATGGAATGGAATAAGGAGTAGAGTAGAGTAGGGTAGGGTAGGGTAGAGTAGAATAGAATAGAATAGAATAGAATAGAATAGAATAGAATAGAATAGAATAGAATAGAATAGAATAGAATAGAATAGAATAGAATAGAATAGAATAGAATACGGAATGGAATGGAATGGAATGGAATGGAATGGAATGGAATAAGGAGTAGAGCAGAGTAGAGTAGAGTAGAGTAGAGTAGAGTAGAATAGAATAGAATAGAATAGAATAGAATAGAATAGAATAGAATAGAATAGAATAGAATAGAATAGAATAGAATAGAATAGAATAGAATAGAATAGAATAGAATAGGAGAAATTGGAATGGAATGGAATGGAATGGAATGGAATGGAATGGAATAGAATAATAGAATGGAATGGAATGGAATGGAATGGAATGGAATGGAATGGAATGGAATGGAATGGAATAGAATAGAATAGAATAGAATAGAATAGAATAGAATAGAATAGGGAATGGAATGGAATGGAATGGAATGGAATGGAATGGAATGGAATGGAATGGAATGGAATAAGGAGTAGAGTAGAGTAGAGTAGAGTAGAGTAGAGTAGAGTAGAGTAGAGTAGAACAGAACAGAACAGAACAGAACAGAACAGAACAGAACAGAACAGAATAGAATAGAATAGAATAGAATAACTTTATTGTCATTTTGAATATACACTAATCTGCAAATGAAATTTCGTTGGATACAGCTCATTGAGTTTAACGCAGTCAAGCTAGGAGCAACTGGCCATAAAACGTGGGTTAGTCTGCTTTATTGTGTTCCCCAAAGCTTCTTCTGGTTGCGAATGTTGCAACCTCAGAAAAGCAAGGCAGGAAGAAAATGGACTCCTTTGAACTGTGGTGTTGGAGAAGGCACCTGCGTCTTCTTTGGACAGCCAAGTGGACCAACAAGGAAGCCCTGGAGCACACAAGACCAGGCATCTCACTGGAAGGCAATAATCACAGAACCATGTCTCGCTTTGGTTATGTCATGCCGGGGAATTCACTGGAGGAAGCGATTCTGTTTGGAAGAGTCAGTGGTTAATTTGGCTGTGCCAAAACTGTAGTCGATTGTGGGACCTTCCATGGCTAGGATGCATTTTAATTTGTATATTTGTAGAGTGAGGTGTAGTTATGGGGGACGTGGCTTCCTATGTTCCCCATAGCTACCTCTGGTTGGGAAAGTTGGATCTTAAAATCAAGACAGGAAGAAAATTGACTTCAATTGTGGTGCCTGGAGAAGGCTCCTGAGTACTCCTTGGACAGTAAACTAACAAGCAAGCACAGAAGCGCATCACACCAGACCTGTCCCTGGAAGGCAAAACCACCAAATTGCATCTCACTTATTTTGGCCGTGTCTTGCGGGGAAATTCACTGGAGAAAGCAATTACGCTGGGAAGAGTTTCCGGTCAAAGGAAACCAAAGAACATGGTGGCTGGACACCATCAAAGCTGACCCCGGCCAGAGCAGTGAAGGGCTGAAGGAAGTAGGGCGAGATCGGAAGATGTGGAGAGACCATTTGGCCCACAGAGTCACCAAGAGTCAGACATGACTGCATGGATAGCGTCAGCATCGTCATCAAACTGAAACCGTCCAACTGGGCCCTCAGTTCAGAGAGGGGAGGAGGCTTCCATGCCTGGGTTTTTTGCGGGTTTTTTTGGTTTGCGTATGAACTATGCAATGCTGATCTCTGCAGATACCCCCCCCCTCCCCACTTCTTCAGTTTAAAAAACAACAGCAGCAGACCCGAAGTAAATTTATCCAGAAATATTTCCTCTGCGTAAGCAGCTCTGCGGCTTTGACAGTTCCTTTCCCCAAGGTTTTTCTGAAGGCTTCAGCAGCCTCAGCAACATATCATTTGTTAAAAGGTTGACTTAGATGGGCTGGTCATGTGGACGGACATAAATGATGGAGGCCTTGCTAGTGACAGCCTGGAAGGAGAGAAAATTCGACCAGTTGTGTCCCCCTCAGCCATGAGAAGTCTGGGAGGACAATGGCCATTACGCCGCTTTTTAAGGCCTTGGTAAGGCCACACGTGGAATATTCATCCAGTTTTGGTTGCCACGATGTAAAAAAGATGTTGAGACTCTAGAAAGAGTGCAGAGAAGAGCAACAGAGGTGATTAGGGGGCTGGAGATTAAAACATATGAAGAATGGATGCTGGGATTGGGTATGTCTAGTTTAATGAACAGGAGGACTAAGGGTGGCGTGATAGCAATTTTACAATATTTGGGGGGCTGCCAAGAAGAGGGGATCAACCTATTCAAAGTAACTGAAATCAGAACAAGAAGTGAAGGATGGAAACTACCATATTTTTCAGAGTATAAGACGCACTCCTCCCCCCCAAAAGAGGGTGAAAATTTGGGTGTGTCTTATACACCAAATATAGCCCCCCCCCCACCCTTTGGCCTCTGCCTCCCAGCAATTTATCTCCTTGCAGCAAACAGCCCGTTTCAGCTTCAGCACAGTCTGATTAGCACAAGCAGCTGAATGTCGGTTGGATCGGCCTCCCGACCCTCAGATGTTCAGCGGCAGGGATTGCCGTTGCCTATGGCCGCGTGGGCCTTTGCTGTTTGCTGCAAGGAGGCAAATTGCTGGGAGGCAGATTTTTTTTTTCTTGTGCTAATCAGGCTGTGATGAAAATGAAACTAAAGCAGGCTGTTTGCTGTTTGCTGCAAGGAGGCAAATTGCTGGGAGGCAGAGGCAGATTTTTTTTTCTTGTGCTAATCAGGCTCTGCTGAAAATGAAACTGAAACAGGCTGTTTGCTGTTTGCTGCAAGGAGGCAAATTGCTGGGAGGCAGAGGCAGATTTTTTTTTCTTGTGCTAATCAGGCTCTGCTGAAAATGAAACTGAAACAGGCTGTTTGCTGTTTGCTGCAAGGAGGCAAATTGCTGGGAGGCAGAGGCAGATTTTTTTTCTTGCTTTCCTCCCCCAAAAAGGTCTTATGGTCCAAAAAATGCGGTAATCAAAGAGAGAAGCAACTTAGAACTAAGAAGAGAAGTTGCCTCCAGAGGTTCTCGGTGCTCCATCACTGGATGAAGTTTTTAAAGAAGAGACTGGCAGCCACTTGTCCGAAATAATATAGGATCTCCTACTTGGGCAGGAGCCTGGACTAGAAGGCCTCCCTCCAAGGTCTCTTCCGTCTCTACTCTAAGTTGCAGGAATTGGGTATGTCTACTTTAATGAGAGAAGGGCTCCACTGTTTGAAGGGCTGCCACAGAGAAGAAGGAACCCACCTATTCTCCAAAAGGCAGCATGGGAAGCAACGGATAGAAGCTGACCGAGGAGAGAACCAACCTAGAACTAAGGAGAAATTTCCTGACAGGGAGAACAATCAAATCAGCAGAACAACTGGCATTCAAAAGCTGTGATTGCTGCATCCCCGGAAGCTTCTTAAAGCAGTCTGGACAACCATTTGTCTGAAATGGTGTAAGGTCTTCTGCTTGGCCGGGGGGTTGGACTAGAAGACCTCCAAGGTCCCTTCCAACTCTGTTACTTTGAGCCTGCCAGGTTTTTCGTGGCTCCCTCCTGCTTTTAGTGCTGGGCTCATCCTGCATTGAAGTGGAATCCGGGCATGGTCTTGCCGTCCTGGGGGAAGCAGCCTTTGCAGGCAATTGGCAAAATATTAGGAGGCAAACCATGAAGCCCTGGCAGAATCCTCTTGTGCAACACACACACACACACACACACACACACACACACACACACACACAGAGCAGCATGCAAGAGAGGCGGTTGTGAGGCAGCCAGAGAAGGTCTCCTTCCATCGGGAGGGATTTGCATGGGATTCGGAGAAGGAGAAGGCCTGAAGAGAATGCAAAGCAGCCCCTGTTTGATGAGAGTCGATGCCCTGAGAGTAAACAGTGGGTAAAATCTCCATAAATAAAGTTAGTGGGCCAGGAGGCTCTTCTGCGGAAGGTGAGCCAAGATGCAAGCAGAAGATAATGCACCAATAATGGTTCCAATTAGCAGAGCCCATCCATCAGCATCCAGAGCCGTCAGAGGACCTTCTCTCTTGCTGACACAGCTTGGGAGGGGAGAGGGGTGAAGTCGGACTGCTCTGCCCAATGAGGAGAACACAAGGCCCCCACTATCCAGTGCCTTAAGGGGCTGGATGGAAACCAAGGAAGGAGAGAAGCATCGCAGAAATAAGGAGACATTTCCTAACAGCGAAATTTAGGCATTTCTGGTTTTGCAGTGGAATAGAAGTTGCCTCCAGAAGTTGTGGGTGCCTCATCACGGGAGCCTTTCAAGAAGGGATTGTGTGAAATGGTATAGGATCTCCTGCTTGAGCCAGGGGTTGGACTAGAAGACCTCCAAGGTCCCTTCTGGCTCAATTCTGAACAGCCTAATAAAGGGGAGGACTCAGGGTGACATGATAGCAGCCTTCCAATACTTGAGGGGCTGCCACAGATAAGAGGGGGGTCAACTTATTCTCAAAACACCTCACCTGAAGACAGGACAAGCAGCAACGGATGGAAACTATTCAAGGACAGAAGGAACTAAGGAGGAATTTCCTGACGGTGAGAATAATTAACCAGTGGGACAGCTCACCACTAGAAGCTGTGAATGCTCCAACACTGGAAGCTTTTAAGAAGCAACTGGGCAGCCCCTTCTCTGAAATGATAGATGGTCTCCTGCTTGAGCAGGGGGTTAGAATAGAATAACAGAGTTGGAAGGGACCTCGGAGGTCTTCTAGTCCAACCCCTTGCCCAGGCAGGAAAGCCAACACCACTTCAGACAAAGGGTTATCCAACCTCTTCTTAAAAACTTCCAGTGTTGGAACATTCACAACTTCTGGAGGCCAGTTGTTCCACTGATCAATTGTTCTCACTGTCAGGAAATTTCTCCTTTGTTCTAAATTGCTTCTCTCCTTGATTAGTTTCCACCCGTTGCTTCTTGTTCTACCCTCAGGTGCTTTGGAGAAGAGCTTGACTCCCTCTTCTTTGGGGCAGCCCCTGAGATATTGAAAGGCTGCTATCCTGTCTCCCCTAGTTCTCCTTTTCATCAAACTAGACCTACCCAGTTCCTGCAACTGTTCTTCGTATGTTTTAGCCTCCAGTCCCCTAATCCTTTTTGTTGTTCTTCTCTGCACTAGAGAGAGTCCCTTCCAACTCTATTCGTCTGTTATTCAGCATCAGGGCTAGAGGTGACATGATAGCATCTTCCAATATTTGAGGGTCTGTCACAGAGAGGGGGGGGGGGTCCGCCTATTCTCCAAGGCGCCTCAGGGCAGAACAAGAAGAATGGATGGAAACTTACCAAGGAGAGAAGCAATCTGGAACAAAGGAGAAATTTCTTGATAGTGGCAACAATTAGTCAGAGGAATGACTTGCCTCCAGAAGTTGGGGATGCTCTTAACACTGGAGGCTTTCAGGAAGAGACTGAAGAGCATGGTCTAGGCCCGTGAGGGTGAACCTACGGCATGGGTGCCACAGGTGGCACAAGGAGCCCTCTCTGTGGGCACGCGAGCCGGCACCCAGCTCAGCTCCACTGCGCATGTGCCCGCGCTTCCCGCCGGCCAGCTGATTTTCGGGTCTCTGCCCTGCAAGCTGGAGATGCCTGCGCATGTGGAGGGAGGAAGCTACCTTTCTCCTCACTTTCTGCTGCCCGTGCCTTCCCAATCTCCAGAGATTCCCCTGCTAGTGCTGTTTTGGGAGGCGAGGCTCCCCCCCCAGCCGTTTTGGGATGTAAGGCCAAAAGGGGAGGGCATGCATGCGTGGGGGGGGGAGGGGAGCACGGGGGTCCTGTGCGCATGTGCAGGGGGGCTGGGCATGCGGGAGGGGCATTGCATTATGGGTGTGGGCACGCGGGCACGCTTTTGGCACGGCCAGGAAGAAAAGGTTAGCTTTCAGTGGTCTAGGCTTTCCTGATTGAGCAGGGGGTTGGACTAGAAGACCTCGAAGGCCCCTTCCAGCTCTCTTACTCTGTCATTCTCCCAGTGCCTGGATGTCGGTTGGTAGCCAAGGAGGCACTCTGGGTCGGTCACCAGGACCAGAAGTCCGTGGGGAGCCAAGCCTGGATCGGAAGCTGAGATGGGAAGCCATGAGCTGGTCCTTCCCTTATCCTAGTTTACCTTTCCAAGATGAGCGGAGAGCAGAATTTCTGCTTGATCTCAAACCTGCCAATTTATTCCGCTCCCTCCCCCAGGGCTCCCGTTTGAAACGCCAAGGATAAATGGTGAGCGAACGATTGCTATTCAGAGAAAGAAAAAGAAAAAAACCCCACCTTGCATGTCTCACCATTGGCATATCAATTTACAGGACACGCTTAAGAGTTTTGACATATAGCATCACGTTTCCCTGAGGACATGTCTCTCCCTCGAGTCTTGAACCCGCCATTTTCATCTTTAAATCACTCTCCGAAGTGGGGAAGAGAGAAAAAACCTCCACCGTTTTCTCTTTGTTGCTAAAATTCACTTCTATCGCGCTGCTGCGTACAACAGGCAAGAAAAAGTATCAAAAGATTAGGAAGCGAATTCAGCTGAGCGGCCGCTCAAGCCCATCACCGACATGTTTTGACATCAAGGCTTGTCAGACAGGTGCTTGGCAGGTCTTCTGAACCAGACGCGGGGAAGAACAAACTGGTTTGTTGATGTCCCCCGGTGGTGGGCTGACGCGGCTTAAAGCATCTCTCTTTATTCACTTCCACTTCATTTGATTTTCTCTTCTGCAGCTATTTGGGAGCAGATCATCTGAATTACCGTATTTTTCACAGTATAAGACGCACCTTAGTTTTTGGGAAGGAAAATAAGAAAAAAGCCAATTGGAGGGTGGATCGGCTTCCCGAAATACGCCCAATCAGCTGTTTCCAAAGGTGAATTTTAGCAACAGGTTCGTTGGTTGTGAGCTCTGAGCCTTGCCTTTTTTTTTCAGCCTCTGAAAGCCTCCAAAACAGAGCTTCAGAAAAAAAGCCTCTGAAACTTTTCTGAGGCTTTTTTTCTGAAGCTCTGTTTGGAGGCTTTTTTTCTGAAGCTTTGTTTCTGAGGCTTTTCTCAGCCTCTGAAACCTCTGTTTGAGAGACTGGGTGGGGCTACATTCAGAGTATAAGATGCACCCAGATTTTCACCCTCTTTTTTGTGGGGGGAAAGGTGTGTCTTATACTTGAAAAATACAGAAAGTGACTTTTCTCCCCGGTAGTAAAATATTATTGCATCAAGCACCTTTATTATTTTTACTTGAAATAGGATAAGTTGGTCAAGGGACACTATAGTTGTCGGCTTAACAATGGTTCATTTAGTGAGCATTCAGAGTTACAACAGCACTACAAAAAGTGACTTAGGACCATTTCTCACACTTATGACCGTTGGAGGCTTTTGAGAAGAGACTGACATGGTATAGGTTCTCCTGCTTGAGCAAGGGAGTGGACTGGAAGACCTCCAGGGTCCCTTCCAGCGCAGTTATCTGAATTCCAGGCAGAGGGCGGAGGAGACCATCGCCTGTGGAACGAAGGTTTCCTTGGTGCATCTCAAAAGGGCCCTCAGAAGAGCTGCCACGTAGGACATTTCAGAATCCGGGCGCCCAAGGAAGAATCAAAACTGAGCTGGAGAAGACCCCAAGCCCCTAATGAGCAAGACGGGGTTGCGGTTGGAGGAACGGCCTCTGAAGCCGGAATCTGAGCTTAATGAGTAGAAATAGGGCACTGCACTCTAAGGGCATCTCATGGGGCTGTCCAGTCTTCTTTTGTTAATTGCTTGCAGCCTTATTAAGAGGCTGCCTCTTCTCTGGGTAGCAGCAAAAACACGGTTTTTGCAGCCCTGGAGTTTTGCACGGATGGTTTATGGCAGGTTTGTCCACATTTGCAATTCCTTCCTAGCAAAGATGCAACTGGGCTTTCCGATTTTTCTCTGAAGTTTCACTTCTCATCCAAGAAGCTCTTCAGCTCTGGCTGGATTGGGGAGGGGGCCGTGGGGGGGCTGGTTGGTGGATGGTCAGAGCTGAAGAAGTTTCTTGGATGAGAAGCAAAACATCAAAGGAAAACCCAGAAAGTCCAGTTGCCTCTTGAAAAAGCACCTTTGGGACAACCAGGACCTGGATGACTGAGAAGCTCCATAGATACTTCCTAGTGGGAAACCAAGCAACTCGGAAATGTGAATTGGAACCCTAAATCGGGGGTCCCCAGCCTTGGCAGCTTTAAGACTTGGGGACTTACAAGTCCAACCTGAAGTGGGAATCTTGATCCTAGACCAGGGGTGTTCAACCTTTCTCAACTTGAAGGCTTGTGGACTTCAATTCCCAGAATTCCAGAGTTAACTGTTCTCTGAGAAGGTGTGGGGGGAGGAAGTTGTTAAGTAGTTTTGAAAAACTTTCTGTGCCCCACATTCCTGGACACCCAAGACTTCGCCTAGCTAGTAATCGAGTCACCAAATCTGGCCTCAGAAGATGGAGAGGTCAAGAAATGTCTCTTAAAAAATTGGAGGTTGACTTTCAGATGTTGGGTGGATGGATGGATGGATGGGGAAATTGTGTTGATACGGCCGTTGATTTTAGGTGGCTAACAATAATAACACCAGAATAGGAAAAAGGATGCAGAATGATTCCCCTGGAGGGATCAGCTCTCACTAACCATGGGCGCACATCCAGACCCCAGGAACCTTGGGGGGGGGGGGGGGTTGAAGAGTTGTGTCCTCAGAGGTGTTTGAAGAAGAGCAGGATGGGGGGGGGGGTTGTTAACTGTAAGTTAGATTAATTTAGATGATTTTTGTTTTTTTTCTCTCTTTTTTTAATACCCTGTATTTTACTCTGGGAAGTTGGGGAAAGGAGGGGGAGGGAAGAAGAGGGGGGGGCTGTTGGGAGGGGAGGAATGTCTTTTATTTTGCATTGTTATAAAACTTTTCAATTAAAAAAAAGAAGAAGAGCCGGATGGAGGTGTTTCAGGTCCCTGGGGGAAGGCTCTTCCCCATTAGAAGTGAGTGGGAGCTTGCATTCTTTAAAGAATCGCTAAACGTGGAAGGCCCAACAGTTACTTTTGAAGGGCACTGATCCCTGCAGACATTTTGGGGTGTCATTCCGGGTGTTCCCCTAGTTGCCAGGAAGGAGGTTCTGCTTGTTTGCCTTAACCCTGACCCTACATGTCGCCATTGCGGTGGTGGATCTTCTGCAGGAGCTCACAGACATCGACACCCTGCACGAAAGTGAGGAAGGGGCGGGGGTCCTCATAGACTCCTTGGTAAGTAGCACCTGGTGGCATCTTGGGCTGGGCTGGGGGTCGAACCCTTGAAAGCGAAGCGAGATCTTTTGTGGAGGCCAAGCATTTCTTTGGAAGGACTCCTGAGCCCTCTGGATGAGCACGCCCAGCACTGATGATGTTCCCTAGTTTGGTCATGAGACGTCTGCAAGAAAACAATTCCGCTCAGAGAGCACCAGGGACCCCATAGTCGTCCTCCTCCTATCCACAAACCCCCCTCCCTTTTAGCACTGATGATGTTAGCTAGTTGGGTCGTGAAAAGACGAACCGCCAATCTCATCGCCAAAGACTAATTCTTCCCCCTCCTCCTCCACCACCACCACACCACCACCACCACCCCTTTCTAGCAGTGATGATAGTTGGGGGATGAAAGGAAGCCGGGAGGCTGAGAGAGCGCCAGGGACCCAGCTCGGAGCTGCAAAGATTCCTGCGGCTCCCACGTGACGCCCTTCAGCGCTTGGCACGCAGTTGTGTTACCTTCCCGAGGTTAATGGCGGTCGCCCTGGAGGCTGCTCCGCTGCTTGGCCACAGAATAGAAAGGCAGAAGGTGAAGCATCCCGAATCTCTCGCGCAGGGAAGCAATAAACCTGGACGAAACCTTTTGTCTCGGCTCTTTTCTTCTGGCTTATTGACAGGCGCAGGGCTCCCGAGCGCATTTTATTGTTCGCTTGGAGCAAGAGGGGACCGGTGTTCCTTTCTTCCATGGAAATAATTACTCTCTCCATCGGAGCCCAGATTGCCGAGATAATTCAGGGCTCACCAAGGGTCCCTCTGCCACGATCAAGTGGGGAGAACGCGCCGGCCTGCCGGGCTGAATAGCCTGCTGAATGGATCGGCAATTTCCTCTGCAATTTGGAAAGCTCGGTTGGACTAATTATTCTTCTGTGCTTTTGCCAAGTGAGGCTCAGCCTGCTGGGGCCTTTCCTGCATGCCTCAAAGGAATAAGAGAAGGGACCTTGGAGGTCTTCTAGTCCAACCCCCTGCTCAAGCAGAGACTCTGTGCCATTCTTAAAAGTGATGAAGCACCCACAACTTCTGGAGGCAAACTCTTCCATTGATGAATAGTCCTCACTGTTAGGAAGTTTCTCCTTGCCTCTTCCAGGTTGCTTCTCTCTTTGATTAGTTTCCATCCGCTGCTTCTCGTCCTGCCTTCTTTGGTGCTTTGGAGAATAGGTGGGGGCCCTCTTGTTTGGGGCAGCCCCTCAAATATTGGAAGACTAAACTGGAAGGGGCCTTGAGGTCTTCTACCCAGCCCTCTGCTCAAGGAGGAGACCCTATTCCGTTTCAGACAAATAGTCTGAATAGTTCTCCAGCCTCTTCTTTAAAAGATGTTGGAGCACCCACAATTTTTTTTTAAATTTGATTTATATGCCGCCCTTCTCCGGAGACTCAGGGCGGTTTACAATGCGTTAAGCACTAGCCTTCATCCTTTTGTATATTTTATACAAAGTCAGCTTATTGTCCCCACAAACTGGGTCCTCCGTTTACCTACCTTAGAAAGGATGGAAGGCTGAGTCAACCTTGAGCCTGGGGAGATTCGAACTCGCAGTAATTGCAGGCAGCTGAATGTTCTTTCTTTCTTTCTTTCTTTCTTTCTTTCTTTCTTTCTTTCTTTCTTTCTTTCTTTCTTTCTTTCTTTCTTTCTTTCTTTCCTTCCTTCCTTCCTTCCTTCCTTCCTTCCTTCCTTCCTTCCTTCCTTCCTTCCTTCATCTTTCTTTCTTTCTTTCTTTCTTTCTTTCTTTCTTTCTTTCTTTCTTTCTTTCTTTCTTTCTTTGATTTATATGCCGCCCTTCTCCGGAGACTCAGGGCGGTTTACAATGCGTTAAGCAATAGCCTTCATGCTTTTGTATATTTTATACAAAGTCAGCTTATTGCCCCCACAAACTGGGTCCTCCGTTTACCTACCTTAGAAAGGATGGAAGGCTGAGTCAACCTTGAGCCTGGGGAGATTCGAACTCGCAGTAATTGCAGGCAGCTGAATGTTCTTTCTTTCTTTCTTTCTTTCTTTCTTTCTTTCTTTCTTTCTTTCTTTCTTTCTTTCTCTCCTTCCTTCCTTCCTTCCTTCCTTCCTTCCTTCCTTCCTTCCTTTCTTCTTTCTTTCTTTCTTTCTTTCTTTCTTTCTTTCTTTCTTTCTTTCTTTCTTTCTTTGATTTATATGCCGCCCTTCTCCGGAGACTCAGGGCGGCTTACAATGCGTTAAGCAATAGCCTTCATACTTTTGTATATTTTATACAAAGTCAGCTTATTGCCCCCACAAACTGGGTCCTCAATTTACCCACCTTAGAAAGGATGGAAGGCTGAGTCGACCTTGAGCCTGGGGAGATTCGAACTTACAGTAATTGCAGGCAGTTGAATGTTAATAACAGGCTTTAGCCTGCTGAGCTATCCAGGCTCTTATTTTTCTCCTTGATTAGTTTCCATCCGTTGCTGCTTCTCCTTCCTTCTGGTGCTTTGGAAAATAGCTTGACCCCCTCCCCTTTGTGGCAGCCCCTCAAACACTGCTATCACGTCACCCTTGGCCCTTCTTTTCTCTCGATTAGCCATTCCCCATTCCTAACAACCGTTCTTCAGGCGTTTTAGCCTCCAGCACACACACCCCTCCCTTTAATCCTTCTTGCTGGCTTTCTCTGCACTCTTTCTAGAGTCTCAGCGGGTTTTTTTTAATCATGGCAGCCGAAATTGAAGACAAGGATGTGCATGGCAGCTTGGTCGCTTCTGTAGCTTCTTATTTTGTGTCTGGAGCTGCCAAGGCTGGCAATACGAGAGAGAGGGGGCGGGGGGCGGCTGTGCCAGGGATTCACCCTTTGGACTTTCCCCTTGGATCCTGGCAGGGGAAACGGGTTGCCTTGTGCTGGTCTCGGCCCTTGGGTGGGAAGATGGAGGGGAATTGGACGGGGCAGGTGATGGCGCCCGGGAGGTTGCAGGCTGGCTGCCCTGCAGGCAAGTTGCTGGAGGCTTCCTGCCATCTGGGAACTTCTGCCCTGAAGCTCATCCTTGGAGGTGCCGCTTTGTCTTCCGGCAGCGCTCTGTGTTCTTTCTGTGAGCTGCACTAGGGCTGGAAGCTCACCCTGTGTGTGCATCTTCCCTTTGAACACCAAGAGGCCCTTAAGGGTCCCTTCATCCCGGCCATGGTTCTGCTTGGAAGCAGCAGGCAAAGAGGGAGCCCAGAGGCTGTGGGAAGGCCACAGTGGACACATCCAGAACCTGGCTCCCATCTTGAAGTTTGCAAGCTCCCAGCTCTGTTTGCTTACTTTTTTATTTCTTCCATCAATTAATCAATTGTGAAAATTCTTTCGATCAGCCTGACTGTTTCCTTCCCCTCCTGCTTTGACTCCTCTTCTTTTCTCTTCCCTTCCCTTCCCTTCCCTTCCCTTCCCTTCTCCTCTCCTGTCCTGTCCTCTCCACTCTTCTCCTCTTCTCTTCTCTTCTCTTCTCTTCTCTTCTCTTCTCTTCTCTTCTCTTCTCTTCTCTTCTCTTCTCTTCTCTTCTCTTCTCTTCTCTTCTCTTCCACATCCCATTTTAGAGTTCTATTTCCAAAAGCCCCAAAGAAGGGGTATTTTAGACAAGATCCCCGTCCCTCCTTCCATCTTTCAGCAGAGCAATTTTCAGTCCCTGAAAGGCGGCATTTCTGCTGGACACCAAAGCTGACGGTGCTTGTCCCATCAGCAGATGCTGCGGCAAAGCACTTCCTTCTCCGCCATCGCTGTGTGCAGCCAGCAGCCGTCCAGCTGACCTTTCCTCGGCGGTCAATAAATTGCTTGCTGGAGGAAACACAAAGAGCTGCTTCCCGCCGGCTTTGCAGATCAAATTCTGTATGTTCCTGAACAGAAGTGGAGGCTTTCCTTACATCAAGTTAATTTGCTCTTCTGCCTGATTTGGCTGCCTTACAATCTTCACTCCCCATTTATTTAGTTATTGGTTAATTTGGTACAGCTGCCCTTCTCCTACCAGTGGCGAACAGTTATTATTGTTTTTACACTTGTATAGTGGTATTGATTGATTGATTGATTGATTGTAAACTGCCCAGAGTCACAGAGAGTGACTAGGCAGCCATTGAATTTTCTAAATAAATAAATAATTTTTAAAAAAGGAGAGCTTTAAAACCCATCTCTGCCTGCTGGGCTGGGGTCCTGATAAGGGCGCTCTGTGCTGGGAGGGGGCTGAAGGGGTAAAGAAAGGATCCCCAAACCCCACATCTCCTGTCCTCTTCGCTTTTAGTCCTTATTCCATCTTCCTTAATTTTAACATGCGATATTGTGGGTTTTTTTAGTCATCATGTAAGGTGTCCCAGAGTCTCTTCCAACAGTGGGATGGACGGTATACAAATTTAATAGATAAAATTCAAAATAAGGTAAATAGTTAAAACAGCATACGGAAAAGAAATGAAATACAAATAGGAGACAAGAAATATTATAATCTGCTCTGTTTCGACCCTAGGACCCCAGGCCCAGTCACGCAGCCATTTCCTTCCTGGCCTTAAGAAAGGCGAGCAGGATCAGAGCCATTTTGATCTCTGAGGGAGAATATTCCAGAAGGCAGGGATGAGAAGAATTGAGCAGTCAAAAGGGTTGTTTCTGGAAGTTGTGGGTGCTCTGTCACTGGAGGTTTTTAAGCAGAGACTGGACAGCCATTTCTCTTGATTTGCTTTAAAGTTGCCAGAGTTGGGCACCCCTGGCTTAAGTTCCCCTGCTCAGTTGGGGTTAGACTAGAAGGCCTTCAGGGCCCCTTCCAGCTCTCTTCTTCTGCATTCTGTACAGCAGAGAAGACCCTCAACGTCTCCAGCCTGCCAGACCGAATTACGTGGGTAGGAACGAGAGGAGACAGGAGTGGTTGGGTGGCCTGGAGGTGGAGCTCTCGCCTCACAATCAGGAGGCTGTGAGTTCGATCCTAGGTAGAGGCAGATATTTCTCTCTCTGGGCACAATGAGAATCTATCTGCCGAACAAAGCTCCGCATTGGTGACAGGAAGGGCAGCCGGCCATTTAAAAAACACTCTGCTAGCTCCATTCAATGACCCAGACTCCACCCTGCAAGGGATTATGGGGTCATTAGATGGTGGTGATGAAATGAGAAGAGACAGTTCTTCAGTTGACCCAGTCTCAAGTCACAAAGAGCTTTAAAGGGGACAACCAGCACCTTGAATTGCACCCAGAAACACACAAATACGCAACCGATGCAGCTCAGGCACTAACAACATTACAACTCGTGTGCAGCTTGGTCTCCCAGCCCTCTCGCCTTCTGATGTGGCCTTGCCGCTTTGGCATCGCCATTCGCTCCAACTCCAAGGACAGCCGAGATCCTTGGAAAGCCCAGCTCACCCCTGCAGCAGGATTGCCAAGGCCCCCACCCTCACAGGCCTCTCTGATCAGACAAAATGGCCCCCAGCCCCACCGCAGCCTTGCAGCTGTGCCCCCACTCCTCTCTGTGGCAGCCCCTCAAATATTGGAAGATGCTCTCCTGTCTCTCCTGGTCCTTCTCTTCACTAGACTAGCCAGGCCCAGTTCCTGCAACCGTCCTTCGTATTATTTGAGCCTCCAGTCCCCTCATCATCCTGGTTGCTCTTCTCTGCACTCTTTCTAGAGCAGAGGTCTTCAAACTTGGCCGCTTTAAGACTCGTGGACTTCAACTCCCAGAATTCTCCAGCCAGCTGGAGAATTCTGGGAGTTGAAGTCCACGAGTCTTAAAGCCGCCAAGTTTGAGGACCCCTGTTCTAGAGTCTCAACATCTTTTTTATAGTGTGATGACCAAAACTGGATGCAGTACTCCATGTGTGGTCTTACCTGTGCAGTACAGAGTGGTACTAATTTCTCCTTACTTCTCGGTTGCGTTTCTCTTTAGTCATCTTCCACCTGTTGCTTCTCGTCCTGCCCTCAGGTGCTGTGGAGAGCAGGTCCCCCAACAGAGGTTGCAGAGTTCAAAGCTTTGACTCAGAGACCTTTGTACTCATCAAAGCATCCCTCAATGGCGCCGTTTTCGTTTCTGCTGTGTTTGGTTGCTTGCCGTCTGCCAGTGTATGGGCCTTAGGTTGACCGGCCCTTCTCCAGCCCTCTTGCCCTGACTGCCCTTTCTCTCTTCCTCTTCCTTGGCCCAGGTGGACGGGCAGGTGGTAGCGTTGTTGGTGCAGAATCTGGAGCGTCTGGATGAAAGCGTGAAGGAAGAGGCGGACGGCGTTCATAATACTCTGGGTAAGTTGGGTGCCCGTTGGAGGGGGAAGAGGCCTCTTGCCCTCTAAGGTGAGATCTGCCCCTGCCTTCCTAGCCTTCCTACCTTCCAAGAGCTGGAAGACCTGGCCTGGGCTCCCAATGGGGCTCTTCCACACTGGAGAAGGCTGCTGGATTGATGGTAGGCTCCCACCCCCACCCCCAACTCTCTGCTCTCCACCCATCCATCTCTGGTTATTATATCCATATATTATATCCATATATCCATGTTCTTTTGCGCTGTTTATGAATGGACAATATTTATGGGCAATTAGACAAAAAGAGAACCATGACAACAGGTGTGGAGATACGTCAGTGAAGGTTCTCAGTCTTCCAGTAGAGTTGGCTGGAAGTCCAGTTGCCATGACTCAACTTTGAAACAAGGATGTGAAAAGAAAAGCTTTTGATACGGGCGAGGAACCCATCTCCAGCAGCCTGGGCCTCTCAAGGCATGACTTCACCCTCATCGTCCCAGCCAGAGGTCCATGCCGTAGGGCGCTGTTTCTCAACCATGGCTGGCTGAGGAATTCTGGGAGTTGAAGTTCACGCTCTTAAAAGTTGCCACGGTTGAGAAACATGGGGAACACCGCTGGGTTGGGAAGCCTGCTTAGATACGCTCGTGGCTGTGAAATCTCTGGAAATTCAGGACTTTCTCTTTCTCCCCCTCTTAATCCTCCTCAAAGCTATCATTGAGAACATGGCAGAGTTTCGGCCGGAGGTGTGTGCGGATGCCGCCCAGCAGGGCCTCATGCAGTGGCTTCTCAAGAGGCTGAAGGTGGGTGTTGGCTTTGTTTTCTCTGAAAGTTCCCCTTAAGGTAGGGTGGGCAACTGGCGGCTTTAGGGCCTGTGGTCTTCAACTCCCAGAATTCCCCAGGTACAGTAGCGTTGAATTCTGGGAGTTGAAGTCCACAAGTCTTAAAGTTCCTAAGGCCAGACCTCCTTACCTTACATACCATTCTGGACAACTGGCCGTCCAGTCGGCCTAATGCCGAAGGATGGTGGTGTTGGGAAAGTGACAAGGGACACCTGGGGCATTTCGTTGAACATAAAAAGACCAGGCTTGAAAACGTAAAGAGGGTTGGCATTGGCTGGGCACCCATCCCAAAGACCAAACCAAGACGGGAGTCCCTTGGCCATAGGAAGGATGCCAAGTGCATGTACTGACCGGCTGCTCTGCTCTTCCTCCTCCTGCAGGCCAAGATGCCTTTTGATGCCAACAAGCTCTACTGCAGTGAGGTGCTGGCCATTCTCCTCCAGAACACGGACGGTGAGTCCTGGACCTGCCCCCCCCCCCCCAGCCTGTGGCGGGCTCTGTGCTCCCCTCAAGCCCCCTCCCACCTCTCTGCTCAGCCCTGTCGATTTGAGGTGCTGAGATTGACCTGGGAGGTAGCTGTCAAATCTGACCTCTGGCCCCTCCCCTCTTCCCTGCAGACAACCGGGAGATGCTGGGGGAGCTGGATGGGATCGATGTCCTGCTTCAGCAGTTGTCGGTGAGTGATTTGCTGCCCTCTGGCTTGGCCTGGGAAGGGGTTGGGCGGGGGGGGGGGGGGGGGGAAGAAGGGTGAGCAATGCTCAGCCGAGGGGAGGGGGGAGAGGAGCAAGTGTAGTGGGCAGAGACTCGAAGCTGAAGCCCAGCAGGCTTTGAGACCCCGGTGGGGGAGGGGGCTGCAGCCCATCTGCTTCACGCAGGCCATGAGGGATCCAGAAATAGCATTTTCAGGTAGTCCTTGACTTACGACTGTTCGTTCAGCGACCGTTCGACATTACGACAGTGCTGAAAAAAAGCTACTTACGGCCAGTTTTGACACAATCAAAATTTGGAGGCTTCACAGCCACCATCCCAGGATCCCAGGATGGCTGCTTGTCTCCTTCCCAGCCGTCTTTTGAAAACGTTTTGCTACTCATCCAAGAAGCTTCTTCAGTTCTGGCTGAAAGGCAGGGAATGGAAGGGTTTATATTGCTTAGCAGTCCTCCATATCTTCCTTAGCCCAAATCCTTCCATTTCCCCACATGGTTGCAGGGACTGGGCTTGTCTAGTTTAAGGCGAAGAAGGACCAGGGGTGACATGACAGCTGTCCTCCCAATATTTCAGGGGCTGCCACAAAGGGGGGGGAGGGTCCCTGGGGAGGCCGGCTGCTGACGCCCCTGCTGTGTCCTGTCGGGACAGGTGTTCAAGCGGCACAACCCGGGCCCTGCGGAGGAGCAGGAGATGATGGAGAACCTCTTCGACTCCCTCTGCTCTTCGCTCATGCTCAGCTCCAACCGGGACCGCTTCCTGAAGGGCGAAGGGCTGCAGCTGATGAATCTCATGCTCAGGTGAAGGGACAGGCCGCGGAGGGGGGGGGATGGGGATGGGGGTAGAATCGGTGTTCCTGAAGGGCACAGGAACGGCTGGCCTCCAGGAGGTGCCGGGTGGGGTGGGGGGAGTCTCCATCGCTGGAGGTTTTCAAGAAGAGATTGGACATCCATCTGTCTGGAATGGTTGAAGGTCTCCTGCTTGATTTTGGGGTAGAAGACCTCCAAGATTGATTCTCTATTCCCTTCTTCCTCCTTTCCTTCTCCTCCACCCTCCCTCTCTGACTCCTTCTTCCTTCCTTCTCTTTCTCCTGGGCCGTACTAAATATTCGCAAGAAAACCTTCAAGTTCGGGGAACACCAGGGACCCACAGTCCTCCTCCTCCTGCGGTCAGCAAACCCCTCTGCCTTCTAGCACTGATAATGCTCCCTAGTTTGGTAGGGAAATGTCTGCAAGGAAATCAGCAAGCTCAAGAGAGCGGCAAGGACCCCTCAAGGGAGACTCGTGGAAAGGAGCTGCCTGCTGCACTCATAGGTTATGGCAGGTGCTGAGATGGCAGGAACCCTGAATTGCCTTCTACATGCCTTCCCCCCCCCCCAAAAAAAAACCCCACATCCCCCTTTATTTCCACAGCCGTTTGTGAAGGTGACGTGACGAGTGCAGGGAGGGAGGCTTAGGATTTCTGTGGCTGATGTTGAGGTTGATGGGAGACCTCAAAGCCCCCAGACCCAAGACACAGCATGCACGAAAGCCCCCTTTTCCTCTCCCCCCCCCACTTCCACGGGGGACCGAGCTCAGCCCTCCCCCGTCCTGCCCTTGCTCTCAGCTTTCCCGAAGGGGAGGGGGCTCTGGGGAAAGGGGTCTGCCAGGGGAGAGCTCCCTTCCTGCAGAGCAAGGCTGGCTAATGCAGCAGCAGCAGCAGGGAGCTAAGTAAATAACCAGAAAGCATGGATTATTTGGGAGAAGTGGGGGAGGCTTGTGCTGAGTTTTCTTTAGGCTAATTAAAGCCCTTCTGCAAGGGTGTTTGGGGGGGGGGGCAGAGGAGAGACCGTGCTTTCTTCTCCCATCTCTTTGTCCTTTTTCTCCTCTGGACTCCAGGCTGCTCTCCGGCCCGGCAGAGCTAATTAGCCAGAGTCCCTGAGCTGGGCAGGAGGGAGCCGGCATTCTGATTTTTCTCCCTGGGTTTTCCCATCCATCCCCGGCCTTCTCCTCTTCTGCCCGCACCCTGCCTCATCTCAGGGTTATACGCCATGTGCCCGTTGCCTCCTCCATCTTGGCAAACACAAACACAAGGGGACAATTCGCCCCAGCCGACTCGCTGCGGGACAATTCAACAATTCCATTTAATTATTTAAAATCATTTAAATCTTTTTTTTTCATTCCGCGTTTCATTTTGTCCCTTCTTCGGCCTCCTTTGTTTCATGATTTGTTCTACTATTTCTTTGATATTATACAACCCGCGGCGAATTGGCTTGTGGTGAGTTGTCACAGAACCTCCTCAATGACAGTTCGTAGCCACAACGTGTGTATTTATGACAATTGCCGTGTCCCAGGGTCATGTGTTCCCTGTCAGGCCTGTCCCAGCTTGGGCATCTAGGAAAGAAAGACCCTCGACTCCATTTGTAGCTAGACGTTGTTACTAAGAGCCAAGTGGTTACAGCACAAGCAAAGCCGGATCTGAGGAACCCTGGGAGAGGGACCTGAGAGTCCTAATGGCCGATTCCTTAAACATGACAGCAGCCAAAAAGGCCAATGCAATCCTGGGTTGTATAAACAAAGGCAGAAACAAAATCACATGAAGTATTAGTTCTGTTTTCTAAAGCCTTAGTAAGGCCACACCTGGAACACGGCATCCAGTTTTGATCATCACATTACAAAAAAAGAGGATTAAGGGCCTGGAAGCTGAAGCTGAGGAAGAACGGCTGCAGGATTTGAGGATGGCCAGTCGAGAGGAAAGGAGGACTAGAGCGGACATGAGAGCAGCCTTCCAGTACTTGAGGGGCTGCCCCAAAGAAAAGGGGGGATCAAGCTATTCTCCAAAGCCCTGGATGAACGGATGGAAACTAACCAAGGAGAGAAGCAACCTGGAACTAAGGAGAAGTTTCCTGACCATTAGAACAATTAACCAGTGGAACAGCTGGCCACTAGAATGTGTGGGTGCTCCATCAGTGGAGGTTTTTAAGAAGAGGCTGGACAACCATTTGTCTGAAAGGGAATAAGGTTTCCTTCTTGAGCAGGGGGTTGGACCTCCAAGGTCCCTTCCAGCTCTATTCTGATTGATTGATTGAACCCGGTAACTTTCTCTTCTCCCAAGCCCTCCCACCATGGTCATCTTATTCGTGTCCAATACGGTTCAAACTAGATTCCTATGGAGATTCTCCATCCTCCAGGTGATGGTTCTCCCAAAGGTGCATTTTCAGGAGGCAACTGGACTTTGGGGGGTTTTTTTGAAAGCTTTTCGCTTCTCATCCAAGAAGCTTCTTCAGCTCTGACTGAATGGTGGGGAAGGGAAGGATTTATATGCAACTGTCTGCAAGGAGTATAAATCCTTCCCTTCTCCTCCATCCAGTCAGAGCTGAAGAAGCTTCTGCGATGAGAAGGGAAATGTCTTCAAAGAAAAACCAGAAAGTCCAGTTGCCTCCTGAACATGCAGCTTTGGGCTGAAACTAGGTCTTTGGAAAGAGTCAGTGCCTCTTTGCTGGGCATTCGCATTCCGTCCCCCCCTACTACAAATAGCCTCCTCTTCTATTTTTCCTCTGTCCTTCCTCCTCCTCCTCCTCCCCCCCCCTCCACAAGCCTCCTCCCTTTTAGAGCTGATGATGTTCCCCATTTGGGTCATGAAACATTTGCAAGGAGACCCCCGAGCTCAGAGAGCCCCGAGGACCTCACAATCTTCTCCTCCTTCTCTACCTTTTCTCTTTTTCTTCTTCTTCCTCCTCCTCCTCCTCCCCCCACAAACCCCTCTGCCTTCTAACACTGATGATGTTCCCCAATTGGGTCATGAAATATCCGCAAGGAAACCCCCAAGCTCAGAGAGCCCCGAGGACCCCCACAGTTCATCCCTGAGCTACCTGTAGTCTCCTCTCCTTCTTCCACTCCTCCTTCCCTTCCACCACCACCTCCTCCTCCTCCATTTCCCCTTCTTCTCTTTCTTCCTCTCTTCCTCTGTCAAGAGAGGGAGGCAGCCTCCATCTCTCCGCAGAGGATAACTCGGGAAACCTTTTCCTGCAGAAGGGAAGGGGCCAGCCGGGTTTTTAAATTCCGGCCGTGTTTCTCAACTAATGGGGGAGGGGGAGGAGAAGCCTGGGGAGGGGGGTTTCCTGCTGCGAAGCCATTAGCCGGGCTTGCTTTGACCTGTGCAGAGGCCTTTGCTGGCTGCCAGGCACCAGCCGAGACGCTGCCGGAAGGGCCAGCCGTACGACACAAAAGACAAATGGATTTATGCGCAGGGCGGACGGCCCCTTGCCAGCAGCCGCAGGAGGAGGAGGAGGAGGAGGAGGAGCAGCTCTGCGAAAGCTTTCACAAAAGGGACACTTGAGTTGGAAGGGAACTCAGAGGCCCTCTAGTCCAGCCTCCTGCTGAAGCAGGAAACCCTAGGCAGGGTTTAACAACTGACAAAAATTCGTTTAGTAACCGTTCAAATTTTTTTCAAGAAACAACTGGACTTCCTTGTTTTTTTCTTTTGAAGACGTTTTGCTTCTCCTCCAAGAAGCTTCTTCAACTCTGACTAGGATGGTGGGGAAGGGAAGGATTTATCTTCCTTGCAGACAGTTGGTCATTGGCATCCCTTTAGAGCAGTGTTTCTCAACCTTGGAAGCTTGAAGATGGGTGACTTCAACTCCCAGAATCCCAGAAGCCTGGCTCAGGAATTCTGGGAGTCGAAGTCCACAGGTCTTAAAGGGACCATCATTGCCAATCCCTTCTCTAAGTGATTAAGACGAACTGCCTGCCCTCCGGTAGAACAAATATTTCAAATAAAAAAACCAACCTTGGACAGATCGGTCAAACATCTATCGATCCGTAAAAAGCCCCGAACTTAAATTGCCATGAATATTCCCGGCATCAGCTCCCTGCAGCTGTCTTGAGCTCTGATCAATATGCAATTGCTTCCTCGGAAGAAAAAGAGACTTTAATTGCAATGGCCCGGAGGGGTGGGTGTTCCATCACCAGAGGTTTTCAGGGAAAAGATTGGACAGCCGTTTACCCAGGGAGAGATGGAAGACTCCTGCCGTGGGCAAAGGGGTGGACTAGAAGACCTCCAGGGCCCCTTCCTTCCAGCCCTTGTTCCCAAGCTGGAACACCAACTTGGTTTAGCCTTTTAACTCTTTTGAGTTTCACGGTGGGGCAAGCAAGAAGAAGGAAACAGAAGAACGAAAGAACAGAGTTGGGTCCCTTGGAGGTCTTCTAGTCCACCGCCCTCCCCCTTTCTGTGTGTGTTGTGGGAGGGAATTGTTGTTCATCCCAGTTCCTCTGTTCCAACGCACAGCCCTTCGCGGCTCCGAAAAGCTAACTTGCTAAGCGTACTTGGGATAAACGCGTCTCCGCCATCCAACTAAAAAAAATTAAAATAAATAAAATAAAAATAGGTAAAATAAAAAATTGATACAGGCAGGTCCTTGACGTAGGATCACAATTGAGCCTAAAATTTATGTTGCTCAGCGAGACATTTATTAAGTGAGCTTTGCCCCGTTTTATGACCATTCTCGCTACAGTTGTTAAGCGAGCCACTACGGTTGCTAAATTAGTCACACGGTTGTTAAGTGAGCCTGGCCTTCCCTGTTAACTTTGCTCACCAGAAGGTCGTAAAAGGAGATCACGTGCACAGCAACCGGCATAAGTTCATGCCAGTGGCCAAGCATTTGAATTTTGATCACATGATCATGAGGCTGCTACAAAGGTCATAAGTGTGAAAAACAGTCATAAATCACTTATTTCACTGCCTTTGTGACTTTGAGCGGTCACTAAATCATCATCATCGTCATTTAATGAGCCCATAATCCCTTGCGGGGTGGAGTCTAGGCAACTGAATGGAGCTAGCAGAGAGTTTTAATGGCCGGATGCCCTTCCTGTTGCCAAGGCGGAGTTTCGTTCAGCAGATATATTCCCATCGTGCCCAGAGAAAGAAATATCTGCCTCTACCTAGGATCAAACTCCTGTTTGTGAGGCGAGTGCTCCACCTCTAGGCCACAGCACCACTCTGAGTGGTCACTAAATGAAGGACTTACCTGTAGTACCATCCTGGTCAAAATAGGTGCGTGGAAAATGGACAGGAGACCTTATGGATGGTGAGCTTCTGAACCCGCTCCTCCTTGTGTCCATCTCTTCACCGCTCCTGCCCACTCCTATAGCTGTCACAGCCAGAGACACAAAGCCTTGTTTGTGGGTCAATACAGGTGGTCCTCGACTCACGACCACAATTTCTCTTGCTAAGTGAAACGTGAATTAAGCGTTTTGCTCCATTTTACGATCTTTCTTACCACAATTGTTAAGCGAATCATTACAGTGGTTATAAGTTATTAACATTTGTGAAGTGACTTTGGCTTCCTGCAGACTGCGACCGGTCAGTTTCCATGCATTTGAATTTTGATCATGTGACACCACCCCCACCCCCGGGGATGCCACAACGATCGTAAGGGTGAACAATGGCCCCAAGACACTTTTTTCAGCAGTGTTGCCACTTCCGACGGTCACTAAATGAACTGTTGTAAGTCGAGGACTTTCTGTAAGGCTCCAGGGAAGGAGGATTTTCTTTTTCTCTTTTGAGAGCTTCCTTGAACCTCCAGCCAGGAAGGGAAAACGGTGCTTAAAAACGAGGACACCGGAGGCCAAAGTGCTTTTTTTTCCCCCCTCAGGCAGGAAAAAAGCAGCCATCATGGGGGGAATCGATAAGGGGTTTTTTTTTTCCAGAGGGTGGGCGGGGGGCCTTTGGCTGCTGGGCTCCTCCGGGCGGCTGACCTTTCCCGTCCATCTCCAGCCCAGCTGGACAGCTGAGAAAGGCCAGGTCCATCGAGAGGCTCTGGGAGGACGGTTGGATTTGAACCGAGAGCAACTCTGACCCACCTTTCTTAGCCGGTGATGGGTTTGCGTGCTTGTCTTGCTTACTCATTTTTATAATATTTGCAAGCTGCTCGATCTCACCTCCGTAGAAAAGATTACTTGTTCTCTGAAGAGCCAAACACAAGGAAGTACATTGATTCAGTTGAGGGAAAAGCAGGAAACACTCTAAAAAGAGAGATTATAAACAGGTCCCTCAGTCTTAGGGGTACCTCTTAGCGAGCTAGAAAAAGTAAATTAATTACTTACCAGGCATTAAACAGACTGGAGAATAGAAGGGAAAGGAGGGGAGGGGAGGGGATGGGATGGAACGGAGCAGAATAATAGAATAGTGAATAAAAAGAAGAATAGAACAGAGAAGACTAGAATAGCTAGTGAATAAAGAATAGACTAGTCCAGGGGTCTTCAACCTTGGCAACTTTAAGCCTGGCGGACTTCAACTCCCAGAATTCCCCAGCCAGCTGGCTGGGGAATTCTGGGAGTTGAAGCCCTCCAGGCTTAAAGTTGCCAAGGTTGGAGACCCCTGGACTAAACGAACAGAATAGAAATGGAATGGAATAGAATAGAATAGAATAGAATAGAATGGAGGGGAGGGAATTGGAATGGAATGGAATGGAATGGAATGGAATGGAATAGAATAGAATAGGAATAGGAATAGGAATAGGAATAGGAATAGGAATAGGAATAGGAATAGGAATAGGAATAGGAATAGGAATAGGAATAGGAATAGGAATAGGAATAGGAATAGGAATAGGAATAGAATAGAATATGAACTCCAAATATTTATGCACAGAAATGTTTGAGACAGTGTGACTTACTCATTTATACCGTACAAAGAAAATGAGATGCAATTCTGTATATCCAGATGCTTTTGCTGTTTTTGTTGAATAAGCTGTAATCTAAAATCTACTGAAAGTTTTGATCCCGAAGTTAAAACGTTTCCCCTTGTTCAATCAGAATCAGGATCTCTGACTTCTTACTCCAGTCATTTCTTTCCAATTTGCCTATTTATTTGTTTGTTTATTGGATTTATATACCGCCCTTCTCCCGAAGGACTCAGGGCCTATTGGATTGATCTTTCAATAATGGCTATCGATAACAAAAAACCCGAATGCTGGGCTTTGTTGTCTCACAAAATTTAGTAATACCTTCTAATAATTGCTTTTTCTTCTGTTCAGTCATTCTTGCAGATAAGTCTCTGCGGTTTTCTTGGCAAATGGGCTGTTATTGCCTCCTTCCTAGGGCTGAGAGGGAATGACTGGCCGAAGTTCACTCAACTGGCTTTGTACCTAAGGCAGGACTAGAACTCAGGGTCTATCCGTATATAGCTTGGTGCCTTAACCACACTCCTCCTCCTCTTCCTCCTCCTCCCTTCTACCACTGATGATGTCCCCTAGTTGGGTCATAAAACATCTGTAAGGAAGCCACTAAGCTCAGAGAGCAGCAAAGACTCCACAGTCTCTTTCCTTCTCCTTCTCCTTCTCCTTCTCCTTCTCCTTCTCCTTCTCCTTCTCCTTCTCCTTCTCCTTCTCCTTCTCCTTCTCCTTCTCCTTCTCCTTCTCCTTCTCCTTCTCCTTCTCCTTCTCCTTCCCGCCCCTCCTCCTCCTCCTCTCTTAGCATGCTCCTGTAGCACTGATGATGTTACTTAGTTCGGTCGTGAAATGTCTACAAGAAAACAGCCAAGTTCAGAGAGCACTAAATAATAGGCCTCCTTCTTCTCTTCCTCCTCCTTCTCCTTCTCCCTCCCCTTCCCCTTCTCCTCCCCTTCCCCTCCTCCTTCTCCCCACTCCTTCTCCTCTCTTGATGATGTTATCAAGTTGGGTCATGCAATGTTTACAAGGAAACAACCAAGCTAAGAGAGCATCAAGGACCCCTCCACCACCACCACCGCCCTTCTCCTCCCCCTCCTCCTTCTCTCAGCAAACACCTCTCCCTTCTAACATTGATGATGTTCCCTAGTTGGGTCATGAAACGTCTGCAAGAAAATAGTCAAGCACAGAGAGCATCAGGGAACCCATAGTCCTTCTCTGCCTCCTCCTCCTCCTCCTCCTCCTCCTCCTCCTCCTCCTCCAGCACAGCCCAGGCTCATGGGCCCAACTCTCCTTTCCCCTCAGAGAGAAGAAGATCTCCCGGAGCAGCGCCCTGAAGGTCTTGGACCACGCCATGATCGGGCCGGAGGGGGCCGACAACTGCCATAAGTTTGTGGACATTCTGGGCCTCCGCACCATCTTCCCTCTCTTCATGAAGTCCCCGAAGAAGATCAAGAAAGTGGGGGCCTCCGAAAAAGAGCACGAAGGTAGGCCTCCCTCCCCGCTCGCCCTTCCTTCCTTTCTTCCTGGGACAGGTGCCTTCCAACGGAGGGTTTGGTCCAGCCACGCTCCCTCCGGCTTTCCTCCCCTGGGCAAAGCCAGTCAGCAAAGAAAGCCGGGAAGCGTCCGGGCTCCTCCTAGTAGCTCCAACTCCCTCCCTACTTGCTAGGTGGCTAATTAGCTCCGGCATCTGTGCCCGTGTGCCCGGCCTGTTTGAAGCTGTCTCTTTGATGCCAGCTCTTTGGAAAAGAGTAATGAGCCCACTGCAAATGTCACCTCCAAAGCAGTATTTTTGGCTCCCGGCACTGAAGTGTGACATGAACATCAGGCAGCGCAGACACAAATTGCTGGTGGCTCCTGTTACGTTCTCCCTTTTCCTTCCGCTGAGTCCCCAGAGGTGGGTGGGGGAACATCCAGGATTCCCATCAGCCTGGTTTCAATGTGCTTCAGTCACGAGGAGTAGCGAGGCTGGCACGAAAGATGGAATAAGGGCACCTCCCCGGACAGGGGTTTCCAGAAAGAGGCCAAGGTGTGTGTGATTCGTTGCCCTGGGAATGAAGCGGGACACAAACGATTCACCTAGAAAGTGTGCCATGGCTTCCTTTGTGCTCAAGGTGTGTATCTTCTCAGAAATAAACATGAAAGATGAACAGAGGGAGAAAATGCCAGTTGGGCTTCACAGAAGAGCCCCAGTGGAGCAGTGGTTAGAGTGCAGTACTGCAGGCTACTTCTGCTAATTAGAGGCTGCCTGCAGTTCGGCAGTTCAGATCTCACCAGGCTCAAGGTTGACTCAGCCTTCCTGCCTTCCTAGGTGGGTAAAATGAGGACCCAGATTGTTGGGCGCAAGAGACTGACTCTAAACCATTTAGAGAGGGCTGGAAAGCACTGTGAAGCGGTATATAAGGGCTATTGCTAGTTAGTCCTTCCTTCCTTCCTTCCATTTCCTTTCCTCCCTCTTCTCCTTTCTGTTCTGTCCTTCTTCTTGACTATTCCTTCCTTCCTTCCTTCCTTCCTTCCTTCCTTCCTTCCTTCCGCCATGGTGGTGCAGTGGTTAGAATGCAGTACTGCAGGCTCCTTTTGCTGACTACCGGCTGCCTGCAATTTGGCAGTTCGAATCTCACCAGGCTCAAGGTTGACTCAGCCTTCCATCCTTCCAAGGTGGGCAAAATGAGGACCCAGATAGTTGGGGGCAACAGGCTGACGGTAAAACCGCTTAAGGGAGGGCTGTAAAGCACTTTGAAGCGGTATAGAGGTCCAAGGGCTGTTGCTATTTCTGAAGTTGTGGTCCCTTCTGCTAAGAGTTGCTCCGTGTGGCGAATTTGTGACTGAGATTTGCAAGGAACGAAGCTCGCCTGGGTCGTCAGCATGCAAAAGTATTCTAGGGTAAATGTCCATGGAGATTCTCCATCATCCAGATCATGGTTGTCACGAAGGTGTTTTTCCAAAAGTCAGTTTTTATAGTTTTATTAATTTATAACATGACGTACAAAGAGAATACAAAAGCAAATATTAAGGAAATTAGGAAAGGAAAAAGGGAAGCGGATAATGGGTGAAAGCAAGGGGGGGAAAAAGACATTGACTTCCTGCTCCTTTGGTGCAGTAAAATAAGTTATTAAAATATACCCTCGACTTTTTATTTTTTCCTAATAGAAACTAACCAGTAAATCTATCTAATCGGTAAAAGTCAAACTCAAAATTTCATTTTTTTCCCCATTTCAAGCACCAAATCCAGAAGCTGTTTCCTGTGAGGTGCTTTTCCAAAAGTCAATTGGACTTGGTTTGGGGTTTTTTTTGTTCCTTTGAAAATGTTTCACTTCTCATCCAAGAAGCTAGAACTGAAGAAGCTTCTTGGATGAGAAGTGAAACATTTTCAAAACGGGGGTGGGATAAAACCTCCAAGAAAATCCAGTTGCGAAAGAGAGACGTTGTGAGTCTCGAAGGTGGAAGAAATATTAATCTCCTGTCAGGATTAGTAGGACCTAGGCCTGAAGGAAAGAGATCGTGCAAGCAGTTTGATAGAGAGTGGAAAGAATTATGCTGCCAATGACACAGCGATATGTGGAATTCGCTAATGAGAACAAGTGTGCAGAAAGGATTCTTGGAGGAATGATGAAAGGAGGAAAAAATGTAGATGAGGGAGGAATGCATTCCACAGAGTGAGCGCAGCCAAAAACAGAGACATCAGGTGAATACAGAGAGAAAGATCCGTGTTGTCGAAACAAAGCCAGGAATAAGATCAAAAGATGCAAACAAAATGCAGAACGGTTCTTGTGGAACTAAATAAAAGAAAACTTTGGAAGTAGGTAAAAAGAACTAAACAAATCGTTTTCAGGGAAACAATGGAATTACAAATAAGAGAAAAAACCCACTTTTGAAAAAAAAATACAGGTTTTTATGAGAATGAATATGATGTGGGTAGAAGCGAAATGAAATTTTCAAGAGTGCCCAACTTTGGCAACTTTTAAGATTTGCAGACTTCAACTCCCAGAATTCCTCAGGCAGCCCTGAATTCTGAGAGTTGAAGTCTACAAGTCCTAGAATTGCCAGAGTTGGAGACCCCTGCTTTAAATGTTAGTATTTAAAGAGGGAAAAGTGATGAAAATAATTATTTCTTTCTACTATGATTATAGTTTGATCCAGCCCTGGTGGACTCCACACAGGATACAACCAAAGTATGCATGCAAAGCACACTAATATTAGAAATCAACATTTAAAAAAAAATCTGGTACAAAAGCACTCTTTGCTTAGCCTCACAGCCAAATGCCCATTTCTGTTTGGGCCTGTTGTAGAAATACTTGTAGAGTAGGAACTATCTCTATCTCCTTGGAGAAGTAGGAATTTTCCATTTAAAAAAAGTAAAACCTTGCGGAGGATTTATTAACAGAGTGGGAAGGGACCTTGTAGGTCATCTAGTCTAACCCCCCGCCCAAGCAGGAGACCCTACTCCATTTCTGACAGATAGCAGTCCAGTTTCTTCTTGAAAGCCTCCAGTGATGAAGCTCCCACAACTTCTGAAGGCAACTTCTGTTCCACTGGTTGATGGTTCTCCCTGTCAGAAAAATTCTCCTTATTTCCAGGTTGAATCACTCCTTGTTCAGTTTCCATCCATTGTTCCTTGAATGGATGGAATTTGTTACTTGGCACCTCCCCTCCCCAAATCTGCAGGGGATGTTCTCCAAATCGCCTGAGGGCATGGACAGAATCAGTGTTGGCCAGTTGTTCCCTTGTGCTCCAAAAGGCTTTAAAGGGGGGGTAGCTGGCACTTCAGAATTGATCCAGTGGTCTGTTGGCAAACAATGCAACTTCCGAAGTAGGCTGCCTGCAGGCACCAGGCAGGCTGCCCCATTTGATGGATTGATTGATTAATTGATCGATCGATCGAGTTAATATGCCACCTATATATCCCTATCCAAATCAACTCTGGGCGGCTCACAGCATGATAAAATCAGGAATATAACAACAGCATAACAGGAATTGTCCCCCAAACAAAAGCGAAGAGAAACAGGAACTCAAATTAATTGAGAATCTTGCAGCAACTGTCCCTTCCTGGCTGCCTGCAAAGCCCATTACCGGAACGTTGAAAGATTGGCTAGGCTGCAGGTGTAGACGGTGTATCTAGAGAAGGGCTGCCGTGGGAACGTTAGCTCACTTTACGCAGCAGTTTTACAACTTGCTTGATGTGTTTATGGAGGCTGCGTCCTCACCAGGTGGCTGGAAGAAAGGTGTTAATTCTTTTCTTACGCAGATGAAAAGGTAGCAGAGGGAAAACGACAGGTACAGGGGGATTTATTTGCCGAGGGAAGGTATTTGGCAGATTTCCAGCTGAAAGTGTACCCAAGTGAGGAGGAACAAGACGTAGAAATGTTTGCTCTTCGGCAGGTCATTGGGAAGGATGGGAAAGGGAGCAAGAGCAAGTGGGTTTAGAGAAAGCACGCGATAAAGCGAATAATGGGATGATTTGCATGTTCAAAGAAAAGATGGGATCTGAGCGAATGTGGCTTGAATTAGGAAGGAGAGCTAAAAAAACAGGCCAGGGGCTCCGCTGGTCTGCAGAGAAGGAAGGGCAATCCTCAGGGTGCAGAACTAAGAAGGAAAAAGGAGCCGGCTGAGAGGAAGGAGAAGGCTGGGTAAGGTCTGGCTGGAAGTGATAGCAGTCTTCAAAAGGAATAAAACGAGAAGTTTAAAGAAAAGAAGGCGATGTACGGCAGTCCTTGACTTACAACAGTCATTTATTTCATTCATTCATTTTAATGACCGTTCAAAGTTACAAGGGCACTGAAAAAAGTCACTTAGGACCGTATTCCACACTCAGGACCGTTGCAACAGCCCCACAGTCACGGGATTTACGCTTGGATGCTTGACAGCTGGCTCACATTTGTGACGGTCGCAGTGTCCCGGGGTCACACGATCCCCTTTTGCGAACTCCTGGCATGCAAAGTCAAGGAGGAAGCCAGATTGGCTTAAGAACCCTGCTAGTAACATAACATCTGCGGTGGTTCACTTAACAACTGTGGCAAGAAAGGTTGTAAGATGGGACAAAACTCACTTCGCAAATGTTTTCACTTAGCAGCATAAATGTTGGGCCCAATTGCGGTTGTAAGTCGAGCACTGTATTAATCGTTTCATACTTTTCCTATTAGGGCCACGTTTTCATCAAAATTATTGTAACTCTTGTATTCCTGGATTGTCTTTATTATTATTGGCCACAGTTCCATGGAAATTGAACTTTTATTTTTGTTGAACTCTCCTGTGGTGAGTTGTCCCATTGTGGCCCAAAGCAGCGCCTTGGCCTCGAGTTCTGATTCCACGCTGAAAGGTAGAGTAACCCTGAATATTGGTACATCCCAGATAGTTCCCCCCCAAACTCGGCCATGGTCGACAATGAGTGAAGTGAAGAACAACAGAGACGGTCAGGGGTCTGGTGGCTAAACCATGCAACAAAGGGTTGAGGGGACTAGGTATGTCTAGCCAAATGAGGAGATGGACTGAGGGTGACACGAAAGCAGCCTTTCAATATTGGAGGGGCTGCCACAGAGAAGAGGGGGTCAAATTATTCTCCAAAGCACCTGAAGGCAGGACGAGAAGCAACAGGGAGAAACCCAACCTAGAAATAAGGGCAAGTTTGAAAAGCCCAGAATTATGGGCGCTCCATCACTGGAGGCTTTTAAGAAAACTTTACAGAAGCTTTACAGTTGACCAGGGCGGTATCAGGTTCCTGCCTTGGTCCAGGGGTTGGACTAGAAGACCTCCAAGGTCCCTTCCAACTTTCTGATTCTAGAATTCTGTCAGTGGCCTCTGCCCCCCTCTCCCCCCTCCCGCAGCCCCAAATCAACACCGACCTCCTTCCCTTTGCTTTCCCGCTCATTAGGAGTATTTTGACTCTTCCGACACAAAGAACCAAGCAAGCGGCAGTCTCTTATCTACCACCGTGATGACGAACCTACGGCACATGTGCCCCAGGTGGCACGCAGAGCGATATCTGTGGGCACGCGAATTGTTGCCCTAGCTCAGCTCCAGTGCGCATGCCTGTGCTGGCCAGCTGATTTTCGGCTGGCCCCACCCATGCCACCCTCCCCTCCCAGGAGTCTCCACATGGCCCCTTTTAGATGCCAGGTAAGCATGGAGACTCTGGGAGGGAGTTTTCAGCCTCCGGTGGGCCTCTGGGGGATAGGGAGGCCATTTTCACCCTCCCCAGGCTCCAAGAAAGCCCCTGGAGCCTGGGGAGGGTGAAAAACGGGCCTACTGCGCCCACTGATAATTTTTTTGCCGTCGTGTGCCAAAAGTGTGGGGGGGGGGCTCAGGGGGGCATTGAATTATGGGTGTGGGCACACGCACGTGCGACCCCCCCCCCTTCACTACCCCCGCTTTTGGCATGCGATGGTCAAAAGGTTAGCCATCACTGATCGACCAATTCCACCTCCAGCATTTTTCTGGCCTTCGTCGTCCACCTTCTGTAAGACTTTCCGTCCTCAGCTTGGAGCCTGGGAAAGCTTCACAAAAAATAAGCCTTAAAATTCTGCAAGGCGACAGAACGTCAATAAAAAGAGAGGCTCCTCCGGACTACGGCCGGCTCCTTTCCCAGGACGCGACGTGTTCTGCTTCAGAATCAGGCCAAGAGGTTTTTTTGATGAAGGATGTGAAACACAAACCTGAATACCTAAAACACACACACACACACACCCATGTATTTATTTATTTATTTTCTCTTGGCCCTTTTTCTCATTCTAATTAGCTCTGCGTTGGTTGTTTCTACGACTAAGCAGGACAGCCCAGAGATAAGTTCTCATTTCCTCCCCTTTAATTGCTCATTTTAATTCGAGCAATTCTCCTGGTGCAGCCCTTATCTTCCCTCCAAGTAGCTCCCCAGGTGTCCCCCCATTCCCCCCCCTACCTCCCCCCATCCGGCTGCCCAGGGATATCTTGTCATCTCCGCCATATGGCCTGCCCTGATTTATGGCTCTTTCGCAAAAGCTCTCGGCCGTTTCAGCCGCTTTCGCTTCCAGCTCTTAGACCCGGAAATGGAAACCCACTGGGTGGGCTGCAAACCCAGGTAGTCCTCGATTTACGATCGCAGTTGAGCCCCAAACATCCATGGGTCAGCAGGACATAGTTACGTGAGTTTTGCCCCGTTTTACGACCTTTCTCAGCCCAGTCGTTAAGCGAATCACCGCGATTGATCAAAGTCAGCAACCCGGTTGTTAAGTGAATCTGGCTTCTCCACTGATTTGGCTTGTCCGAAGGTCACGACGGTCCTCCAAAACCCTTCACTCACAGGTAATCCTCGGCTTACGACCGCCATTGCTATGCAGGACGGTTGTTAAATGAGTTTTACAGTCTTTCCTGCCAGATTCGCTAGTTAGGAACACGGTTGTTAAGTGAATCTGGCTTCCCCATTGACGGCTTGTCAGACGGTCGCGAAAGGGGATCACGTGATCTCAGAGACACTGCGGCCGTCATAAATGTGAGTCAGAGTCTGAATTTTGATCACGTGGCAACAGAGATGCTGCAACGGTCGTAAGTGTGAGAAACTATCCTAAGTCCCTTCTTTTTCCAGTGGCCGTTGTAACTTTGAACGGCCACTAATCAAATGGTTGTAATTTAAGGACTGCCTGGATCTCCCTCCATCTCCAAAGAGAGATGTCCAAACTCAAGAGTGCCGCCTTTTTCAACTTCCGTCCGAAGCACAAGCATTCCTCGAAATACGACCACTCAATCAATGGCCATTCGAAATTCCAACAGACCCACTCACACCCCGAAAAGCTACTCCCAAGTGTGTTTTACAGCTGCCGCAGTGGCCCCCGAAGTCATTCACATTTACGACCGACCACAGGGATGGCTACAGCCCCCCACCCCCCCATCCCATCCCATCCCTCCAGGATCCCTCAGACCTTGGGACCACATCCTTCACGCCCATCACTCATCGCATGCTTCCCTTCTGAAGGTCTCCAGAGCTCCCCTTGGGGAAGGAGGTCAGATGAACAGAGTTGGAAGGGACCTTGGAGGTCATCTAGTCCAACCCCCCTTCCCCAACCAAGAGACCTACACCATTTCTGACAGATGGCAGTCCAATCTCTTTTTGAAAGCCTTCAGGGATGAAGCTCCCACAACTTCTGAAGGCAACTTCTGTTCCATCGGTTGATGGTTCTCACTGTCAGAAAACTCCTCCTTATTTCTAGGTTGAATCTCTCCTTGGTCAGTTCCCCACCCCCCACCCTGCCCCCGCTTTTGGCACGTGATGGCACGGTGGGCCTGGTAGGCTCATTTTTTTGCTCTCCCCAGGCTCCAGAGCCTTTCTAGGAGCCTGGGAAGGGCAAAAACGGCCTTCCCCCCTCCCCCAAGAGGCCCTCCGGAGGCCGGAAACAGAGTGTTTCCTGACTTCTGGTGGGCCTAGAAGGCCCGAAAATCGGCTGGCTGGTGCACGCAAGCGTGCCGGAGCTGAGCTCACATGCCCACCAATATGGCTCCACATGCCACCTGTGGCACCCATGCCATAGGTTCGCCATCATGGGCATAGGGTCTCCTGCCTGAGCAGGAGGTTGGACTAGAAGACCTCCAAGGTCCCTTCCAGCCCTGTTATTCAGCCATTTGTCCAGAACAGTAGAGGCTAAGGGAGTCCAATCTTGGGAACTTTTAAGACTTGTGGACTTTGATGCTGGGGAATCCTGGGAGTCGAAGTCCACAAATCTTAAAGTTCCCAAGATTGGACAACCCTGGGATTGATCTGTCCCCCCTCTACAGATACCCACAAAAACACAGCCAGTCGAGGGTTAAAGAAGCACTTGGCACACTCCACAGTTCTTATCTCAAACTTGGCAGCGATATGCACACCGTCTGCCAAGGGCTTTAATAGTTCACAAAAAGAAAATCACCTACGTAGCTTTGCCAAAATCCGTTCTTTTAGCTCCAAAGACTACTAGATTGAGTACTTGTTCATCACAGAGATCATTAACCACCACCCTGTCTATTATATAGTCTCTGGGTGTGGTCCAGTGACTCATTGGTCCTGTGACTCCAGTCCAGTGACTCAGGTCTATTCCCTCATGCGTCTCCGCAGCTGCTGTAAGCGCTTATCTCGCCTTCTTTGACGTGCGTCCAGGAATGACGTCTCTCCCTCACTCTCATCTGAGACACCTGTTTCCCCACTACTTGGCTCTCTTTCAGCTGGCACCTGAGACGGTGCCAGAAGGGGGGGGGCTGGGAGATCTGGCTGGCTCCTCTTCCTCCTGCTCAGAGCTTCCTTCCTCCAATGGGATAGGCTCAGAGGACGGGGCCACAACAGGGATAAGGTCTCCTGTCAAGCAGTGGGTTGGACTAGAAGACCTCCGAGGTCCCTCCCAACTCTCTTATTCTGTTACTCAAAAGCATCAGAATGGATAACGCTGTATGTAGCGTCCCGTGTGGTCCAAGATCCACGCCAGGGACTGCATAGCGGTGCTTGTGACACACACCCACATCCTCTGTCTTGGAAAACCTCAAAAAGAGAAATTTTCCTCCCTGCCTATAAAGTTTCAAATTGTCAGCACTGTCCTAGAGGATGACGTTCAGCTAGGGTTTCTCAACCTTGGGTAGCTTGAAGATGGGTGGACTTCAACTCCCAGAATCCCCCAGCCAGCAGCACCGTACCCAGGACCCCTTTGGGTGGGGCTCAAGGAAACTTTTGATTTGGACTCTGCCTAGGCAGATTTATTTTATTTATTTATTTATTTGTCAAGCATATATAAGATAACAGATAAAACATAATTTGAATACATGAAAAGAATAAGAGTAAAAAGGGACATTAGGACAGGGACGGTAGGCATTCTGGTGCACTTATGCAGGTCTTCTTTCCTTCCTTCCTTCCTTTGTTCCTCCCTCCTTTCCATTCTTCCTCTCTCTATTCTTCTTTCTTCCTTTCTTCCTTTTTTTTCTTTCTTTCTTTCCTTTCTTTCTCTTCCTGCCTTGCTTCCTCTCTTCCATTCTTTCTTCCTCCCGCCCTCCCTCCCTTTCTCTTCCTTTGTCCCCCTCCTTCCCATTCTTCCTTCCTCCCTTTCTTCTTCTTTCTTTCTTTCCTTCTTTCTCTTCCTTCCTTGCTCCCTCCCTGCATCTTCCCCTCCACCCTCCTCCTTCCCTCCCTCCCTCCCTCCTTCCCTTCCTTCCCTTCCAACAGGAGAGGAGAGATAACACTCCACCTAGATGTGACCCAGAGAGCAATCTCTCCCCACAACCCGACCAGGATCTTGCAGGAGGTGAAAGATGTGGGGGCCTGGATCGGCCTCTCCCCTTAAGGCAGGGCGCTGCAGGCTTGCAACCCGGAAGCCCCTTGGAGATATCGGCCTCCGAGCCTCCCCCCCTCCCTGCAATTCCAATTCTGTAGAACTCTAATGAGTCTTTGATTTCAGATTATCTTCTTTGTTTTTCAAAAAATAAACCTTGTTAAGGAATTGGGTCATAGGCAGGCTATTACTAAGCAAAGTTAACTAAGCATTTTCAGAGGAAAAGTATGTAAGATTTGGATGTGCTAATAACCTTTTAATGTACACACTGCTTCCAGACATCGGGCCTTTGGTGTTATGGACTGTAAAAGCAGAACACATAAAAACAGAAGACGTAAACTAAGGGCTACTAATTTGCCATAATGATGGCTGGGCTATCACAGCAACCCAAAATCATGGACTGCACAGCCACCAACGCTGGCATTTTGGGATGGCTTCTGGTCAAGAGACCAGCTGCCCTCGAAGGGGAGTGGGCAGCTACCTTCGGACCCTACTCAAATGTTTTCCCCCATCATTGGTCATTGGTGACCAATGCACAAAGCTTTGTAGGCTACAGTTCTGCTCCTGCGTCCAATAATGGAGACTAGCTGGACTCTCTTGAGTTTGAAACAAGGCTGAACACACAGATGCCCAGTGATGACATAGCTGGTGGCTGAGGCAACATCTGGGTAGATAAGGAGGTGGGAGGGTGGTTGGATGAATATTGTTGGATGAATGACAGACAGACGGACAGACAGACGGACAGACAGATGGATGGATTGTTGGTTGGGTGGATATTGTTGGATGGAGGGATGGTAGGCCATTATTGGATGGATGGATGGATGGATGGAAGAATGAAGGAAGATCATTATTGGATGGATGGTAGGTAGGTAGACCATTATCAATGATGGATATTATTATGGAGGAAGGAAGGAAGGAAGGAAGGAAGGAAGGAAGGAAGGAAGGAAGGAAGGAAGGATATTATCATATGGGTGGATGGGTGGGTGGATGGATGGATGGAAGAATGGAAGGAACATTATTGGATGGATGGATGGATGGAAGGAACATTGGATGGGTGGGTGGAAAAATGGAAGGAACATTAATGGATGGATGGATGGATGGATGGATGGATGGATGGATGGATGGATGGAACATTATTGGGTGGGTGGGTGGATGGATGGATGGAACATTATTGGATGGATGGATGGTAGACCATTATCAGATGGATGAATGCATGGATGCATCCAATATCGATTCTTGGAACTGATGAAGCTTCTTGGGTGAGAAGCAAAACGTCCTCAAGGGAAAACGAAGTCCAGTCGCCTTGACAACCATGACCTGGATGACTGAGAATCTCCATAGACATAAAGTCTCCAATAGACCTCGAATCCTTTGCCAGCCTAGGTTGTGCGCAGAGATTATTTCCTGCTCCTCCAAACTGTTTATCTGTTCCTGCTCATTTTCTCACTTCAGGAGATCTTGGTAAGAAATGAGACTATTGTACCAGGCAAGGCTTGTTCAGATGTTTCAAAAAAAATTGGCAATTCTCCTCCCTAAAAGGATTTGGCACTTTCCATTCCTGGAAGCGACATCTGACACCTTTGGCAGCGTGGTGGAGGTGTCCCTCTCTGTGGGGACTTGGGGGGGGGGGGGGGATCCAGAAGAACTCTCTTTGGATTGTGGCTCTCTTCTACACAGACAAATGGTAGCCCTGAAGTTTCTGAAAATTCTGGTCCTCAATGGAGTCATTTTGGACCAAAGCCTCCAAGAACAGCCTAATAGTTTGAGAGTGGCATCCACTGGTGGGCTCCCCTTCACTGAAGATCCATTCAGGGCTGGATTAAATCGGTTTCCAGCTGCGAACCAGCGCTCAGATCCAGAAACCCACCTGGCCCCCATCCATACGGCACCATCCCCTTGGGTTGCTCTGCGCTGGGGGATTTCAAGCAGGCCTGTCATCTTTGGTTATTAGAATCATTCATTGAAGTCTCTGGTTTTTAAAAGATGCCTTTCGTTCGATGCGCACCAGTGGAGGTTTTTTTAATTTCTTTGTTTGTTTGTTTGTTTTATACTGTTAAATAATTTAAATGTAAGTAGCTAAGAATGTGTGTAGTTGGATTTCAGCAAAGGCTTTCTTCCAACTCTCCTACGACAGAGGAGCGGGCGTCGAGTTAATGAGTCATAGAAACAGTCGGCTAAGTTCTCCTTCCATGAAGGGCTTCTTGCTACAAGCCTCTGCGCATCTTGAGCAGAAAAGATACATAGATACAGATTAGCAGAGTTGGAAGGGACCTTTAAGGTCATCTAGTCTAACCCCCCATCCAAGCAGGAGACCCTGCCTACACCATTTCTGACAGATGGCAGTCCAGTCTCTTCTTGAAAGCCTCCAGGGATGAAGCTCCCACAACTTCCGAAGGCAACTTCTGTTCCATGGGTTGATTGTTCTCACTGTCAGAAAATTCCTCTTCATTTCTAGGTTGAATCTCTCCTTGGTCAGTTTCCATCCATTGTTCCTTGTCTGGCCTTTGAGTGCCTTGGAAAATAGGTGGGGCCCCTTCCTTCTCTCTGTGGCAGCCCCTCAAGTATTGGAACTCTGCTCTCCTGTCTCCCCTGGTCCTTCTCTTCACTAGACTAGCCAGGCCCAGTTCCTGCAGCCGTTCATTGTATGTTTGAGCTTCCAGCCCCTTCATCATTTTTCTTGCTCTTCTCTGCACTCTTTCCAGAGTCTCAACATCTTTTTTATGGTGTGGTGACCAAAACTGGATGCAGGACTCTAGGTGTGGCCTTCCTAAGGCTTTATAGAGTGGTAGTAGTACCTCCCTTGTTATTGATTGTATCCCTCTGTTAATACAATTCAGGATTGTGTTGGCTTTTTTAGCTGCCTCCCCACACTGCTGGGTCATATGTAACTGGTTGTCCACTAAGACTCCCTCTCACAGTTCCTGCTAGGTGTTAGGAATCTGTGGCCTGCCTCGGTGGCGCCTGGGGCTTTGCTGCTCGTGGCCCCATGGCTGAGATGGTGCATCTGTTCAGGAGTGCTTCTCCTCTGTGAGCAAGTCTTTGGGGTCCTGTCTTTGCTTTGCCCAGGATGAGAGCCAGTTTGGTGTAGTCGTTAAGGTGCTGGCCTAGAAACCAGGAGACGGTGAGTTCTAGTCCTGCCTTAGGCAGGAAAGCAGGCTGGGTGACTTTGGGCCAGTCACGGGAAGTGATAGTCCCGCCTTAGGCAGGAAAGCCGGCTGTGGGTGACCTTGGGCCAGTCTCTTTCTCTCTTTCCAGCCCACCTCATGGGGTTGCTGTGGGGAAGGAAGAAGTATGAAGTCTGTTTGCCACCTTGGATTACTTAAAAAGTAATAAAAGTGTGTGTGTTTGTGTGTGTGTGTGTGTGTGTGAGAGAGAGAGAGAGAGAGAAATATACGATGATGGATGGATGGATGGATGGATGGATGGATGGGTGGGTAGATAGATAGATAGATAGATAGATAGATAGATAGATAGATAGATAGATAGATAGATAGATAGATAGATAGATAGATAGATAGATAGATCGACAGAGATCGACAGAGAGATGATAGATAGATAGATAGATAGATAGATAGATAGATAGATAGATAGATAGATAGATAGATAGATAGATAGATAGATAGATAGATAGATGAGAGAGAGAGAGAGAGAGGGAGGGACGATTGGCTGCCAGAGAGGGCAGATTCCTGGAAGGGGCTTGGCTACCTGTCTTCCTGCTGCTTCTCTTAGCCCCCCCCCCCCTTGCCAAATGCGGCCTGCCCTCCCCTTCCAGGCCCCTCACTCGGGCGATGCTGTGATTCCGATGCCGCATTAGTTCATTTTGGGGCGCCTTCCCTGCCTTACGAAATTTCACGGCTCCAATGAAACTTTATAGAAAGGACCTAAGAGGTTTTTTTTTTTCTCTTGGGAGCCCTTGGGGGGTGCCAGGCACCTGCCTCGCTTTAGCTTCCAGCCCCTGGGACCCCTTCGCATTCTGGGGCAAAGAGTTTGGGGTTCGACCTGTCAAAAGTTCCAAAAGTGCCTCCCTTGACTTTGCTGGTGTGTCACACATACACAAACACACCAGTGTCTTTCGTGATGCTCCCCACCCCCACCCCCACACGCCCAGGCAGGACTGAACCTGTGGCTTCCCCTGGAGACCAGGGGCAGGCAGGGCATTTATGGATCAGCCCAGGGTGGGGGTCCACCTCTAAACCCCCAGGGGCCTGCTCCTGATCTGGGATGAGAAAGAATAGTAAGTGGGGTGGAGGACCTCTTTTTCTTCTTCCAAATCCACCTTTTTCAAATTCTCCAATGGGCACAGCACATCTGGATGGCCAGCACTTCCCACAGCTGTAAATTATGCAGGACAACCATGCGGCTTCTCTCTGTCTCTCTCTCTCTCACACACACACACACACACACACCCCGTGTAACAGCTGCTGCCAAACAATATTGATTTTATGTTGTACAAAACCTATAAATGACAAGATGATTAAATTGGGGGGGGGGCTGGAGGGAAGGGAAGGACAGGGTGTAACCTACAGGCTATGGGGGTCCAGAAGGGAAGGGAGCTGCACCAGAGGGGGGGCTCCGAAGGGAGTTTGGGCCATGAAACGTCTGCGAGGAAACAAGGAAGCTCAGAAAATAGCAAGTCTTCCTCCTCCCTCCCTCCCCTTCTAGCACTGATGATGTTACCTCATTGGGTCATGAAATCTCTGCAAGAAAACAAGCTCAGAGAGCCCCAAGGACCCCACAGTCCTCCTCCTCCTCTTCCTTCTCTTCCTCCTCCTCCTCCTCTTCCCCTCCACAAACGCCCCTCCTTCTACAACTGATGATGTTACCTCGTTGGGTCATGAAATCTCTGCAAGAAAACCAAGTTCAGAGAGCCCCAAGGACCCCACAGTCCTCCTCTTCCTCTTCCTCCTCCTCTTCCCCTCCACAAACCCCCCTCCTTCTACAACTGATGATGTTACCTAGTTGGGTCATGAAATCTCTGCCAGAAAACCACCAAGTTCAGAGAGCCCCAAATGACCCCACAGTCCTTCCTCCTCCTCTTCCCAAAGCCCCCTCCCTTCCAACCCTGGTGAAGTTCCCTAGTTTGGGCCATGAAACATTTGCAAAGAACCCCACCCAGCTCAGAGGGCACCAAGGACCCTTTCCTTTTAACCCTGAGCTTCCCATATTCCCCTTCATTGGTACAAAAGAGGGGCGCACGAAACCTCAAACGGCACCCTGCACACGGACCTCTCTGCGTGCCCTCCCTCTTCCGTCCTGCCGAGCCCCGCCATCCTTCTGCAGGGAGCCAGGCTGCTCACCCCCCCCTCCCCTCCTTTGTTCTCCGGCAGACGAAGCCGCCGTTTTGCCTGGTGTACCACCGTTTTAATTATCGCCGTTATCTTCTCTCGCAGCCCCAGTGTGGGTTGCCAAACTGGCCTGGGCTTTGTTTCACTCTCTGATCTTGTTTGTGCAAAGGGGAGATTATTTACCTGGTGCTGCTTCCACAGCCCGGAGGCCGCCTCAGTTTCCCCGGCTGGGCTGCTGCAGCTGGAAAGTGGGGGGCCGCCAAATTCATCCAGGCAAAGCTGGGACTCTTAGGGAGGGGCAAGAAAGCCGCCAGGGGCCAGCCGGCTTTCTCATCTCTGGAGGGGGCTGGAATTGGATCAGTGGCACCTAGACGACCTCCTGGGAATCCTAGAATCCTAGGCCTGGAAGGGACCCTTGAGGTCTTCTAGTCCAACCCCCTGCCTAGGGCAAGGGACCTTATACCCTCCTGGATAAATGGATAAATTCTTGAAAACCTCCAGGGGTGAAGCACCCACAACTCAATACCACAATTAAACATTTAATTTTGTTGTACCATGTTAAATGACAATAAACTAACTCATGTGATTGGCTCAAAGTCCGCCAGCTTTCCTAGAATCCTCGTTTTCCTAGGACTGGAGGGGACCTTGGAGGTCTTCTAGTCCAGCCCCGTGCAAAAAGCAGACCTCCTCATACCATCCGGGACAAATGGCTGTCCAATTTTTTTATCTTGGAGCAGCCGAGATCAGTTCAGGGGCACCCATTGTGGGGGGTGGAGGAGCACCCTTTTCCTCTACAGCCCCCCTTGCCTCGCCTAATTTCCACTAGGAAAAGAGAGTGGGTGGGGAAAATGAGCCTTACATGTACTCCGAAGACCTGGGATCCATTCTGTAGTGAGCTTTCGAAGATCCCCACGGAGGGGGAGGAGAACTGGGGGGGTCCTTGGTGCTCTCTGAGCTTGGTCGCTTTCTCGCAGACATTTCGTTACCCAACTAGGAAACATCATCAGTGCTGGTGGGGGCTTGTAGGAACAGGTACGCGGGTTGAGAAACTGACCTTGCCTCCCGTTCTCCCACAGCTGGGAAAATGGAAGCGCGTGAAACTCAAAACACAATCCCAGATTTCCTTTCCCCGGGATCAAACTTGCTAAGAAAGGCATAAATCAGGGGTGCCCAATCTGCTCGAGCCCAAGGGTTAGCAGGGTCCCTGTGCCGCCCAGGACTCCCGCCTGCGCTGCCCATTGTTGGCCACTGCCTTGCTTGACGATCAAAAACCACTTCCCGGAGTTGGAAAAGAGCCCCTCCAAGCCAAGTGGGCACATGCAGTTGTGCTCGGTGGATAAATATTTGCCAGGCGGGAGGCTAAAAACGATTAAGTTGACTTTGATCTCGCCTCGTAGTCTCTACCAGCTGTTTAAACACGCTGCGCACTTCGTACATGCTCTTTCCAGCAGACGCCTGTTTACGCAGAGCAGAAACTGTGACTCTCCTAATGTCGGTCCATTGTGACAGTTGCAAGAGGCCTCCTGCCTCGTGGGGAGGGAGAAGGGGGGGCTGGCACTCGTTGGCGCTATTTCAGAGCTTTCTCCTGGCTTCCACTCCTCGTGTTGTGCAGTTGTGCCCCGCGTGATAATTCGGGGAAGGGTCCTGACCTCCTGCTGCTCTGCAGCACCTGTCAGCAAGTCAGCCTGGGATAAATGGGTTCTTTGTTTATTTATGTATTAATTATCAAATTTATATACTGCCCATCTCGCCATTTGGGGCGATTCTAGGCGGGCGACTTTCAGTGCTGCTGGCATGAATTGGAGATAGGAAAGGATATCAAGGCAGGTACAGGAATATTGTATTTTAGTATTTTAGTTTTTTATTTCTGTTGTTTTAATCCATGTCAGCCGCCCCGAGTCCCACGGGAGAAGGGCGGCATATAAATTTTAATAATTAAAAAAGTAATTAAATATCAGCTGGTGTTGAATGTTTACTTCTTATTTATTTATTTGTTGAATTTATTTGCCGCCCGTCTCGTAGAAAACAAAATGCTTATGTTGGAGAGAAACGGGCCAAGCCAGGGTGAGGAGTCAAGGGAGGAATTAGTCTGGAATGAAGATTCCTGTAGTATAGGCACCAGCAATAGAGTTGCTCATTGGATTTTTCACCTCTGGATCTGTTCATCAGTTTTGCAGAGTGAACTTGGGGTGTCTCCTTGGAGGTCCCTGTTGTACCGGCAGTCCTCGACGTACGACCACAGTGGGGCCCAACGTTTCTGCTGCTGAGTGAGACGTTTGATAAGGAGTCTTGCCCCATTTTGCGCCCTTTCTTGCCTCTGAGTGAATCACCACAATTGATAAGTCAGGAACATGGTTGTTAAGTGAATCTGCCTTCTCCGTTGACTTTGCTCGACAGCAAAAGGGGATCACGTGACCCCGGGACGCTGCGACCGTCATAAATACAAGTCAGTTGCCAAGCCTCTGAATTTTGATCACATGACCATGGGGATGTTGCAATGGACGTAAGTGTGAGGATCAGTCCTTTTTTTCAGTAACGTTGAGGACTATCTGTATTTCCAGGCAGGGCTGCTGTTCAAACCTGGGGAAGCAAATAAAGACAGACAGCTGTCCCACAGGTGGGAGTTGGCCGGATGTTTGTCTTTGTGTCACGTGAAGCAGCCTTCGCATCCGTGACTCCCTGCCATCCCCAGCCTAATTCTCTCCGTGGGGACTTTCTGCAGATAAAATTGGCTCAACGAGGGAGGTTGGTGCTGAGCAGAATTTCCTTTTCAAAAGAGACTGGATGGCCATTTGTGTGAAATGGTCTAAGGCCGTGATGGCGAAGCTATGACACGCGTGCCAGAGGTGGCCTGCGGAGCCATATCTTTGGGCACGCAAGCAGTTCTCCTAGCTCAGCACCAGCGCGCATGTGTGCGCCGGCCAGCTGATTTTCAGATGCCTCCACCCACACCTCCACCCCCAGGAGTCTCCATGCAGCCCGTTTTGGATGCCAGTTAAGTACAGGGCTCTGGGAGAACGTTTTCGGCCTCTGGGGCAGGGGGAGGCCGTTTTCACCCTCCCCAGCCCCCAGGAAAGCTCTGGAACCTGGGGAGGGTGAAAAACGGACCTACCAGGCCCACCGAAAGTTGGGAAACGGCTGTTTCAGGTCTCCGGAGGGCCTCTGGGGGGGTGGGGGTGGCTGTTTTCGCCCTCCGGAGGTTTCAGGTAGGCCTGCTAGGCCCGAAACGGGGAGGGGGAGGGGCGTGCATGGGAGAGTGCAGTGGTTCATGCACGCATGCGCGGGGGGGGGGTCGGGGCGCAGAGGTATTAAATTATGGGTGTGGGCACACACGCGACTCCCCCTCTGCGGTTCCCTCCCCCCCCACTTTTGGCACGCAACGACAAAAAGGTTCTCCATCACTGATCTAAGGGGTTGGACTAGAAGACCTCTGGGGTCCCTTCCAACTCTGTAATCCTGTCATTTTGCTCTCCCTGGCAACTGTGTGGCTGCTTTGAGATTAGCATTTTAATGGTCGTATTTTGCTTAGGGATTTTGAAGCCCTGCAGGAGCTGCTGAGGGCCAGCTCTGCACAGTATTCCCCCCCCCCCCCATACACAGTAAATGGGGAGGGGGGAACGATCTTCTGTGGGGGTTCTCTGGGAACGCCCCCCCCCCCTCCCTCCCTCCCCAGCAGGCTTCCCACCCCAGGAACAGGGAGTATTATGGCTTAGATTCCTTGCTAACCTTTCTCTATAAAACAGATTTGCATGCTTATTTCTATAAATCTGCATTGATTTCTCCCTCTTAAACCTGTATCGGTAATTTTTATCTGTAATCCTGCAGCCTGTTCCCATAAATGTCTGCTTATTAACTGTACTTAGCAAATCTACTTAGGAATTACATACTTAATGCATATCAGTAATGCTCCCTGCATCTGAGGAAGGGAGCCGGAACTCACGAAAGCCCCGGCTTAATTAGAATAATAATAAGCAGACAACCTGTGCCCTCTGGGATTTCAGAGGTATTTCCTTACCTGAAGGGGGGGGGGGGAAGGATGACCACAGGTGGGCAAAAAAGCAGCGCAAGAGACGTCCACCATCCTCCTGTCTTCCCCATTGAGTTTCTCTGGGGAAAAGTGGTAGGGAGCATCAGAAATCCTCCCTCCCTCCCTCCCTCCTTCCCCCATTCCCTCCCTAATGATGATTCCTGGTTGGGTCATGAAACTGCAAGAAAAGACCAATCTCAGAGAGTACCAAGGACCCCACGATCTTCCTTCCTTCCTTCCTTCCTTCCTTCCTTCCTTCCTTCCTTCCTTCCTTCCTCACTAGCCTAGCCTAGCCTAGCCTAGCCTAGCCTAGCCTAGCCTCCTGCCCTGCATTGCACTGCCTTCCCTTCCCTTCCCTTCCCTTCCCTTCCCTTCCCTTCCCTTCCCTTCCCTTCCCTTCCCTTCCCTTCTAGCAGGTGAGTGGTGCTGCCGGGTGGGAAAGGAAATAAGGGATTGCAAGAGTGGCTGGGAAACTGTCACAAAACATTGAGAATGAAGATCACATGAGCACAGCAGCAGCACAGCAGCAGCCGGTACCACCAAAGCTACCACAACTTCCCCAAATTTCATTCTCTCAGTCGAAACTGCCCCCTTTCTCTCCCTGCCCCAGTCGAAGGTTTTCAGCCCCTCCCCTTTGCCTGCCCTCCCTTCTCACTCTCCTTCTGTTCACGGCACCCAGTTGGCTTCCGTGGAAGGCTTCCACTGATGGGCTGGCCACGGATGGCTTTCTTGCTGCTTGGTTGTTCTTGTTTCCTGGGGCCTGGTTGGTCATCTGGCCCCACCCCATTTTTCCTGAGCTTTTGGTCCCTTTGGGGCCTCTGATGTGGTGCAGCCCCACCCCCGCCCCAGTCCTTCTGCTTCCTCTTGCCTTCTCCTCCCTCCGTGGTGGGAGCATCATTGGTGGCCTTCAAAGCAAAGCTAGGCCATTTTCAAGAGAGAGGGGGAGGGTGGAGAATGTCTCCCCTGCCCCCCCCTCCTCCTCCCACCCCTCCCTTCAGGGGGGTGTCCTTGCCATGAAGGAGAAGCTGCAGGGCCAGGCGGTGAGTGGGGGGTGGGGAGGGCATTGTCCAATCCAGAGGAACAATGGAGACGCCCCCTCCCTGCCTCCTCTAGCTTCAGAGCCTGGCTGACAAGAGATGGATGGGCTTCTTCTGTGACAAGCCCTGTCACCAGTTGAGCCGGCGCCCTCGCAGCGTGCAAATCCCGGACACTTCAGTGTTCAAAATTGCACCCCGCCTCCCGAGCCTTCCCAACGTTATGAGTCAAGGTGTCAAGCCGCTCGCATAAAATGAAATGGTTAATTGCTTGACTTCTCCCGTTGGAGTGATGGAAAGAGGAGGCTTCGTGGAAAGCATAGAGAGAAGCTAGCCAGCGGCCTCCTTGCGTGGGGAGCTCTGGCAAGGGGGAGACAGATAACAGAGTGGGAAGGGATCTCGGAGGTCCTTTAGCCCAGGGGTCTCCAACCTTGGCAGCTTGAAGACTTGTGGACTTCAACTCCCAGAGTTCCTCAGCCAGCAAAGCTGGCTGAGGAACTCTGGGAGTTGAAGCCCGCAAGTCTTCAAGTTGCCAAGGTTGGAGACCCCTGCTCTAACCCAACCGTCTACTTAAGCAGGAAACTCTGTGCCATTTCAGACAAATATCCAATCTCTTCTTAAAAACCTCAAGTCTTGGAGCTCCCACAATTTCCCTTCCACTCAGTAGTTGTTCTCAACCGGCTCCTATTTACGACGGATCCCCTTTTGCAACCTTCTGACGAGCAAATTCGACGGGGAAGCCCGATTCACTTAACAACCCCGTGACTCACTTAACAACCACAGCGGTTCGCTTACACAACCGTGGCAGGAAAGTCCGTCAAACGGGGCAAAACTCACTTCACAAAACTGTCTCGCTTAGTGACTGAAAATTGGGGCTTCATTGTGGTCGTAAATCGAGCCCTGCCTAAAACAGTCCGTCCCTCTGGATTCTCTGAGGCTTTTTTTTTCCCCCCATGCTGTGGAAGCGAAACGTCTTCGCAAGCTTGTCATCCGGTCAGCATTTTACACCGGCGATGAATTTGTAGCGACAAGGAAGAACGGAGCAAGTGGGTTTATTCAATTAATCAGACATGTGTAATGCCTCGCAATATGTATTGGCATCACGGAGGAGCAAAGATCCAGAGGGAGGAAGCTCTCTGGCTCGAAGCATCAGCTCAAAAAACCGCAGACGGAAAGGAGAGTTTCTTTGAAACGGCCTCTGCTCCTCACGGCCGTCTGGAAGGAGCCTCCATCTTGGAGCCTGGGAAATAAGCCAGGGGTTTTGGAGAACCCGCAGATTATTCATATTCAATTTATATGTCAAGGCAACTCTGAGCATCTTAAAGTGTCGCCACAATGTAAAAAGTATGTTGAGACTCTGGAAAGAGTGCAGAGAAGAGCAACAAATATTATCAGGGGGCTGAAGGCTAAAACCTATGAAGAACGGTTGCAGGAACTGGGTAGGTCTAGTTGAATGAAAAGAAGGACCAGGGGTGACAGGAGAGCAGTCTTCCAATATCTCAGGGGCTGCCCCAAAGAAGAGGGAGTCAAGCTCTTCTCCAAAGCACCCGAAGGCCAGAAAAGGGTCAATGGATGGAAACTGACCAAGGAGAGAAGCAACCTAGAACTAAGGACCCAAAGGTGCTTTTTCAAGAGGCCACTGGACTTTCTTGTTTTTTCTTTGAAGACGTTTCCCTTCTCATCCAAGAAGCTTCTTCAGCTCTGACTGGAGGGTGGATGGTCAGAGCTGAAGAAGCTTCTTGGATGAGAAGAGAAAAGTCTTCAAAGGAAAGCCAGAAACTCCACTCGCCTCTTTAAAACGCACTTTTGGGACAACCAGGACCTGGATGACAGAGAATCTCCATAGACAGCTAGAACTAAGGAGAAACTTCCTAACAGTGAGGACAATTAACCAGTGGAACTGCTTGCCACCAGGTGTTATAGGTGTTCCATCACTGGGGGGGGGGGGGGGTTGTTTGTTTGTTTTTTAATTTGATTTATATGCTGCCCTTCTCCGGAGACTCAGGGCGGCTTACAAGGCGTTAAGCAACAGCCTTCATACTTTTGTATATTTTTATACAAAGTCAGCTTATTGTCCCCACAAACTGGGTCCTCAATTTACCCACCTTAGAAAGGATGGAAGGCTGAGTCGACCTTGAGCCTGGCTGGGATTGAACTCGCAAGTAATTGCAGCAGCTGGTGTCAATTGCTGCCTTTAGTAGGAGGCATTAGCCCCCTACGCTACTCAGCTACACAGGTTTTAAGAAAGGGATTGGACAACGATTTGTCTGGAATGGCATAAGTCCTTCTTGAGCGGGGAATTCGACTAGGAAGGCTCTAAGAACCAACCTAGAACTAAAGAGAGATTTCCTGACAGTTAGTTAGAACAATTAATCAGCGGAACAACCTGCCTCCAGAAGTTGTGGCTTCTCCATCACTGGAGTTTTCACGAAGAGACTGGACAGCCATTTATCTGGAGTGCTATAGGTTTTCCTGCCTGAGCAGGGGGTTGGACTAAAAGACCTCTGAGGTCCCTTCCAACTCGGTTATCCTGTTAATAAAACATACAGATTAAAAAAAAACAATTATAAAAGATTTAATTTACAAAAGCTTAAGAGAGTTTTCAGCCTCCCACAATCACAGATCTTCCGTGATTTCCCATAAACAGGCAAAAATCCCGCTGTTTTCCTTTCTATTTTTATCTCAGCGTATTATTAAAAACCGGAGTTTCCTGTTGCTCACCTCTGCCGAATTGCATGGGGGCGACGGGTACTTTTCTCGGTGCTTTTCATTTCATTTCATTTATTAGATTTTATATACCGCCCTTCTCCTTGCCGACTCAGGGGCGGTGAACAGCCAGAAATAAAAAGCAGATTTTACAAAAGTTAAAAGAATTTTAAAAACAACTAATATAAATTTGGCCCATAGTTAAAAACAGTTCAATTAATAATTAATATCAAAACTCTAAAAATTTTACCATGGGATCAGGCCAGTCCGGCTAACTGGAAAAAGTAAGTTTTTAAGGCCCCTCGAAAAGTCCGGAGGTCAGAGATCGTTCGCACTTTTGGAGCTGTTCTGGGGGACTTTTGATCCCCCCCAAAACAGCTCCCAGTCCTTCAGCAGAAGGTTGCGGGGTTCGACATTTTTTTTTCTCGGTTTTCCTGCTGGAAGTGCTCCTTTTGAAGTGGCTTTCAGGGCTGGTTGTTACCCTGTTTTTCCCGAAAATAAGTCCCAAAATAAGCCCTAATGAGTCTTTTGGAGCAAAAATGAATATAAGACTGGTCTTATTTTCGGGGAAAGACAATAACAACCAGATGACTGCAAAAAATATGCAGGTAGTTCCCGGCTTAGGACCTCAATTGAGCCCAACATTTCCGTGGTTAAGTGAGACGTTAGTCTTGCCCCATTTTACAACCTTTCCGTTGTTAAGTGAAGCACTGCAGTGGTTAAGTTAGCAACACAGCTGATTAGTAAACCCGGCATCCCCACGGATTTTGGTTGTTGAAAGGTCACAAACGGGGATCACTTGACCCCCCCCCCCAGGACACTGCAACCGTCATAACTCCAGGCCAGTTGCCAAGCCTCTGAATGTTGAGCAACGGTCGTAAGTGCGAAAAAACGGTCACAAGTCCCTGTTCTCAGTGCCGTTGTACCTTCAAATGGTCACTAAACAAGCTGTTGTAAGTCAACTACCTGTAAATCCTTCCCTTCCCCACCATTCGGTCAGAACTGAAGAAGCTTCTTGGGTGAGAAGGGAAACGTCTTCAAGGAGAAACCAAAATGTCCGGTTGTCTTTTGGGGAAAAAAGCACCTTTGTGGGGGGCAACCATGCAGACTTGCTTGCAACGCTCTTAGTCTTTTGGGGGGGAGGGGGCTTTGGGGGCACAGAGATGCTGGAGTCCTTAAGTAACAGAAAACTGCCTTGACATGTATTGGGGGTCCTCGCAAGTCACCCCACGGCCCCTTTCAGGCTGAGGCCGCAATCCAAAATTTCTCCAGGGTTGCTTGGCTTCTCGCCCTCCCTCCACCCCCCCACTGCCTCCACGAGGGCTGCCTTTCCTAAACACCCCCCATCCTCTGAAGCCCAAATCCTTAAATTTAAGCCATCCTGGCAGAGAAGCACAGTGGGTGACCCGTTGATGCCTAACTGACTTTTTCAGGGTCCTGATATTGGCCACCCAATGATTTTACAATTTTACAATCAAGGAGCCTGAGTAGCGTAGGGGAGTAATGCCTCCTACAAAGGCAGCATTTAAGATCCAGCTGCTGCAATTACTTGCGAGTTCAATCCCAGGCAGGCTCAAGGTCGACTCAGCCTTCCATCCTTTATAAGGTGGGTAAATTGAGGACCCAGTTTGTTGGGGGCAATAAGCTGACTTTGTATAAATATAAATATACAAAAGTATAAAGGCTATTGCTTAACGCACTGTAAGCTGCCCTGAGTCTCCGGAGAAGGGCGGCATATAAATCAAATTAAAAAAAGAGGAGTATTTTTATCCCTATTTTGAGATCATTTCATTTTCATTTAGCTATAATTCAGAGATCTCGCTTGGAAACGATTTGGAAACTCCAGAAGAGGGATTTCCTGTCTGCTTTTGTGAAGGCTGCTTTGGTTGGGGTGAAAAAAGAAAGACAGTCTGGTCTTCTTAACAATCCTCCCATAGTTAAAATTCAAGATTTCTCTCTAGGATATTCTTCCCCCCCCCCCCCCCTTCAATATTCCTGACTCTATTTGGGAAGTGAGGATATGGTATAGGGTTTCCTGCCTAGAAGACTTAAGTAAGACCACACTTACAATGCTGCATCCAGTTTTGGTCACCAGACTACAAAAAAGAGGTTGAGACTCTAGAAAAAGTGCAGAAAAGAGCAACCAGCATGATGAGGGGACTGGAGGCTGAAACATACCTTGAACGGTTGCAGGAACTGGGCCTGGCTGGTCTAGGGAAGAGAAGGACCAGAGAGACAGGAGAGCATCTTCCAATATTTGAGGGGCTGCCCCAGAGAGGGGAAGGGGGTCAAGCTATTCTCCAAAGCACCTGAAGGCCAGACAAGGAACAATGGATGGAAACTGACCAAGGAGAGATTCAACCTAGAAATAAGGAGTTTTCTGACAGGGAGAACAATCAACAGATGGAGCAGAAGTTGCCTTCAGAAGTTGTGGGAGCTTCATCACTGGAGGCTTTCAAGAAGAGACTGGACTGCCATTGGTCAGAAATAGTGTAGGGTCTCCTGCTTGGGTGGGGGGTTGGACTAGATGACCTACAAGGTCCCTTCCAGCTCTGTTAATCGGTTAATATTCTGTTAATTCCATCTGTTGTGGGATGAATCTGTGGCCGCCTAGTGGCCTCTCATGAACACGTTGGGGCCGTGGAGAGCATGGAGGTGGGACACGCTGAGGCTGGCAGGTGCCTTCCGATCAGCGAGGCATTCCTTGTGCCCTCCTGACACGGGCCTGCCAGAGGGCTGCTGCCAACTCTGGTGCCACATGGCAGACGTTAGGCAGGAGGCAGCTTTATCTGCTTCACGCAGGGTGACTTCGTGCTGCCCGCGTGCCAAGCATCGCTTTGCATTCTGCCCGTGAGAGAGGCCGGGCATTGTGGGAAAGGGGCATGCGTAACAGGGCTTGCATCCAGTCCTGGTTTAAAAAAGAGGTTGGGACTCTAGAAAAAGTGCGGAGAAGAGCAGTGAAGATGATAAGGATAGAATAGAAAATATGGAATGGAGTATGGTATAGAATAGAATGGAATACGGAATGGAATTAAAATAAATACTTTATTGGCCAAGTGGGATTAGACACAAAAGGAATTTCTCTCTGGAGCAGAAGCTCACGTAGATCATAAACCATAGGGAATTAGGAGGCTGGAGGCCAAAACATAACCTACCAAGAACTTTTCTAGAAATTGGGTCTGTCTAGCCTAATGAACTCCAAAGCACCTGCGGGCAGGACAAGAAACAGCAGAGGGAAACCTACCAAGGGGAGAAGCAACCTAGAACTAAGGAGAAACTTCCCGACAGTGATGACAGTTAACCAGCGGAACAGCTTGCCACTGGAAGTTGTGGGTGCTCCATCCCTGGAGGTTGTAGAGTCTCCTGGTTTGGGCTAGAAGACCTCCCAAGCTCTTCTGTTCCAGCTCTTCTGTTATTCTGTCTTTGGGGAGCAGCCAAGAATCTGTCATGGCGGGGTTGCCCCACGAGTGAAGCCCCTCACCTTGGACCCTCTGAACGGGGCCCATCATGGCTGTTGTTCCCCTCCCCTTCTTGGTTGACCCCCTCCCTAGAGAGAAAGTTCTCCCTAGCCCATGCCCCATTGGAGTACAGTTGAGGCTGCGCCCCCCACCCCCTGCCAGTGGGGGGAAGGGAAGGGCCAGGCCAGGCCAGGTGGGACATTTCATTGCTGGCAAGCTCGGAGCCCGTTTTCATCTGGCAGGCAGGACGAAGGAAACCTCCACCGTGAATCTCTCCTGCCACCCTGGCGGAGAACAGGGAGGAGTGAGGCGCCAGGGCACCGATTGGCATGGAGGGCACGCAGCCCGGCTTGTCTTCCTTCGGCTGCAGATTCTTCCGAGCTCATTAAGAGAAATCAATTCCCTCCCTGCCTCTCTTTCTAAGCTTTTCTTCCTTCCCTCCCTCCCTCCCTTCCTTCCTTCCTTCCTTCCTTCCTGGAAAAACCCTCAGCAAGCTTTCTTGAGACAGGGCTGTGTGCTATTGGAGGGGGCTCCTCGCTGGGCCAGTGCCCATTAAAAGGGGGCGTCGAGGTAGAAGAACCGCAGCAGAGAACGGCCAAGAAGCAAGAAGGCCGGTCAAGGATTGACCCCATGCGAGGCACGAAAGGAGGAATTTGTATTCTGCTTTACAACTGGCGGAGTCGAGATCCATCCAATTTGAGCCTTCCCAACCCTGCCTGCATCCTGGATCTGGACTGCCTGCCTCTGCGGGGAAAACTCCGGCTGAGCAGAATCCCTGAGTGGCGGGTGAGGGCCGGGGAGGGGGCCATCCAGGAGGTTCAGGGGCCTTGCTATTCTGGATCCCATCCACCCTACGGTCTCAAGCTTCTGGACAAAGCCAGGTCAGAAAAGCTCATCACAAACGAGGAAAGAATAACAAAATATCAGCATTGGAAGAGATCTTGGAAGTCTTCTACTCCAGGGGTCTCCAACCTTGGCCGCTTGAAGACTTGCGGACTTCAACTCCCAGAGTTCCTCAGCCAGCAAAGCTGGCTGAGGAACTCTGGGAGTTGAAGTCCGCAAGTCTTCAAGCGGCCAAGGTTGGAGACCCCTGTTCTACTCCAACCCCCCTGTTTAAACAGGAGACCTTATACCTCTCCAGACAAATGATTGTCCAATCTTCTTAAAAACCTCCAGTCATGGAGCAGCTACAACTTCTGGAAGCAAGCCATTCTAGTTATTTTAATTCCCACCTCCCCATCCCTTCTCCCTTCTAGCTCTGATGGTGTTACCTAGCTTGGTAAAGAAACGCTTGCAAGAAAACCCCCCAAGCTCAGAGGGCACCAGGGACCCCTCGTTTCCACCCTGAGCTACAAATACTCTCCTTTGCAAACCACTCGTCTGCCCCCTCCCCTCCTATGTGTACATGCAGCCCCTCCTCCTTAAAAGGAGCGCGTACTGCACACGCTGGATGCCATGGGCATGCATAGCACCCGTGCATATCTCTTGGCATCCCCCCCCCCCAAATGATTTTTCATCTTTCTCTCCCGCGAAAGTCACATCTCAGACTGACCTTCTCCAGAAGAGTGGCTTTTTGCCTCCCCACTTACTTCCTTCCAAAAGTGCCCCCCTTCCCCCCCCCCAGGGTCTACCTCCACCTCGCGCCTCAAAAGTGGGTGCCACGCGGGTTGAAAAATCTGGCTGGAGGACGAGGGCCCTGCATTGCTTAGCAGGTTTCAATGCCCGCTCTGTTTTCAGTGGCTGGGCCAGGCCTTGGTGCATGGTGCAACAGGAGGGGGGCATGGCTTGAGGGAGGGAGGGTCTTACTGAAAGGGGGCCCACGGCTCGTTCATAAGTGTGCAATTGATGGCATCTGCTGGTGGGCTCCCCCCTCCCAGACTCAGGCAGTGCTGTCATCTTGACAGCAAAGAGGAAAACGATCCTTTTTTCCGGCAGCTGGCATTTTTCCACTTAAATATGGCAAATCCTCTGCCCTCTGGCAGGGCAGCCAAAGCACTCAGCTGGAGGAGCCCTCACACACACACACACACACACACACACACACACACCATCCCTCCATCCATCTTAGGGGTGCAGAAAAACTGCCCCACTAGCTCTCCTGGCCCCTGGAAGCCACCAAGGGGGACCCTTTGCCCCCCAGCCCCTTTTCTCTTTGCTGCTTAAATCCTTGCACGGAGGTTTGTCTCCGGCAGCCCTTTCTTCCTTTCCGTTTCTCAGTTTTTTCCCTCCTGATGTGTTTCTCAGCCGTAAACCTTCATTGCGAATCAACAGAAACGCCATAAATTAACCTCTGGGAAAAGCGAGGCGAGCATCTCTCTTCCGGAAGGCAGGAGAGGCAATTAGGCTGCCGAGAGATCCTCCATTCCCCCGCCGTTTTCAGGCCCCTTCTACCCCACTCCACCCCGCCCCCGCCCCCCATGGATCCAAGGGCTCCCTCCAAGGATGCAGAGGGAGGGGAACGGAGGATTTGGGATGGGCTTGTTTATCTGGGGCTGGGTATGGAAGGGGCTGCCATTTTGGGTGGGGTCTTTACGCAGCCGGTTCCCCCTCCTTTTCCAGAGCTTCTGTGCCACAGAGATCTTAGCCAGTGGGGAGGGGGGAGTAAGTAACAAAATAATGAGGTTGGGAAAGATCTTGGAGGTCTTCTACTCCAAGCCCCTCCTCAGTCTCTTCTCAAAAGCACCCAGAGCTCCTGGAGGCAAGTTGTTCCACTGGTTAATTGTTGTAACTTCCAAGAAATTCCTCCTTCGTTCCATCTTGATTCTCTCCTTGATGAGTTTCCATCCGTTGCTTCCCCTCCTGCCCTCTGGTCCTTTGGAGAACAGGTGGACCCCCTCCTCTTCTTTGGGGCAGCCCCTCAAATGTTGGAAGTCAGCTATCACGTCGTGTCCCCCATCCCCCCCCCCGGTCCTCCTTTTCATTAAACTGGACATCCCCAATTCCTGCAACCGTTCTCCCTACATTCTAACCTCTAGCCCCCTAACCATCATTTTAAGGGTTTTCAGTTAGTCACACGGTCGTTAAGCGAATCTGGCTTCTTCCGCCTTGACTTTGCTCGTCAGAAGGTTCAAAGGGGGATCACGTGACACACATACACACACACCCTCTCCGGATACTGCGACAGTCATAAATACATGACCGCGGGGATGCTGCAGCGGTCGTAAGTGTGGCAGGCAGTCATGATTTCCTTTTTTCAGGGCCGTTGTGACTTCAAACGGCCACTAAACGAATGTTTCTAAGTCAAGAACTACCAAGGACCTGCTTCCTGGTTACACTAATAGTTGGGCTTGATGTTTTCTGGTCACTGTGCATTTTAACTTTCACAACGTGTATAATAATAATAGCTTTTTTTCCTATTTTCACTCTTAATTCGCTGCCCAAAGTCTTGCTGAGAGGGGCACCATATCAATTGGGTGGATGGATGGATGGATGGATAGATAAATGATAGATAGATAGATAGATAGATAGATAGATAGATAGATAGATAGATAGATAGATAGATAGATAGATAGATAGATAGATAGATGATAGATTGATAGACGTGGATGGATGGATGGATATAGAAATAAATATTGCATATATATGATAGATAGACAGACAGACAGACAGACATTAATAACCTGGTGGGATTATGAATTGATCTAATTTTATCTTTCCTGATCGGCCTCCTCTTCATCGGGAGGGAGGGTGAAGGTATCCAACCTTGGCAGCTTTAAGACTCGTGGATTTCAACTCCCAGAACTCCCCACCCAGAATTCCAGAAGTTGGTCTACCCATCTTAAACAGGAGGCAACTGGACTTTCTTGTTTTTTTTTTCTTTTGAAGATGTTTCCCTTCTCATCCAAGAAGCTTCTTCAGCTCTGACTGGATGGTGGGGAAGGGAAGGATTTATACTCCTTGCAAGCAGCTGGTCATTTGCATCCTTTTAGAGAGTCCTTGAGGCCACCTGGAGGTTTACCTGTGTCCCCAGGGTCACCTGAGTGGTCCTGTAGTCTGCAATTTTTTTCCCCCTCTGGAAATCCATTCCTACTCCCACACCCTTCAAAGGATGTTCATTCCAAATTGCATGGCTAAAAGTCTGTAGAGATTCTCCGCCCTCCAGGTTAGGGTTGTCCCAGAGGTGCTTTTTTCAGGAGACAACTGGACTGTCTTCTTCAGAAGAAGAAAAAACCAGAAAGTCCAGTTGCCTCCTGAAAAAAGCACCTCTGGGACAACCCTAACCTGGAGGACGGAGCCTTTTTTACCTGTGCGTTGTTTTTACATCTTCTGTCTACCAGAGAGGGGCAGTTTTTCAATTGGATATATAAGTAAATCAGAAGAACTCAAGTTATTCCACGCTCACGTCTGCCTTTCTCCCACCCGGCCCCTTCCTCCGTCCCGTCCCCAGAGCACGTCTGCTCCATCCTGGCCTCCCTCCTGAGGAACCTGCGGAGTCAGCAGAGGACACGGCTGCTCAACAAATTCACAGAGAACGACAGCGAGAAGGTCAGTTGTGGGGGGGGGGGTTGCAGAGACGACCAGATCTAACCTCTTTAGGTTTATACTGGAGGCGGAGACCCTATGAGAGCTCTACACTACGTCCTTTCGTTTTAATGTATGACGATTAATGTACATTCAAAGTGACCATGAAGTTTATTCTATTCCAATCAATAAAAAGAAAACACCGCCCTGCCGGTTGAACGGTGGCACTGCCCAAGAAGGTGGCCGAAGCCTGGCAGGGCCTCCCTCCTTCCCTCCCTCCCTCCCTGCCCGGTGGCTGTTTTGGCCAGCCCTGCAACCCCAAGTTCCTTCCCCCTTCCCTCTTTTGCCCAGCTGGCTTTTCCACCTAGTGTTGAAAGACTTAACAGATTAACAGAGTTGGAAGGGACCTTGTTAGGTCATCTAGTCCAACCCCCCCTCCACCCAAGCAGGAGACCCCGCCTATACCATTTCTGACGAATGGCAGTCCAATCTCTTCAGTGATGGAGCGCCCACAACTCCCGAAGGCCACTCCTGGCCTAACCACTCTCCATTTTTAGTGTTAAATTTTAAAATTATTTAAATTATTTGGGGTGTTTTAATTCTGTTTGGGCCAAATTCATTTAATCTGTTTTTAGTTGATTTTAAATTTTGTACTTATATATTTTTTATTGTTGGCTGTACACCACCCTGAGTCCTTCGGGAGTAGGGCGGTATATAAATCCAATAAAACTAAACTAAACTAAACTCCTGTTCTGGTTTGAACTCCCAAGGCCCGTGCAAAGAATTTTGGATCGAAACGAAGTGGCCAATTCTGAAAAATCAGTGGCAGCACAGCCCAACCCGAACGGCGGGCGAGGGGCATCCCGAGCGTCTCCCAAGGCAGCCCTGGCTGAATTTGTTCCACGAAAAAATGCGCTTTTTACAATTTGAGCTGCTTTAATTAAAATTGATGGGGGGTTTTTTTCCCCTCTGAAATTTACGGAGGAGGTTGCGGAACGAAGGTCGTTCAATAGCTGCAGGGCCCATGAGGGCTAAGTGGAGCTGCCATGTTCAGAAGCAGTCTATCACCGGAGAGATTCTGCATGAAAGGGCTCCTTTTCGGCCGGGAGCCTCGGCCTCCATTCCTGACATACAAAAGACACCCACAAACCCGGCGAAATCTCCTTTTCTCTTCCAGGTGGACAGGCTGATGGAGCTCTATTTCAAATACCTGGATGCCATGCAGGTAGCCGATAAGAAGATCGAAGGTGAAAAGCATGTAAGTCTCCCCCACCCCCACCCCCTCCCCTCCCTCTTCTCGGCTTTGGAGAGAGCTAGAGAAGGAGCAGGGCTCCCCCCACAAAGTCAGCCATTCCAAAAGAAAGGAAGAACCTTTGCAACTCACGGTTGAACAGTGAGGTCCTGGGTGCTCTCATTCTCTCGTAACTCTGTTTCCCCAAAAATAAGACCCTGTCTTATATATTTTTGAACCCCGAAATAAGGGCTTGGCCTTATTTTCGGGGAGCTCTTACTATTTTGGGGCGCGTGAAGCAAGATGGGGATCCTCTTGCCGTCTTATCCGATTTCCAGCTCTGCGTTTAAATATTTTTTTGGGGGGGGGGGAGGCTTATTTTAGCGCATTATTATGATCAGGGGATGTTCTTATTTTCGGGGAAACAGGGTAGGCGTTTCATTACCCAGCTAGGTAACATAATCCAGAGGTCCCTGGCTGGGCAGCCCAGCACGGGGAGGGGCAGAGGGGACGGTTAGTGAAGGTCACCGTCCGAGGATGGTCACCATTGAAACGACGGTTGGATCTGTCTGTATGTTGCGCAATTAAGGAGTTGTCATCATGTCTTTGAACTGCTGTTGGTGTTTGTGGATGCGTTTTGCCAGTCGTCTTCCTCTTGGTCCTCCATAGCAGGGGTCTTCAACCTTGGCAGCTTTCAGACTTGCGGACTTCAACTCCCAGAATTCCTCAGCCAGCTTTGCTGGCTGAGGAATTCTGGGAGTTGAAGTCTGCAAGTCTGAAAGCTGCCAAGGTTGGAGACCCCTGCTCCATAGTGACTGTTGCAGTGAGTCTATGTTGTAGTTGGCTTCTGTTTTTTCTTCTGGGGCTGCTGAGTCTTGGTTCAGTGCAGGAGGTTGTGAAGGGCTTGAGTTGGCTTACGTGCTGGGCTGATGCCTCATAGTTGTGGTTTCTGAGACATTCTTGATGTATGGCCACGTAATTCTCTTTGGGGCCTCTGATGGTTGGGCTCTACTGGGTTCATATCCAGAATGGAATGGGATGGAAGAGCTGGAAGGGACCTTGGAGGTCTCCTAGTCCAGCCCCCTACTCAAGCAGGAGATCCTATACCATTTCAGACAAATGGCTGTCCAATTTCTTCTTAAAACCCGCCAGTGACGGGGCATTCAGAACTTCTGGTGGCAAGCAGTTCCACTGGTTCATTGTCCTCACTGTCAGGAAATTTCTCCTTAATTCCAGGCTGCTTCTCACCTTGATGAGTTTCTATCCGTCTTTCTGCTTTGGACGGCTCTTCTTCGCGACAGCCCCTCACCTATTGGAAAACTGCTACCATGTCACCCCTCATTCTTCTTTTTTTTTTTCCCAGATTAGCCAAACCCAATTCCTGCAACCGTCCTTCGTGTTTTTGTCCGCAGCTCTCGAATCCTCATAATTGCTCTTCTCTGCACTTTTGCCACAATCTTCCAACATCATTCTTGTAGAGTGGTGAGCAAAATCGGTTGCAGTATTTCGATGTTGTGTAGCTGCTCATTTTCTGCTGTGAAGGGTTGATGCAGTGAAGGGCTGAGCTAAGCCCCCCCCCCCCCGAAGCTTCCCGATTAAAGGCTTCTGGTTCCCTGCAACCCCCCCCCCCCCACTTTTCCTTGGGGGAGGAGGTGACCAGCTTCCCCACCCCACCCCTCCCTCCCTCCCCAGAAGTCCCGAGGCGGAGGGCACCATCATAGAACGGAAGGGCGACTCGGAGGGAGGCAGGCGATGGCTTAATACATTATCCTCAGTTGCATATGGAAATTATGCTCAGCAGGTTGATTCAATAAAATGTTCTCTCTGGGCATTTTGCATGCTAATGGCTCCTAAATGAGATGCTAATTGCGCCACCACCTCCCAAGGCAGAAATGGGATCCTGCAAGGGCAGAGGGTGAGGGGATGGGGGGGCGAGGGAGGGGACCGTCATTAGGTGTGGGTCATTTCCCCAGAGGATTGGAAGGCGCCTGACCTGGCGGGAGGCTGCAGATGGCCGCAGCCAGGGCCGGAGAGGGTGGGTCAGCGACAGCCGTGCAGGGGCTGCAGAGGCAGAGTGCTCTGACCCCACTCCCCAGACACGGCAAACCCTCTGCAGTTGAAGCAATGCTTCCTTTGTGAGGAGCGCCACCGCAGGCTAACAAGTCCAGCCAGCTGGAAGATGAAGAATTGCCTGCCACATCTATTCATCTCCACCCCCTGCCTTTTATCCCCAGAGCTAGGGTGGGGCTGCGCTAGCAGCAGTGGCTCTTCTGTCCCAAGGACCAGCCCATAGATTTCCACTGCTCTCCTCTCCTCTGCCTCCTGCGCATCCATGCATCAGTTACGGGACCCAGCGGTTCCTCCTCTTCCTCATCAGCCACCTCCAGACCTGGGGGCTGTTGACTCTCCATCTGAGGGCGGACTGACGGCCCAGGCTCCTCCTCTGTCTCTCTCTCTCTCTCTGCCAGCTCCATTCCCTCTTTCTCCTCGGAGCTCTCAGGTTGCCTTGAGGCTGATCCTGGCTCCCACGCCTCTTCCTCCTCCTCTGATTCGGCCGCTGAGGGGGGCTGGCAGCCGACAGGCCACAACACAGAGGGGTAGCCCCTATACAGGTTGTCCTCGACTTACGACCACAGTCGAGCCCAAGACTTCTATCGCTGAGTGAGACATTGGTTAAGTGAGCTTTGCCCCATCTTATGACTTCCCTCGCCACCGTTGTTAAGTGAACCCCTGCAGTTGTTAGGCTTTGCTTGCTGGAAGGTCGCCAAAGGGGATTAGGTGACACACACACACACACAGACCGTCCCCGGTCATAAGTACGAACCAGTTGCCAAGCAGTTTTGATTGTGTGATTATGGGGATGCTGAAACGGTCGTAAAGTGTGAAAAAACGGCCGTAAGCCCCTTTTGTCAGTGACTTTTGTAACTGAAGGGTACCTGAGTGGCCCTGGGCCCTCAGCCAGAAACCCTCAGCCGGCCCCAGGACTCCGATGCCAGGCTCCCCTCCGCTTAGACCCTTGCCCATCGCACAGACTGGCTGGACAGCAGGTTGACGTCCGGGCGAGGGTCCCCGCAGACAGAGCAGGGCAGGGGGCTTCCAGACCTAGTGGGTGCCCACTTACTGCCCTTGACGGGGGCACTTGGGTTGCCACCATCCTGCTGAAGCTGTGTGACCCCCTTAAATAGGGTGACCCCTCCCTGGCATGGAAGTCCCTACCGCGGGGGGTCTCTAGGCCATTCGGCGATTCCCGCCTTCCCCATCCTCCAGGCAGAGGAATGTCAGAGGAATGTCAAGGCAATGGGGCTGGGATTGGGGTCCTCACCCGATGACGTCCTTGGGGGCGACTCTTGAGGCCCAAGGTGTGTTTGGAGGGGGGGCTCTGGGGTGCCTGCTAGGGCTGCCCCACGCTCCCCTTCCTTCTTTGCGCTGTCAGTCCAGCCTCATTAGCGGGAGGAGAGGCTGCCAGCATCACCGGAACCCATCTCGTGGCTGTCTCATCCCATCAGCACCGGGCATCTCACGGCAGAGAAGGATGGCACCTGAGCTCCCATCAGGATCCTGACAGCTCAGGGGAAAAAGGGAGCTGGGGGGGGGGGGCTGGGTATTGGCTCCAGGGGTGATTAAAACTGGGGTGTGGGGGAGATGATGGCTAGCAAGATTCACCCAGTCTAGGCGTCTTCCTTCTTTCCTGGCTGAGTCTCTTGGGCGAGGAGGGGAAGTTGCTGCCAAGCCACACAAAAGGCACACACACATACACACACACACGTCAAATCGGTCTCCTGATTTATTTTATTTATCGTACGGTGCCTTCACATCCATATCTCAGTAAAAAAAAGGAACACTGGCATAAAATACAAAACACAGAATGCAAAATCTGACCTCTTTTAACAGGGAGGCGACTGACACGCATCTACATGGCAGATAGATAGATAGATAGATAGATAGATAGATAGATAGATAGATAGATAGATAGATAGATAGAGATAGATAGATAGATAGATAGATAGATAGATAGATAGATAGATAGATAGATAGATAGATAGATAGATAGAGATAGATAGATAGATAGATAGATAGATAGATAGATAGATAGATAGATGATAGATAGATAGATAGATAGATAGATAGATAGATAGATAGATAGATAGATAGATAGATAGATAGATAGATAGATTTACGAGTCGTTCCTCATCTTACAGCCGCAATTGAGTGGCCCAAATTTCCGTGGTTAAGGGAGACATTTGTGAAGTGAGTTTCGTTCCATCTTACGATCTTTCTTGCCACAATTGTTAAGGGAATGCCTGTGAGGGTTGTTAAGCGAATCAGGCTTCCCCCATGGCAGAAGGTCGCCAAAGGGGGTCATGTGACACCCCCCACCTCTGGGACAACGCGACTGTCATAAATATGAATCTGTTGCCAAGCATCCCCATAGCAGAATGCATAAAATTCTGCATTCTGCTATGGGGATGCAGAAATGGTCATAAGTGTGATACCTGGTATATGTCACTTTTTTCAGTGCTGTTGCAGCTTCAAATGGTCACTAAATGAACGGTTGTAAGTTGAGGACTTCCTGTACTGGAGCAAGAGAGCAGAGTCACCCTTTTTCAGAGGGAGAAAGAAGGGGGAGCCAGAAGGGAAGGCCGGGGGCTCTAACACGGCTGCCCAGGGCAGATTAACAGAGTTGGAAGGGACCTTGAAGGTCATCTAGTCCAACCTCCTCCCTAAGCAGGAGACCGTATACCAGGGCGTGGGTGGTGGCCCTTGGGAACATCTCAGGGCCCTTCTGATCATCTGGGCCTCTCCTAAGTGGGCGTCCCAAGTGCCCTCTCACCTTTGGCCCAGGTGAGATGCTGAGACTCTGGAAAGAGTGCAGAGAAGAGCAAGAAAGACGAGGAGGAGGCTGGAGGCTAAAACATGCGAAGAACGGTGGCAGGATCTGGGTAGGTCTAGTTTAATGAAGAGAAGGACCAGGGGAGACAAGATAGCAGTCTTCCAATATCTCAGGGGCTGCCCCAAAGAAGAGGGAGTCAAGCTATCCTCCCAAGCCCCTGAGGGCAGGACAAGAAGCAACGGGTGGAAATTAAATCAAGGAGAGAAGCAACCTGGAACTCAGGAAAAACTTCCTAACAGTAAGAAGGATTAACCAGTGGAACTGCTTGCCACCAGAAGTTGTGGAGGTTCCATCACTGGAGGCTTTTAAGAAGAGATTGGACAAGCCTCTGTCTGAAATGGCAGAGGGTTTCCTGCCTGAGCAGGGGGTTAGACTAGAAGACCTCCAAGGTCCCTTCCAACCCTGTTATTCTGTTCTCTCCCGTTCTCCAAAGCCCCCGAGGGCAGGGCAAACAGCAATGGGCGGAAGCTCATTAAAGAGAGACCCAATCTGGAAACGAGGAAGAATTTCTTGATGATTAATCAATGGAACAGCTTGCCACCAGAAGTTGTGAGGGCTCCATCTCCGGAGGCTTTTAAGAAGAGACTGGACAGGCACTTGTCTGGAATGGCAGAGGGCAGTGATGGCTAACCTTTTTGCCATCGTGTGCCAAAAGCAGGAGGAGCGTGGTGGGGTCACATGCACGCATGCCCACATCCATAATTCTATGCATCCCACTCCCACCCCCGTGTTCCCCTCTGTTTTTGGCACGTGATGACACGATGGGTCCGGTAGGCTCGTTTTTTGCTCTCCCCAGGCTCCAGAGCCTTTCTAGGAGCCTGGGGAGGGCAAAAAAGGCCTACCCCACCCCACCCCCAAGAGGCCTTCTGGAGGCCGGAAACAGAGTGTTTCCTGACTTCTGGTGGGCCCAGAAGGCCCAAAAATCAGCTGGCTGGCACTCGCATGCGTGCCAGAGCTGAGCTCACGTGCCCACCAATATGGCTCCGTGTGCCACCTGTGGCACCCGTGCCATAGGTTCGCCATCACGGGCATAGGGTCTCCTGCTTGAGGATGGGGCTGGACTAGAAGACCTCCAAGGTCCCTTCCAACTGGGTTATGCAATGGGGGGTGGGGGGGTGTTTGCCGGCAGGAGGGAGCCCTCCTTGCTGAGGGTTGCAGGGCTGCCACGCTTGGCCTCTAATGATGAGAAACTGCTCCAGTGCTGCTGGGCCCCCCATGTCATAAATCAGGCCGGCGACAGTGCCAGGGAGATCTCAGGTTGGCAAAACAACATCCCAGCATGGGGCTAGCAAAAGGTCAGCTGCCGAAGGAGCTGCTGCTGGCAGGTGCCACGTCGGGGAAGGGGGTTGCCGCTGAGGAGGGGCTGGGGGCACGTTTTGCAAGGGAGCAGCCCGGATTTCCACACAGAGTTGGGTTCCTAAGAGGGGGGCTTCTCCCTGGAGGGAAACCCACTCTCTGGCACAGCCTGCGATCCCGGTTGGGGTCTCCCCAGGTGTGATTCCCAGGAATTCCCGTATTTCTTTATTTCTTTAAATTTTGATGCCATCCATCTCACTCCCACTGCAACTGCGGGTGGCTGGACAATATCATCCAAAATAAGAGAGCACTGCAGGAAAGCAATTAAAAATCAGACGAATAGAGCAGAGTAGAATTAGGAACCGAATGCAGAATGCAGCAGGGAGGGGAGGGGAGAGAGGAGAGGAGAGGAGAGGAGAGGAGAGGAGAGGAGAGGAGAGGAGATTGAATAAGACAGAACAGGGGTGTCAAACTCAATTTCATTGAAGGCCACATCAGGGCTGTGGTTGATCTGTCCCCCTCTACAGATACCCACAAAAACAGAGCCAGTCGAGGGTTAAAGAAGCACTTGGCACACACCACAGTTCTTATCTCTAACTTGGCAGCGATATGCACACCGTCTGCCAAGTGCTTTAATAGTTCACAGAAAGAAAATCACATACGTAGCTTTGCCAAAATCCGTTCTTTTAGCTCCAATGACTACCAGATTGAGTTTTTGTTCGTCACAGAGATCATTAACCACCACCCTGTCTTATATAGTCTCTGGGTGTGGCCCAGTGACTCATTGGTCCTGTGACTCAAGTCCAGTGACTCAGGTCTATTCCCTCGCACGCCTCCTCAGCTGCTGCAAGCACTTATCTCGCCTTCGTTGACGTGCGTCCAGGAATGACGTCTCTCCCTCACTCTCATCTGAGACACCTGTTTCCCCACTACTTTGCTCTCTTTCAGCTGGCACCTGAGACGGTGCCAGGGGGGGGGCTGGGAGATCTGGCTGGCTCCTCTTCCTCATGCTCAGAGCTTCCTTCCTCCAATGGGATAGGCTCAGAGGACGGGGCCACAACAGTGGTTGACGCAGGCATGGCTGACTGGGTCGGCGTGGCCAGCTTGACACCATTCCCCAAACTGCTGGCATGTTTCCTCTTTGCATTTGGTAGACCAGGCTGAAGCCATGCGGGCCGCCCCCTTACATTTTCCAGGACAGTCCCATGGGTGAGGATCCAACCCTAAGCCTAACCCTTGAGTTTGACACCCCTGGGATAGAAGAACAGAATGGAATGTGTGAGGAAATGATGATTACCTACCTTGTCGGGTTGGCAATATATGAACCATCAATATAGCTTTAAGACTGTATTGCTCTATTGCATCATACCGTGTCCTGATTGGTTTGCTCTGTGGCCAGTATCTTTAAGAGGGAGCTTGAAATATGGTTTGTTTCTCTTTGATGATCTTTGATACTCTTTGCTGATCATTATTGCCCTGTGCTGATCGTTACTGCTCTTAGCTGTGTTTGCTACTGTTTGCAACTGTTTATTGTGTATGACTGCAACGACTGGTAAGAAGACTTTGTTATTGGATTATCGCTGGACTATTGTTTTACTGTCTACTGCTTTATCTGCGTATGACCTGGACTGTTCATTGGACTGTGCCTTATTACTATTTCCTGAAAAGTAACACAACTCAGTGTGTCTGTGTGTTGACTGCTTATTTGTAACTGCTCTCAATTACTTTCATGTGCACACCCTTGCTACTCAAGGGTTGCTCTGCGAATTCCTTAACAGAATGGAATAGAATATAGAATGGAATTCAGAGACCATACCATACGCTAACCATAAGCATTACTATTACTATTACCATTATCATATCATACCATACCAACCATACCAGAGCCTGGATAGCTCAGCAGACTAATAGCCTGTTATTAACATTCAACTTTCTGCAATTACTGCAAGTTCGAATCTCCCCAGGCTCAAGGTCGACTCAGCCTTCCATCCTTTCTAAGGTGGGTCAATTGAGGACCCAGTTTGTGGGGGCAATAAGCTGACTTTGTATAAAATATACAAAAGTATGAAGACTATTGCTTAACGCATTGTAAGCCGTCCTGAGTCTCTGGAGAAGGACGGCATATAAATCAAATTTTTAAAAAAGCATTAAAGGTTAAAAACCAAGACGGGGAGTGACCTGGGGGTGATGTTGTTCCCCAGTTGGGTCATGAAACATTTGCAAGAAAACTTCCCAGCTCAAAGAGCTCCAAGGACCCCCACAGACATTGGAGGTTTCTGATGGGGGAAGCAAGCAGGGCCCAGGTCTTCGCCTATGATCTCTGCCTGCTTGAGGTGGGGGGGGGAGGGGGCTGGACTAGAAGACCTCCAAGATCCCTCCCAACTCCATCGTCCTGACTCTCTTCGCAGGACATGGTGCGCCGCGGGGAGATCATCGACGACGACACGGAAGAGGAGTTCTACCTGCGGCGCCTGGACGCCGGTCTCTTTGTGCTCCAGCTCATCTGCTACATCATGGCAGAGATCAGCAATGCCGGCATCCCTCAGGTAGGACCTGCCACGCCCTCCTCCCCCCAACTCGGCCCCCTTTTTTGGAATTGATGGATAGGATTTGTTTATTTGTATCCCGCCTTTACCGTTCCTGTCAATAATTCAAGGCAGCAAACGTATTTGGCACCCTACTTTCTTCCTGTTTTCCCCACAACAACAATTACTACCCTTTGTGCCGTAGGCAGGACTAGAACTCACCGTCTCTTCTTTTCTAACTGGGTGCCTTTAACCACTAGGCCAAACTCCTCTCTTGCCTCTCTAGAAGCCGGGGTCCTGGGGCCAGATTCCTTTGACCCTTCCCTGGTGCCAATTTAGTATTGAACCTTGGTTGACCAGATTCTTGTATACAGGTAGTTCTCGACTTACAACGGTTCATTTAGTGACCGTTCAAAAAGCGACCATTATAACCATTTTCACACTTATGACCGTCGCAGCATCCCCACGATCACGTGATTTACATTCGGATGCTTGACAACTGACTCATATTTACGACGGTCACAGTGCCCAGGGGTCACACAATCCCCTTTTGCGGCGGGAGAAGCTGGATCCACTTAACAACCATGTGACTCACTTAACAACTGCAGGGATTCCCTTAACAAAGGTGGCAAGACAGGTCATAAAATCAGACAAAACTCACTGAACCGAGGTCTCACTTAGCAGCAGAAATCCTGGGCTCCGTTACGGTCGTTGAGTCGAGGCCTGCCTGGTTTCAGGTATAAATCTTTCCAGCTGCAACTCCACCTGTGGGGCCCGATCCTTCGTGTTACCCAGTTGCTTCCCGTCTCCCTAATGGAGACCCTTCATTTCCCCTCTTCTCTCCCCCCACCCCCTCCCCGGCCAGATCCGCCAGAGGGTGCACCAGATCCTGAACATGAGGGGCAGCTCCATCAAGATCGTCCGGCACATCATCAAAGGTGAGCCTGGGACGGAGGGAACGCTCGCTCAGAGCCCCCTCTTCCCCCCCTCCCCCAGTCCTTTCACCTGGCCAGGTGATCTGGCTGACCTTCCTCTGGCTTCATCTTCTGGTGGGTGGGGGGGGGAGCTCAGGTGGGGGGGGGGGTCCAGCAGAGCTTCCACCACTGGCCACTTTGCGTACAGAGCCAGCATCAAACAGAGGCTCCTTTGCTGCGAAGGTGGGCTGTGGGGGAGGGGATTCTGGGGTCTGCAAGCTTCCTGTCCTGCTTGGAGGATGAGGCTTGGGTACTGATGCTGGGAAAGGGGGCTGGGGAGAGCCTAATTTCCACACACACCCCAAATGTGGCAGCCGGTTGGGGAGGGCATTGATTTGACTGAGGCCGCCAACTTGGGGGCAGCCTCTGCCAAGATGGGGGGGGGTTTTACCATGTGAAACCCACATGCGGAGGAAGGGGGAAGGGGGACCAATTGGGGACACCCCCCACAGACCCTGGGCAGGGGGAGCCTCCCCTGGATCTTCTGTCCCACCCCCCATCGCTTGCTCTTCTCCCCCCCCCCCCCCCCCGCAGGAATCCCCCCTCCCCCTCCCTCCCTCCCTCCCTCTTCTGCATGCTAATTGGCAGCCTGCTTTTGAGCCTGATTTTTATGGCCTACATATTTTCCCTGTTTCTCTGGCAGCCTGACAGCTGATGGATCCCTCGGGAGGAGGGGGAAGGGCGGAGGAGGAGAGAACGGCTGAGAGGGATCCGGTGCTCCATTGCATAGGAAGCCAGAGACAGGCGGGAGGGGGTGGGGGGGGAGAGGCAGGGAGAAGCCCCCGGAATTCCTCGCAGCCGCCGGCTGACCAGGCTGGGATCCCCTTGGAAGCACCCTGGAGGGGGTGGGGGGAGCCTACCTACCTACCCATCCAGAATCCACTTCTTCTTTTTGGTCCTTCCTGGGGTGGGGGAAATCCCAGGTGCTGCAGACACGGCTGAACCGAGGTATGTGGGGTGTGGTTGCACCTGGGCTGTTACCTCGTCTCTGGTGTCTCTTAATTTGTAGGAGACCCCCAGCCTGGTCTCCATAACCTTGGACTGAAGGGGAACCCTTCAGTCCAAGGTTATGGAGACTAGGCTGGGGGTCTCCTACAAATTAAGGGGTTGGAAGGGGTCTTGGAGGCCCTAGACCCGAGGTGTCCAACCTTGAAGACTTGTGGACTTCGACTCCCAGAATTCCCCCGCCAGCTTCGGACACCCCCTGCCCTATAGTCCTCCAGACCAATGGCTGCCCATCCTCTCGCCTTCGGTCCCATGGGCTGGGTCCCTGTCAGCCCTCCGGTGCAGCTTAGGCAAGGGAGGTTATGGGGGAAGAGGAGTGCATGATGGGTCTTGGCCTCGGATCCGAGGGTTGGACCAAGAAGCTGAGGGCCAGGAAGGTCCCTCTGAAGGTGGGGCAGCTCTTGGCTTCTCCGGCAGGCAAGAAGCGGCTGGCTTCCAGATGCTACAACCGCCTGCATCTCTCCTGCATCTGGGCTCCAAAGGAGAGCTCCCCCCTCCTTTCTCCCTTCTGGCTCCCTCCGGCTCCGATTCTCGGTTCCTCTTGCAAGCAGTTAATGGCCGTGAACTTTGCAGGAGCTTCAAGGACGGAGTCGGTCTCTGGGTGAGAGGCTGGCCAACAGCCCCATCTGATTCCCCCCACCCCCCACTAGGGTCATTGCTTTGGCTGCCAGCACAGGTGGGGAGGGGGCCCCTCCCTCTGGAAGCCCCCAAAAGCCCAGATCCCTTCCCAGCAGCAAGGAGCTGTTTTCGACCCAGGAGAAAAGAATTGAAAGGGACCTTGGAGGTCTTCTAGTCCAACCCCCTGCTCAGCTGGGAGGCCTTATACCATTTGAGACAACTGGTTGTCCACTCTCCTCTTAAAAACCTGCAGTGAGAAGGGAGGGAGGGAGGGATAGCAGAATAACAGCTGGAAGGGATCCAAGCAGGAGAACCTGTACAATCTCATACACATGGCTGTCCAGTCTTTTCTTACAAACCTCCAGTGACAGAGCACCCACAACTTACGGTGGCAAGTAGTTCCACTGGTTAATGGTTGTCATTGTTAGGAAGTTTCTCCTCATTTCCAGGTTGAATCTCTCCTTGTTTCTATCCATTCTTCCTTGTCTGGCCTTTGGGTGCCTTGGAGAATAATTTCACCCCCTCTTCTTTGTGGCAGGCCCTCAAATATTGGAAGACTGCTCTCGTGTCCGCCCTGGTTCTTCTTTTCATTAAATCCACCTCTCCCATCCACCCCCGTCCCTCCTCCTCCTCCACAGAGGAAGCAGGACTCCTGTGCCAGCTGTGCACCTTCATGCATATTCAGGGCCCTTTTCCCAGGAGAGCGGCAGAAGCCGAGTCCCTGCTTGGTGTGGTGGGTGTTCAGTTGTGGAGAGGAAAAGTCCCCCCCCCAATTCCTCCATGCGCCAGCCTGCCTGTTGTGCGCATATTAAAGCATTTGATGAGCTCCTCGGATGTGCAGGTGGTGGCGCCATTAAATATTAATGCCGCTCGGTTGTTCTGGAGTCCCGGCAGCTCCACACTCGGCTTGCACAATGCACTGGGCCACCCCACCCCACTCCTGCCAGTACAAACCAGCAGTGTGGATGAGATCCTGGGGTCAGCTAAGGTACCACACGTGTACAAGACAGAAGAGGGGAGGCAGAGGGGCTTCAAACTCAGGCCAGCATCTGAAGAGGGGAGTTGAGGCTGGCTGTTCTGATTCAGCTCCCCAAACACGACAGACCCTCTGAAGTGAACTCAAAAGATTCCTTTATTAGGAGCACCAGCAACCCCAGCAAAAAGTTTCTCTCTCACCGCAGGTTAACAAGTCTGTCCGGCCGGGAGATAAGTAGCCGTCTGCCACACCTATTCATCTCCGCCCTGCCTTTTATCCCCAGAGCTAAGGTGGGGCTTCTCTAGCAGCAGTGGCTCTTCCATCCCAAGGACCGGCTCATAGATTTCCACTGCTCTCCTCTCCTCTGCCTTCTGTGCATCAGGCACCGGGCCCAGCTGTTCCTCCTCCTCCTCATCAGCCACCTCCAGACCTGGGAGCTGTTGACTCTCCATCGGAGGGCTGATGGACGGCCCAGGCTCTGCCTCCCCCCGCCCCTCTCTCCCTCTCTCTTTCTCTCCTAGCTCCATTCCCTCTTCCCCCTCGGAGCTCTCAGGTTGCCCTGATGGGAACACTGATTCCCACGCCTCCTCCTCCTCCTCTGATTTGGCTGCTGGAGGGGCCGGCGGCCAACAGGCCACAACACTGCACTGGCATGAGAACAGAAGGGGTCCAGGGCTCAGCCAGTAGTGGTCTGGCTGACCCCCAGTTAGGGGAGCAAGGTGCCCATCCACCTCGCCCTGACCCAGGTCAGCTGGATTGCAAGTCCTCTGAGCTCTGCCTGGGGGAATCTGTGGCTCTTTGCAATGATCCATCTTTCTCCCTGGATCCAAGCAGGATGGTGGAGACCCCAACCTGTGGCCCATCCTTGATGGGGGTCAGGGGCCCCTCCCAGTTTCTACTTGAAAGTGTGTGTGTGTGTGTTGGTAGGTGGAACCCAAGAATCTCCTCCTGGCATCCTTTGAGAAGAACAGAAGGCCTTGGGGAACATTTATGACCATTTTCACGCTTACGACCATTGCCGCATCCCTGGGGTCACGTGATCAACTTTCAGACACTTGGCAACTGATTCGTATTTATGACGGTCGCAGCGTCCCAGGGTGGGTCACATGATCCTCTTTTGCGACCTTCGCACAAGCAACGTCAACGAGGAAACCATATTTGCCCAACAGGCGTGTGGCTAACGTGACAATTGCAGCAGTTCACTTCACGCCAGCAAGAAAAGTCGTAAAAAGGGGGAGCGAAACTCCCTTAGCTGTCTCATTTAGCAGCAGAAATTGGGGGCTCAATTGTTGGCCGTTAAGTCGAGGACCGCCTGTGAATTGATGGCTTTATTCCGAGATGAGAACAGACCCAATCTTGTTTCCATTTGAGTTTTGTGCTTGTGTTGAAAAAAATGAAACTTTGATTTTCATTTTGCTCATTGGATCGTTTGTTGCTCTAGACGCAGCCTAGTATTAAAGAGTCAGAAGTCAATGCCGTTTTTCCCCATCTGCCCCACACGTTCTCCATGTAGGCAGGAGGAACCAAGGGTCCAAGGACAGGTTAGGCAAGACCTGGCTCAAAAACCGTCACTGTGAGAGGGACCTTGGGGTCCTTGTGGACGATCCCTGGAATATGAGCCAGCCATGTGCAGCAACAGCCAGCAAAGCCAAATCAATCCTGGGTTGTATAAACAGAGGCATACAGTCAAAATCAGGTGATGTGTTAGTCCCTCTTTACAAAGTCTTAAGTAAAGCCACACCTGGAATCCTGCATCCAGTTTTGGTCCCCACATTAGAAAAAAGACGTTGAGACTTTGGAAAAAGTGCAGAGAAGAGCAACTAAGAGGATTAAAGGCCTGGAGACTTAAACATATGAAGAACGGCTGCAGGATTTGGGTCTGGCCAGTCTAGAGAAAAGAAGAACTGGGGGGGGGGGGACAGAATAACAGTCTTCCAATATTTGAGGGGCTGCCCCAAAGAGGAGGAGAGGGTCAAATTATTCTCCAGAGCACCAGAAGGCAGGACAAAAAACAATGGGTGGAAACTAATAAGGAGAGAAGCAACCTGGAATTGAGGAGAAACTTCCTAACAGTGAGAACAACTAACCATGAAATAAGTTGCCTTCGGAAATCGTGGGAGCTCCATCACTGGAGGTTTTTAAGAAGAGCCTGGACAGCCGTTTGTCTGAGATTGTATAGGGTCTCCTGCTTGAACAGGGGGCTGGACTAGAAGACCTCTGAGGTCCCTTCCAGCTCTATTCTACTCTATTCCCTTTTTCCTCCCTACTTTCCCATTATCTTCATTTTCTCTGTGTTCATTTTCTGATCAACTCATAAACATTTTAAAGAGTAAAAGGCCCAAATGTTGCCATGCATCTCCCCAGAGAGAGAGAGAGGACCTGGGTGGAAAAAGGGGGTGGGAAGGCAGTTGAGCAACAGGTGAACCATGGGGGGGGGTGGAGGGGGCTTGGGAGGATCCTTCCTCTTGCTCAGAGCTCCTCCTATCCTCTTGCAGAGTATGCGGAGAACATTGGAGATGGGAAGAATCCAGAATTCCAGGAGAGCGAGCAAAAACGGATCGTGGAGCTCCTGGAGAACTTCTGAGGAACCCTTGACGGCTTCCAGGACCTTCTTCAACTTGGGGTCCAAGAGAGACTTTTGGGAGAAAGGGGACCTTCTCGAGTTTTTTGAGGAGGGTTATTTTGAATTATTAAAGATTTGGTTTGATTTGTATTTCTGAAGTGTCTCCATTCATCCTTGCTTCTGGGGTTGAGAGGGGTCGCCTAGGGAGAGTTTTGATCCACCAGCGTCTCCCTTTCCAGAAATGTTTGATGCTCCTCTGGCTGTGTGGCCCTTGGAGGGCCCAGATGCCAGGCGACCAAATTCCCTTTGACCCCCACTCTTACGGTCCCTTCCCATCATCTATTCTAAGCCATCCTTCTCACTGATCATAGCTAATCATGGCTAAACCAAGGTTCTGCAGGGACCTGCTTCCTGGTTACACTAATAGTTGGGCTTGATGTTTTCTGGTCACTGTATATTTTAACTTTCGCAGCGTGTATAATAATAATAGCTTTTTTTTCTATTTTCACTCTTATTCACTGCCCAAAGTCTTGTTGAAAGGGGCACCATATCAAGCGGGTGGGTGGGTGGGTGGGTGGGTGGATAGATAGATAGATAGATAGATAGATAGATAGATAGATAGATAGATAGATAGATAGATAGATAGATAGATAGATAGATAGATAGATGATAGATAGATAGATAGATAGATAGATAGATAGATAGATAGATAGATAGATAGGAGCCTGAGTAGCGTAGGGGAGTAATGCCTCCTACAAAGGCAGCATTTAAGATCCAGCTGCTGCAATTACTTGTGAGTTCAATCCCAGCCAGGCTCAAGGTCGACTCAGCCTTCCATCCTTTCTAAGGTAGGTAAAATGAGGACCCAGATTGTGGAGGCAATAAGCTGACTTTGTATAAATATAAATATACAAAAGTGTGAAGGCTATTGCTTAACACATTGTAAGCCGCCCTGAGTCTCCGGAGAAGGGCGGCATATAAATCAAATTTAAAAAAAAATAACTGGTGGGATTATGAATTGATCTAATTTTATCTTTCCTGATTGCCTCCTCTTCATCGGGAGGGAGGGTGAAGGTATCCAATCTTGGCAGCTTTAAGACTCGTGGATTTCAACTCCCAGAATTCCAGAAGTTGGTCCACCCATCTTAAACAGGAGGCAACTGGACTTTCTTGTTTTTTTTTCTTTTGAAGACGTTTCCCTTCTCATCCCAGGAGCTTCTTCATCTCTGACTGGATGGGGGGGAAGGGAAGGATTCTTGCAGACAGCTGGCCATTTGCATCCGTTCTGAGTGTGGTTGAAGCACTTGGAGGGGTGTTTTAAGTGCTTCAAAGACCCTCCAAAAGAATGCAAAGGACCAGCTCTCTCCTTCCCTTCCCCTCCATCCAGTCAGAGCTGAAGAAGCTTCTTGGATGAGAAGTGAAACGTCTTCAAAGAAAAACCAAGAAAGTCCAGTGGCCTCTTGAAAAAGCACCTTTGGGACAACCAGGACCTGGGTGACGGAGACTCTCTATGAAAAGCCATGCCTCAGAGGGCGTTGCAAGCAGTGGTAAAGCAGTTGTGCCCATGTGCTGAAAACCCTCTTCCTGGGAAGGGGAGGGGGGTCTGAGGGACCCCCTTTCCAAAGCCTCAAGCTGGACCAAGCAGCCCCTCCCTCTCCTTTGGCCGTCCGCTGACCTTCCTGCTGTTTGCAACTGCAAAAAGGCACCAGATCCCCACCTGCCCAATTGCAGGTTCATCCTAAGAGCTCTGGACATCTCCAACCTGTGCAGTGAGTGTGCTGGGGGTCTGTGGGCAAGGGAAGAGAGACCCCCGTCTGACAAAGAACTGCAAAGACCCCTCCCTGGCTCCCTCGAACCGCGAGATGGGCAGCACAAAAATGTAATAAAATGAAGGAGGGGGTTGTTGAATGGAGAGAGGTGCTTCTCATCCCTGGCACACTGGGGAACCAGCCTTCAAAAATAGAAATATTCCTTTCTCCTGCTATCGATTTTCCTTCTGCTTCTGCAGATCTCTTTTTCGCCCCTTAATGGCCGACTCTGGGTCAAGAAGCAAAAGTTAAATCAAATCACGTTTTTTTTTTTCCTCTCCCTCCTTTCAGGGTTGATTTCTGGCCCGCCGAAATCGTGACATTAAGTAAAAGTGTCAGGAGGCTAAGTAATCCCAACGCTGCTCCTCCGGCCTCCGAGGCAGCACGGAAGAGATGGCAGGAAGCAGGGAGGACAGATTGCTTATTTCCCCTTGCCATTGGGGTGGGGGGGCAGCAAGCCGAGGGGGCCTCTGAGTAGCCCCAAGGAGATGGCCGGAGGCTTCGGAGCTGCAGGGAGGTAGAGCAAATTCCTGGCTTTCAAGCAGAGAAACTGGTGGCATTTAGCAGCAGAAAATGAGGAGGGTCCCCCTTGCTGAACAAAGCTGCCCCCCCCAACCTTGTCTTAAAGCAATACAGATACAGATTAACCGAGTTGGAAGGGACCTTGTAGGTCATCTAGTCCAACCCCCTGCCCAAGCAGGAGAACCTACGCCATTTCTGACCAATGCCAACCCAGTCTCTTCTTGAAAGCCTCCAGCAATGAAGTTCTCACAACTTCTGAAGGCAACTTCTGTCCCACCGGTTGATCGTTCTCCCTGTCAGAAAATGTCTCCTTATTTCCAGGTTGAATCTCTCCTTGCTCAGTTTCCATCCTTGTGTGGCCTTCAGGTGCTTTGGAGAATAGCTTGACCCCTTTCTCCTCTCCGTGGCAGCCTCTCAAATATTGGAAGATGCTCTCCTGTCTCCCCTGGTCCTTCTTTTCACTGGACTAGCCAGGCCCAGTTCCTGCAACCGTTCATCGTATGTTTCATCGTAACCTTGGCAAGGAGTATCAAAAGTGTTTATATTTTTAATGTTTGAAAAGGCAACTGGACTGATTTTTTAAGGGGGAAAAAAGGACGTTTCACTTCCTGTTTTAGAAGCTTCATCAGTTGGATGGTGTGGGAGATGGAATAAGAGATAGTGACAGTTGAGATTAGTTGATGACAGTAGGGAATGATGGGTTTTGACAGGATGATGGGTGGGTGGGGGGGATGGAAAGATTGTGTTTTCTTTGCCAGTTTTAACACTCTTCGAGAGCCGTTGTGGTTCTTGGGGGTTTTATCTGTGTCCTCAGGGTCACCTGAGTGGTGCAAATGGGTGTGGAGCCTTCTTGGAACTGCTGAAAGGACTTCTGTTGTAGACTGGAGGAAGATGACGTTGTATCCCTCCCCCTCTGTGGAGAGAGGGGCTGTTCAGTTTGGACACAGGTGGCCACTTTGATCCCTCTGTCCAAAATGTGGACTTTGCTGTCTTCAAAAGAGGGACCCTTATCTTTCAAATGCAGGTGGACGGCCGAATCTTGTCCTGATGGATTAAATCTCCTATGTGGAGATTTGCCTTTGCCTCCTATGCCTTCGTTTTGTTTTTCCTCAAAAAATCAGTCCAGATGCTTTCTCAAAATTAAAAAAACAACAACACTTTTGATATAATGATGACCGGGATGGCTGATAATCTTCATAAACACTTGGCAATGAGCCTAGAATAGAATATAGAACAGAGTAGAGTAGAGTAGAGTAGAGTAGAGTAGAGTAGAGTAGAGTAGAGTAGAGTAGAGTAGAGTAGAGTAGAGTAGAGTAGAGTAGGAAGGGACCTTGGAGGTCTTCTAGTCCAGTTCCCTTCTCAAGCAGGAGAACCTATACCATTCCAGTGATGGAGCGCCCACGATTTCCGGTAGTGGCAAGCAGTTCCACTGGTAAACTGTCCTCACAGTTAGGAAGTTTCTCCTTAGTTCCAGGTTGCTTCCCTCTTTGGTTAGTTTCCAACCATTGTTTCATGTCCTGCCCTCTGGTGCTTTGGAGAATAATTTGACCCCCTTCTTTTTTGTGATGGTGCACCATCTCCCAAGCCCCCTCCTTTCTCCAAAAAAGCCCTTCTATTCAGCAGCTTGGAGACAGCCTCTTACTAAAAAATTGCACCTTTGTGAAGCCTGAATCCAACCAAGGCACTGCGACGCCTCTGTTGCAAATGTTCACACAATACCTTGCCTGAGTGCTTTCCCGCCTGAAGCTGTGCTGTGGGGACCGGTGGGGGCCATGCAATGCTTCGGATTATAATAGAAAAGAATAACAGAGTTGGAAGGGTCCTTGGAGGTCTTCTAGTCCAACCCGCTGCTTAGGCAGGAAACACTATATCATTTCAGGCAAATGGTTATTTTCTTTAAAACTTCCAGTGTTGGACCATTCACAACTTCTGGTGGCAAGCAGTTCCACTGATTAATTGTTCTCTCTGTCAGGAAATTTCTCTTAGTTCTAAGTTGCTTCTCTCCTTGATGAGTTTCCACCCATGGTTTCTTGTCCTGCCTTCAGGGGCTTTGGAGAATAGCTTGACTCCCACTTCATTGGGGCAGCCCCTGAGATATTGGAAGACTGCTCTCATGACTCCCCTGGTCCTTCTGTTCATCAGATTAGACATACCATAAAGTTTCAGTTCCATAAAGGGGCATTCAAAAGCCAAAGGGCAGGAGGAGCATTCGGCTGCAGCTCTTTAAAACATCGTTTTCCTGGGATCCTCTAGCTGCAGCTGTGGCTGTGATGCCAGGAAAAGATGCAGCTACTTTAAAGAGCTGCAGACCAGCTCCCTGCCTGCTCCTTTGGGGAAGCACACTTGGAGGCTGGCTTATCCTTGCTGGTAGGAATGTCTCCTTGAGCCTGCAGCTGTATTTTATTTATTTAATTGATTGATTGATTATTGCAAAGGTGCTATTTTTCCCTAAAAGGCAACTGGACTTCCTTGAGGTTTTTTTCTTTTAAAACATTTAGCTTCTCATCCAAGAAACTTCTTCAGAATTCCTTAGCTGGTGGGGTCCGCATTGCTCCACAGGGTGGACAGGGCAGTTCTCCTGCCAGGAAAAACTGACCCAGCAGCCCCCAAATCAGAGGGAAATTTTCTGCCCCCCCCCCCGCTCCCCAAGGAAGCTGCATTTTTGACCCCAGGATGGGTGTTCTTGAGGAAAGGAATTGCAAAAGAGCCGGCTTTATCTCAGCCTTGAAATCCATTAAAATATGTAACCTAATTTCTTCCGTATTAAACAGAGCCCAGAGTTCCTTATCAGGGAGTAGGTGTTAAGTAGCTCATCAGTGCAAGGAAATATAGGCCACATCAAACACAGGTTGGGGGGGGAGGGGGGTCTGAAAGGTAAGGCTTATATGTTTGCATTTCTCTATTTCATATTTTTCGTGGTCTTTCCTTTCAATTACTTCCTGGAGATCTGAAATCCAGCCAGCATGCTTGAGGGACAGGCAGGCGGTGGGAGAGGAAGGCTCCTTCGCTTTCCAGATCACTGTATATTCCATGCAGCAGGAGAAAGGATGAGCCAGCCGATCTTACCATAAATGCTAGTATTTCCCAGAGCTATAATTGCACTCAACAATGAACTAAAGGGCCACCATCAGTGAGCTGTTGGACAGTATTATTTGGTCTGCTTGGGTGGTTTAGGGGCGGGGAATTTGTGGTGGGTGGGTGGGGGTATTTGGGGATTGTCATGTGTGTTGGGCCTGGTCTTTGGGTGTTAAGTGAATTTCGTTGTACGGGTATACTGTATATACACGTACAATGACAATAAAGTTATTTATTTATTATTCAGCTACAGAGGGAGTCCAATATCTCGGCTTCTGGGTTTGGCTTCCTCCTAGGAACATTTATAATCAGTTTGTTTAAGTCATCTAATTGTCTGATTCATCATCAGTGCTAGAAGGGAGGGGGCTTTGCTGGGAGGAGGAGGAGGAGGGTGAGGGCGAGGTTGTTGGCGCTCTCTGACCTTGGTTGTTTTCTTGGCGATGTTTCATGACCCAACTAGGGAACATTATCAATGCTGTTTCAAAGCCCAACTAGTCCTAGCACTGATGATGTTCCCTAGTTGGGTCATGAAGCATCTGCAAGAAAACTGCCAAGCAGAGAGAACCAAGAACCCCACAATCCTCCTCCTCTCCTCTCCTCCCTTCTAGCACTGATGAAATTCCCCAGTTGGGTCATGCAAGAAAACAACCAATCCCAGAGAGCACCGAGGGCATCCCAAAATTCTCTTATTCTTCCCTATCACAACAAGGACTATTTCTGGGGTCCCTGCGCTCTCTTTTTCTTGACCTGGCCTACCCTGCAGGGTGGAGCAGACTCCCTCCTCCCTCCCTCCCTCCCTCCCTCCCACAGCCTCTTCTTTTCTCTTACCTTTGTCTGCAGCTCCCTCTGCATTTCCCCAGAAGCTGCTGGGCCCTCCTCTTCCTTCTCCTCCTCCTCACAGTTTGCAGGGGGCCGAAAACCCATATTTTTACCCAGGCTCTTTAGTGTTGCCATGTTTGTGTGCGTGTTTTATATTTGTTATGCATTTACGTTCTTTTTATGGGTGGTTTTATGATATCTGTGTAAGCTTTGCAGAGCCATTAAGGGCACGAGAAGCATATGAATCTCCTGATTAAACACAAAGGCCTTTCGGTCTTCCGAAGGATTCATAGGACCCCCGTTCAGGCTGCTTCCCACCCCAGGACCTCCCCGGTGCCGGTCTGGCCTCCTGAACTGGTTTGAAACCGGTGCTTGAACCCTCCTCGGCTCCCCTCTCCATCCCCCTCCAGAAAAAACCCAGGCTGTTGTCTCCATGCAAACATAAATCTTTGGCAGCTTCTGATGATTCCTTCCGTATCCAAAAATCTGCCCTTCACTGTCTCGGCGGGACTGTTATCGTGGCTGTAACACCTTGTCTAATAAAATGTCGCCTTTTGCTTGATAACCGACGTCTGCTCCTATTGTCACCTCGTGGTGCAGAGGAATTCTTGGAGATTCCTAGCAACCCTCCCCGGTGCTGGGTGCAAATGCCAGGAGCGGGGGAGGGAAGCCCACCAAGCGGCCCCCAAGCCTCAGAATGGATGCAGCTCAGGGTTGTTGTTGTTTTTCCTGGCCGCAATTCCATGCGAGGAGCAACACAACCCCCACCTCCATTTCAGGTGCGGCTTTGTGCCTTCTGGGTTGGTTGTGGAGATCAAAGGGAATCACTGCAGCTGCAATTAGCACAGGTGAATTTGCCTCAGTTTGGCCGATGGTGGAGATGTTCAGCTTTCTGGGTGGAAAATTCAGAGGAGAGATTTGAGTGCCCGAAATATGCAGAGTGTTTATTTTGGATCACTTGCGGTCTCTCGATGATACTCAGATTATGTGGTGTTTATCCTGCCTTTTTGTTTTCGGAATATTTGGATGTTTTTAAAAGTATCTTTGATCAATTTTCTTCTTCTTCTTCTTCTTCTTCTTCTTCTTCTTCTTCTTCTTCTTCTTCTTCTTCTTCTTCTTCTTCTTCTTCTTCTTCTTCTTCTTCTTCTTCTTCTTTCTTCTTTCTTCTTTCTTCTTTCTTCTTTCTTCTTTCTTCTTTCCAGGTTGAATCTCTCCTTGTTCCGTTTCCATCCATCCTTCTCTCGCCTCTGAGTGTTTTGGAAAATAGCTTGACCCCCTTCCTCCTCTCTGGGGCAGCCCCTCAAATATTGGAAGACTGCTATCATGCGTCCCCTGGTCCTTCTCTTCACTAGACCAGCCAGGCCCAGTTCCTGTAACTGTTCTTCACCGGGACCTGATGAATTACATCCCAGATTTCTGAAGGAGCTGGCAGATGTCATCTCAGAACCTTTGTACCATTTCTTTCAAAAATCCTGGAGCACCAGGGAACTACCAGAGGACTGGAAAAGAGCTGATGTGGTTCCCATCTTCAAAAACAGGAGGAAACACAAACCCAGGAAACTACAGACCAATCAGCCTAACATCAACACCGACTAAATAGGAGCCAGCAGTGTGCAGTGGCAGTTAAAAAAGTCAATGCAACCCTATATTGCATTAACAGAGAGATTCAATCAAGATCAAGGGAGGTACTAATACCACTCTATAAACCTTAGTAAGACCACACCTAGGATACTGCATCCAGTTTGGGTCACCATAAAAAAGATGTTGAGACTCTAGAAAAAGTGCAGAGAAGAGCAACCAAGATGATGAGGGGACTGGAGGCTAAAACTTACAGTGAACGGTTGCAGGAACTGGGCCTGGCTGGTCTAGGAAAGAGAAGAACCAGGGGAGACAGGAGAGCATCTTCCAATATTTGAGGGGCTGCCCCAGAGAGGAGGAAGGGGGTCAAGCTATTTTCCAAGGCACCCGAAGGCCAGAGAAGGAACAATGGATGGAAACTGACCAAGGAGAGATTAACCTGGAAATAAGGAGGAATTTTCTGACACGGAGAGCAATCAACCCATGGAACAGAAGTTGCCTTCGGAAGTTGTGGGAGCTTCATCCCTGGAGGCTTTCAAGAAAAGACTGGACTGCCATTTGTCAGTAATGGTGTAGGCAGGGTCTCCTGCTTGGGTGGGGGGTTGGTCTAGATGATCTATAAGGGTCCCTTCCAACTCTGTTAATCTGTTAACCTGTTAATGTTTGAGCCTCCAGTCCCCTCATCATCCTGGTTGCTCTTCTCTGCTCTCTTTCTGGAAACCTCTTTTTTATAGTGTGGTGACCAAAACTGGATGCAGGATTCCAGGTGTGGCCTTCCTAAGGCTTGATATAGAGTGGTCTTAGTACCTCCCTTGATCTTGGTTGTATCCCTCTGTTAGTGCAGTGTAGGATTGCCTTGGCTTTTCTGGCTGCCGCCGCACACGACTAGCTCATATTTAGCTGGTTGTCCAAAGCCTTCACGACGGCTCTATCAAGTCTGCAACTTATTTCCTGATTGCCTTTTTCCCTGAGAAAAAGAGAGAAGCTCTGCATCGCTTCAGTCTCTCCATTGTCAATTCTCAGGCTGATGGCTGCCATTCGTTTTACATTTAATTTTAGTCCCATTTCTTTGCCGTGCTCCTTTTATTACTACAGCTTGGGGATGATTTGCATTTCCACCTGCCAGACGAGTGTCATCAGTGCCAGGGTGGGTGATTGATGCTTCTTCCTCCAATTTTAAAACCACACCCCTCTTCTTCTTCCCAGTCAAGCCTCCCTCGGTATATATTCAGGCACGCCGTATTGGCTGAACGTGGTCAAATATTCCTTGGCACAACCCGTAGCTGACGTTTGATCCTCGTGCCATGGCATACGAGGATGAAACTGGGTGAGAAGTTGTTGAACCTAGATTGTGTACGGTACACCCTGAATGTAAGATGAAAGCTGCTTTCTGTTCCTTTGCGGGAAGTCCTTTCACTGCTTGAGCTGTGATTGTGTAGGGTTTTCTTCTGCAGAGGCAGAGGGGGGTTTCAGCAGGTTCTGACCAGTTCTGGAGAACCAGTAGTGGAAATTTTGAGTAGTTCAGAGAACCAGTAGTAAAAATTCTGATCGGCCGTGCCCCCATCTATTCTCTGCCTCCCAAATCGCAGCTGAGGGGCTGCCACAAAGAGGAGGGGGCCAACCTATTCTCCAAAGCACCAAAGAGGGCAGGAGAAGAAGCCACAGATGGAAACTCATCAGGGAGAGAAGCAACCTAGAACTAAGGAGAAATTTTCTGACACTGAGAACGATTATAATCAGTGGAACCTGCTTGATTTGATTTGATTTGATTTGATTTGATTTGATTTGATTTGATTTGATTTGATTTGATTTGATTTGATTTGATTTGATTTGATGTTTATAGCTGCCCATCTCAGCCAACGACTCAGGGAACGGTGGGTGGACTGGAGGTTTTCAAGAAAAATGTTACAGAAGAAGACAGAATAACGGAATCGGGAGGGACCTTGGAGGTCTCCTACTCCAACCCCCCCCCCACTGCTCAAACAGGAAACCTGCTACCAATCTACATAGATGAGACAATCCTTTGTCCATGAGGCAACAAAGACTCCTTGGGCCTTGGGGAAGGGGGTTGGATAGAGGACCTCCAAGGTCCCTTCCAGTGCCAGGATTCTAGGATTCCTCATTTTCAGGGCAGAGAAGAAATCGGAAGCCCCCAACTCCTCCCGTTCCCCACCCCACAACTGCAGAAGTCACTCGCTGGATTAGCATAGATTATTGCTCTTTGTTGGTGCAGACGAGGTAGCAAAGCTTTCAACCCTCATATTAGACATTATTAAGCTCTGATTTTATTGTATTCCCTTCTGAAGGGGAACTTGGCAAAGGCCTGATTTGCAATGCGCTTCCCACCCACCCACCCACCCCCCTTTGTGGAGGGGCCCCTTCCTCCCCCTCAATATGTTGCATAATGTATGCAAACAGCTTTGGCAAGTGCTGCATTTATGGGTTCGCACCATTTATATTTCATGGGCGACATTCTTACACTTTTTATTTTCCGCTATTAACAGAAAGAGATTAGAGCACTTAACCAGAAAATCAGAGACAGGAATGAATGCATTTTAATAACACCAAGCGGAGGCTCTAAATGGGGAAACGGGGAGGAAATGGGTTTAGGGATTTATCTGACCTTTAACAAAATATCTACAGCCTTGAAATTGGGAATCTATCACTGTCTGGGATGCTCGGGTGGGAGAGAGCCACGCCAAAGGGACTGCGGAACTCCTGTCAACTGGAAGGGTGGGCTATGGAAACTTTGCTTGGTCTTAGAACATAGAATAACAGAGTTGGAGGAAGCTTAGGGGTCTTCTAGTCCACCCCTTTGCTCAAGCAGGACATCCCATACCATTCCAGACAAGTGACTGTCCAGTCTCTTCTTAAAAGCCTCCAGTGATGGATCATGTACAGTTTCGTTCCACTGATTAATTGTTCTCATTAACAGGAAATTCCTCCTTAGTTCTAAGTTGCTTCTCTCCTTGATTAGTTTCCACCTATTGCATCTTATTCTGCCCTCAGGTGCTTTGGAGAATAGCTTGACTCCCTCTTCTTTGGGGAAACCCCTGAGATATTGGAACATTGCTATCCTTCTTTTCATTAAACTAGACATACCCAGTTCCTGCAACCGTTCTTCATATGTTTTCACCTCCAGTCCCCTAATCCTCTTTGTTGCTCTTCTCTGCACTCTTTCCAGAGTCTCCACATCATTTATGCATCATGGGGACCACAACTGGATGCAGGATTCCAAGTGTGGCCTTACCAAGGCCTTATAAAGCGGTACCAATATTTCATATGATCTTGAGTCTTCCCTCTGTTAATGTTCCAGGCAGATCCGCCCCATCCCATCCCCCAAAAAGCCTGGGGTATGTAAGGGAACAGCTTTCTATCCCAATCCAGAGCTTCCCAGATATGGTGGGTGTAACACCCAACATTTTCAGCCAACACTACCAGGATGAAGCAGGGGTGTCCAATCTTGGCTGATTTAAGACTTGTGGGCTTCCCCTCCAAGAATTCCTCAGCCAACCATGCCTGTATTTTTCCTCCCACTCCCTAGAGCAGAGAGATCGCAGCGGAAGGGATTACAAGAGAGTAAGCAAGGCACAATGAGGCTACACATGGAAAAGAGTGCCAGGGAATTCTGGGAGTTGAAGTCCACATGTCTTGAAGTGGGTAGGGTTGGACACCCACGATGAAGAGGAGGCCAGCCAGAAAAGACCAAATTAGACTAATTCATAACCTACTGGGTTATTCATGTATTTATTTGTTTATCCCATTTATATGGCAGTCCATTTCTGCACGACTCTGGGCAGTGAACAGAGTTAAAATAGAATAAAATCTATTATTATACACGCTGCAAAAGTTAAAATCCACGGCAACTAAGCAACATCAACCCAAACCATTAGCGTAACCAAGAAGCAGGTCCCTGCACAGCCTCGGTTAGCCACGATTAGCTATGATCCGTGCCCTCAATTAGCTATGATCTGCAAAGCGCAATCACGAAATTAAGGGGCTGTGAAACCCAAAACCGTGTTCAAGAGTCGAATTGCGGCTTTATTTTCAAGACCATCACAATAAGAACAAAATAGCTCCCCAGGCTGCCTACTGCAGGGGAAGGCTGTCTCTCACACACAGAGCGTGGCCCTTGGCAGGGGGCAAGTAGGGAACCTAGAAGCATCCCAAGCCCCTTGGACTGTGTTTGCTGACTGGGCATCTTTCTTGGCCCTCTTCAGGGGAAGATCGCGGGTCCCTTCAGAGAGGCTGGCTGCTTCCTCCAGTCTAGTGGTGGAAGAATTGGGCTGAGTTTTGAGGAGGTTTAATCTCCCGATATATGAAAGACCGGTTGGTCATTGTGGGTCAGACAATCGTTCCTCTTCAAGACAATATTTGTAGCTCAGGGTTGACCGAATGATGTTTTCTAGTTAATTCATAAAACATCTGCAAGAAAAGAACCAAATTCAGAGAGCACCACGGACCCCACAATAATTGTCTTCCTGCTTCACTTGCTCCTCCTTCTCCTCCTCCTCTCCTCCTCCTCCTCCTCTCTTTCCCTCTCCTCCTCCTCCTCTCCTCTTCCTCCTCCTCTCTGCAAACCCTCCTAGCACGGGTGATGTTCCCCAGTCGAGTAATGCAAGAAAACAGCCAAGCTCTGAGAGCGCCAAGGACCCCAGAGTCCTTCTTCTCCTGATGGGCGCCTTCCTTTCCCTTTTATCTCCTGCCAACACCGCCTGCCTCCTCCACTTGCCATTCCTTTGCGGTCCAGCTGGCCATGGATAAAAGCAGCGAAGGCCATTCATTTCCCGCAACAGTCAATCTGGGCTTTTAATTTAATCCCGTGTCCTTCTGAGGCATCGCCGGTTGGCCCAGCCCTTGACAGAGCAAAGGGGAGGCCGAGGCGCCTGTCTCCTTTCAGGGTCGAGCTGCTGCTCATTCCCGGATTTTCGCGGAAGGCAGGCAGGCAGGCATGTAAAGCAAGGCAGGATCGTTCCTGCTGGGTGATGGGGAAGCCATGGTCCCCCGCTGGGAGATTTATATTTTGCAGAAGGGCAGAGCTCGGCAAACATCTCCTGGGCAGCTCAGAGGGCATGTTGGCAACACAATTAAAGGCAGATCCTGGTTTTAAGAAGCAGCCGGATCCACCCAGTATTTGCTGCACAGCAGCTCAGTTTAATTCCAAGTAGGTCTCCAAATCTCTGGACTTCAGGCTCTGGATTTTCTTTTTTTTCCCCTTCTTCTTCTTCTTTTTAATTCTCTGTTTGTTCAAATGCCAGGGGGCCCCTAGAAATAGCAACCCAGCAATCCTCCTTTTTTTCTCCTCTTTCCTTTCTTTCCCTTTTCCCTTCCCTATTTTCCCTACTATTTACTTTTGTATTTTCTTTCTATGCTATGCTATAAACTAATCAAAACTCTTTAATTCTTAAAAAATAGAAATAGCAAACCACAACGAAATCCCATCAGTTTCAGAATGGGAGACCAAGGGGGGGGGAGAAGGGGGGCCGGTGTTGCGACAGGCGCCTTTAAAACTTGACTTTTTTAAAAAGCAGAAATCTGATAAGATTATTTCTTGACACCGTGGGATAAATGGCGCAGGCTGTGTGCTCCATCAACCCTGGGTGGTTATGAACAAGGGTGATGAGCGAGACGTGGAGCATGGAAGGAGCGGAAGGTGGGAGTGTATCTGGCAGGAGCTGGCAGGTCGGAAATCTGGGCCACTGCAGATTTTACAGCGACAGGACAAGGCGGTGCCAGCATGAGACGGGCATCTGCAGGGCATGTCAGGAAAGCCAAGATAGCAGCCAAAGCTTTGCCATCATGACTTCTCCCTCACCTCTCCCTCTCCCTCTCTTTCTCTCTACCTCTCTCTCCCTTTCTCCCTTTCTCTCTCTCTCTCACTTTCTCTTCCTCTTTTTCATTCTTTATCTCTTTATCACTCTCTCACTGTCTCTTTCTCTCTCTCTTTCTCTCTTTCTCCATCTCCTCTTCACTCTTTCTCTTGGTTTCTCTCTTTATCTCATTTACTCTTTCTCTGTTTCTCTCCTTCTCTCTCTCTCTCTCCTTCTCTCACACACATTTTCTCTCTTTCTTCTGTGAAATAGCTGAGAGAGCAACCAGAACAGCACAGAACAGAATAACAGAGCTGGAAGGGACCTTGGAGGTCTTCTAGTCCAACCCCCTACTCACATAGCAGACCCTATACCACTCCAGACAAATGGTTTTGTCCAATCTCTTCTTAAAAACCTCTGGTGACGCAGGCCCACGACTTTGGAAGGAAGCCATTCTGCTGATTAATTGTTCTCACTGAGAGGAAATTCCTCCATATTTCCAGACTGGATCTCTTTAATAATTTTCCACCGGTTATTTCTTGTCTGACCCTCCGGTGGTTTGGAAAATAGGTAGACACCCTCCACCCCGGCTTTTCTTAGTGGCTGCCCCTCAAATATTGGAAGATTGGTAACCCAAAATGGAGCTCATTTGGTAATCTGGTTAGCAATCCTGAGGCCAGCCAGCTCACCTGTAGAGTGACCCCCTTATTTTTAAGGGCTCCCCCATCTACAGCAGATCCCTCCCTTCCAGTATCAGCCCCGGCTTGAATCTCCCTGCCCCCCACCTGTGCCCCTCTCTTGCTTGCTTGTGCTCCTCTGCCATGTGAACCCATCAAAGTCTGATCTTGATCTGCATCTCGGCTAAATAAGTCACCTGCCAGGGAGGCTTCCTTCATCTGACAGCAGGAAAAAGGTGGCAGCAATTAGCTGTAACTATTTCATTTTAGTCAAGTGTCCCATTATAATTTGCATTTCACCTTTTAATTGCGGTTGCCAGAGGACACAGGCGCCGGCTGCCTCCCGCTTGCCACGTGTAAAATATGCCCAGGTTATAAAACGCAGACAAAACGCCTTGGAGAGGGACCGAGCCTGAATACTTTCAGGGCAAGATTTGATTAATGGACAGAGAAGCCAGCCTGGCTTCTGCCTCCGGGTCTCTGGGGTTGGATGAATCCCTCCTCCTGGGCTGGGGAAGGGTCCGTCTTGTGGGGAGGCATTAGCCAGAGGTGGGTAAGGAGTGGGTCACTGATGCCAAGTGATTGCTGGGTGGCGAGCTCAGCTCAGACTGAGGCTGCCCTCCAAGGAATGAATTGATTAGATTTTATTTGGTTGCCCACATCATACAGGTGACACTGGATGGCTGAGGATATATTAAAAATAAGTAAACTGCACAGACAAGACAGATGAAACACACAACAGAGATTAAACAACAGCAATCAACACAGCTGGGAAATGGGAGAGAAGAACAGAGTTGGAAGGGACCTTGGAGGTCTTCTAGTCCACCCCCCTGCTCAAGCAGGAGAGCCTATATTATTTCAGACAAGTGGCTGTCCAGCCTCTTCCTTAAAATCTGCAGTGATGAACCAAAAAGAGCTTTTTTTTCCAAAAGGCAACTGGACTTTCTGGTTTTTTCTTTTGAAGACGTTTTGCTTCTCATCCAAGGAGCTTCTTCAGTTCTGACTGGAGGGTGGGGAAGGGAAGGATTGATACTCCTTGCAGACAGCTGGGCATTGGCATCCCTTTAGAGCTGTGTTTCTCAACCTTGGAAGCTGGAAGATGGGTGGACTTCAACTCCCAGAATCCCCCAGCCAGCGCTGGCTGGGGGATTCTGGGAGTTGAAGTCCACCCATCTTCCAGCTTCCAAGGTTGAGAAACACTGTTTTAGAGGGTCATTGAGGCCACTTGGGGGTTTCTCTGTGTCCTCAGGGTCACCTGAGTGGTGCAAATGGGTGTGGAGCCTTCTTGGAACTGTTGAAAGAGGAAACCTGTCTTGGATGAGAAGCGAAGTCCTGTTGCTTCTTTTCCTAAAGCACCTTTCAGAAAACCATGTCCTGGATGACTGAGAACCTCCATAAACCCCCAGTGATGAAGCATCCACCACTTCTTGTGGCAAGCTGTTCCACCGGTTAATCGTTCTCACTGTTAAGAAGTTTCTTCTTAGTTCCAGGTTGCTTCTCTCTTTCATTAGTTTCCATTCGTTGCTTCTTCTCCTGCCTTCTGGTGCTTTGGAGAAGAGGCTGACCTCCTCTTCTTTGTGGCAGCCGCTCAAGTATTCAAACACTGCCATCGTGTCACCCCCTAAGCCTTCTTTTCATTAGACCCTAAACATAGCCAGTCCCTGCAACCCTTCTCCATATATTTTAGCCTCCAGCCCCTTTGAGGTCGCATTGCTTCTTCTTAGTACATGGAGCATTTGCCACAGGCTCCTTTCTCTCTTCTCGGGGCAAAGCTTTGATCTAACCACTGGGGACATTCTCTTGACTTTTTCCAACCATGCGCCACCAACATTCCTGACCAAGGAAGTGAAAATTCCTTAGATCTCAGGGTTCCAAGTAATGCACCCATAGCAAACGTAACTCCGAGGCAGGTAGATTCCTCGAAGAACACATTTATTGGAGAGATCCTATTGGCACAGGCTGATTAAAACCGGCTCTAAAGATTCCCACGGTTTTTACCTGATTAAAAGTAAAATTTTCCTCCCTTCTCCAAACAATCAGTCCCATGGTCCAATCAAGGTGCTGTCCGGTTGTCTGGAAACTTCACTCCTCCTCTCTCTGACCATCTATGGGAATGTCCTTGATTCTCAGGAGAAAACTATTTTGCTTTGGCTACAAAATCCCTGCTACCTCTTACTCCGCCCTCCCTCCCTCTCCCTCAGCTCCAGTGGCAACACTGAAGCCTCCAAGATGGCCTCGGTCAGGCCAGCTTCAGAGTTGACACTCTCTGTGTCATCATGCACTGCCGTTCTTTATATGTTTTAGCCTCCAGTCCCCTCATCATCTTCGTTGCTCTTCCCTGCACTCTTTCCAGAGTCTCCACACCTTTTCTGTGATGTGGTGACCAAAACTGGATACGTAATTCCAGGTGTGGCCTTTATAAAGTGGTACTGATATTTCACGTGATTTTGATTCTATGCCTCTGTTTGTACAACCAAGGAATTGCGTTGACTTTCTGGGCTACCGCTGCACACGGCTGGCTCATGTTTAAAGGATCGTCCACTAGGACTCCAAGGTGCCTCTCGCAGTTCCTGGTTTTGAGCCAGGTCTCACCTAATCTGTATTTGTCCCTTTGGTTTTTCCTGCCTAAGTGTAAAACCTTTTTTTCCCTCCACATTAAGTTTCATGTTGTTGCTGGGGCCCATTGTTCATGTCTGTTGAGATTCTTCTTGGCGCTTTGGCCAGCCTGCGAAATGCTAGTTGTGCCGGGAGACGCAACTCCCCTTCTATGTTAAAAGATAAAGATTTTTTTTTTAAGCTGACGGGTTTATCTGGAGAGCCTGACAAGGGGTTTGGTGCCCACCGCTCTGCCTCTTGCCCTGAACTGGCCGGGGTTAAGAGCCGATTGGTGTAAAAGCCTCTCCCAGGAATCTGTGCCACTCGGGAGTCACTCCCCGCCTCCTGGCAGTGATGGATGAGTGAAGGGAGCCATTAAGGCCCTCCTCATACAGCTGCCCCCCTGTCCCCCCTCCCCATGCGGTGAAGGATTTTCAATGCCGGCTTTAATTTATTTTTAAATGAAATTTGCTATTGATTCTGGATTAAACGAGTGGATCTTAGAGCAGTTACTACTGACAGCACTGCCAAGGAAGCCGCAGGGCAGGACGGGGCACCTCTCTAGGGCAGAGAAAAAAACCACCCCCTCCCAAATTAATTCCTGAAGGGACAGCACTCGGCTGTTCTTTCACACGCAGGCTGAATAATTGGGGGGCTGCCCTTCCCTCGTGGCCAGGGACCTCTGCTGCCCAGAACAGACCCAGATGGTGCCTGCTTTGCCAGCCTCTTCCAGCCACTCGAGAACCAGAAAGGGGGTCTCCTCCTGAGCAGAGTTCCTCCTGAGGAGGGGGGCGCTTTTGATCCACGTGAGCAAAGTGGGCACTGTCACAAATTGGGTCTCTGGATCTTCAGCAATTACAATGGAAGCCAAGAGCATCTCCTGGGCAGGAAGATGGGGTCCTACACAATTGGGAAGGGGCTCCTGTTTGGGGAGACAGTGTGTTGGATCTGGCCAGCAGGTAGTCCTCGACTTACGACCTCAACTGAGTCCAAAATTTCCATCACTAAGCAAGACACTGGTTAAGTGAAGTTTGCCTCACTCAACAACCTTTCTTACTACCGTTGTTAAGTGAATCACTGCAGTTGTGAAGTTATTAACAGGGTCTGCCTTCCCCATGGACTGCTTGTCTGAAGGTCGCAAAAGAGGATCACGTGACCCCTGGGGCATGGCAACCGTCATAAATACGAATCAGTTGATAAGCTTTGGAATTTTGGTCACGTGACCCTGGGAATGTGGAAACGGTCGTAAAGGTGAAAACTGGTCATAAGTCAGGGCTGTTGAAACTTTGAACCGTCACTAAACGAATGGTCATAAATCCAGGATTACCTGTACTTCCCCATTCTCCATGGCCTCCACCAGAGATCTCAAGAGGTCCTGGGCTTCAGAGTGACCAGTGGCCTTGGCTTGGGATGGTGGAGGACAACTATTGTGGCAAGAGGCTGCAGATGTGCCCATTTTCCCTGAAGTGGTGATGGACAGAAAATGTCCAGAGCTAAGAGTCCTTGGATTGGCATCTTCCTTGCTGAGCAACCACAGCTGTCCAGAGCTTTTCTCCAGCCTGGATGGGGTTCAGGACTGAACCCTGACATTTTGGGGTGCAGAGACAGCTGATGGACAGCACCCCCCAACACTGGGTCTGCCCCTCTCCAGGGAGAACCTCACAGCTGCTCCACATCAAGCTATCTGGGCTACTACCCAGTTACTATTACCAACTCCACATTCGCAGCCCAATTTATGCCAGGCCAAAATTCTGTCTGAGCGAGATGGATGACCTCTCTCCACCCTGCCTGGGTTCCTCTGGTGGGGTACAGAGTCACAGGGTCCCACACCCCACCACAAAAACCCCGGCAGGGTGAGAGAGATCATCCATCTGGGTCAGGCAGAATTTTGGCGGGGCTTAAATTGGGTTACCAATATCAGCTGCTGGAGAAAACGTGGAGGCACATTTTGGCAGTAGCAGCCACAGTGAAGGTTGCCCTCCCCACCGGTGGCCCATTCCCACGCCACGTGGACGCCCCTGTCCCACCAAAGACGATCTTGGCTTAGACCTTGAGGGGCTTCAGGGGAAGCCAAACTGGGGTGGGGGTCTCGGCTGGACTTGTCCCGCGGTCCTAAGAGAGCTGCTGAGTTCAGTCACGCGTTCGGTAGCCGCCGTGGGAACCCAGCCGACCCGATGTAGGCGGGCGGGCGGGCGGGCGTTGCGAGCGAGCGGGCTCTGGGCGCTGTCCGCGGTCGTGGTGCTGAACCGGCGAGTCCGTCCCGGGTGGAAAGGCGGCCGGGGAGGCGCTTCGCTTAACGGCTGCCGGGGCGCAGGCGTGGGAGGCGCGCAACTCAGCCAGGCTCGTGTCCGGGCGCGCGCCCAGGAAAGGGCTCCAGACCCAAAGCGGCGCCCGCGGGCTCCAGCATAACAACGGCCAGGGAAGCTGGGCTTCTCTCTTGCCCCCGCCCCCAACACCCATCCCGCGGGAAGGACTGAGCCGGCCTCCCCGCGGGGTCGCCGGAGAAAAAGGGGGGCAGCCCACCCTCCCCTTGCTGGAAGGTGGGGAGCCAGATTCAGCCACCTCTATTCGCAGACTGGAAAACCCCATTCGCGCCCCCTTTGGAAAAGGGAGGAGGGGGAGGCCTGCTCGATCCTGGGCTTCTCCGCCCCAGTCCGCCCACGGGCAGGCTAGGCAGGCAGCCCCCTCCCCCGCCCGCCCGCCCGCCCGCCGGGGCTTCTAAAAGGTCCCTTCGGAGAAACTTTAGCGATCAATCAAGCTCTGCTCCGAATCCCTCCGCCGGCACGCGAGAGAGCGGGAGCGCGCGCGCGTGGGAGAGGGAGAGAGCGAGAGAGCGGCATCCGCGGCACGGCGGCGCCCTCCGCCGTAGGGAAGAGTCCCGCAGTCTCGGGCTGGCGAGCGGAGGAGCAGGCGGCAGCGGCAGCGGCGGCGGCGGCGGCGGCGGCGGAGCGGGCTGGGGACGCGGGCGGCAGCTGCTCGGCTCGGCGCCCCCCGGATGTGAGAGGCGGCCAGGCAGGGGAGCAGGATGGGGGGCGCCTTCGGCCTGACCCTGGCGCTCTGCCACTCTCTGGGGCTCTACCTGCAGCTCGGCGCCGCTTCGCGACCCCCGCAGTGGGAGAACCAGATTTCGGGCAACGGTGAGTCGGGAGCGGGGGGGAGGGGGAAGGGCTGTGAAAGAAAGGGGTGGGTCGCCCCCGCCCCCCACGATCCTTCGCCCGCCGGCTGCCATGCGGGGCCCGGCTCCCCATTCCCAGGGGTCCCCTCCGTGTCTGGGATTCTTGCCAGGGGCCCTCCCAGCCCTGGGGGAGGTTTCGCGACCGCGATCAGCGTGGCCCGGGTGGGCTGAGCTCTCGGCGGCTCCCCGCGGGCGGGTGGGGGCGCCCGGGTGCCGCGGGAGACGGCTTGGCCTGGCGTGCGCCCGGTGCCTCGTCGGTGGAGGTGGGGGTCGCGCCCCGTCGGCTAAGGCAGGCCGCCCGCCGCCCGTCCGCTCAGTTGGCCGGCATCTCCGGTCTCGGTTGCGGCCGAGAAAGGGGCTCCGTCGTGCTGCCGGAGAGGGAGCGGACCATGTTACCGGGAGGGGGGGCGAGGGAGAGATGTTACCGGGAGGGGGGGCTTTGTCTTCGGGAGCGGCCGGGGGCTTCTAGGCTCACTTGCAAGGTGGCCCCCTCCCGGGCGGAGTTTGGGAGGGGGAACACACCAGGAACGAGGCAGGTGATGCTGGGGAGCGCCAAGCGACCCTCGCCCCTCTGCGCTGCCTGGAGGGACTGGGTGTCCCCGCCCGATTTTTCGGCAGTCCTCTCCAACTCCCTCCCCTCCCCTCCCCTCCCCGGGTTTCTGAAAAGCTCTTCCCTTCTTTGTGTGCGAATGTTAAAGTGGGGGGGGGGAGGTCCTTTCCCATTTTCCCGGTCTCCCAGGCAAGGTAAGCTCCTTGGGCGCCCCGTTTCAGGACCGGATAGCCTGGCCAGGAGCCCCTTTGCCCACCGCCCATCTTCCCCGGCTTTTAGAGCAAGTGGCATGGATAGAGCGGCTCCAGAGGTCGGGGGCGGTGGGCTTTGGCAACAAAGAGCCTCTGGGCTGCCAGGAGCTCTTGGCGGGGGTCGGCGGGGAGAGCTCCTCGCTGACCCTCTTCAGATGGGCTTCCCGGAGACGGGGTGGGACTTTTTCTTCTCCTTCTCCTTCTTTTTCTCCTGTGTGAGAATGAGGTCGTTTGTGGTCATTTCTTTCTTCGGACCCGTCTCTGGGACAGAGAGAGCGATGGGAAGGGGAAAGTGACGAGAAGGGGACGAGGCTGGCCTGAAACGGAGGAGCAGAAGCGGCGGGCTGGGTGCTGGTGTCACCCTCTCTTCCTCCCTATCCCTTGTGGCTCCTTCTGGTCTTTGCTCCCTTGCACCAGAGCCTCCTGGCAGGAGTAGCAACCGGTGGGTCACTTAGCCCCCCCCCGCCTCCCGAGGGTCCAGAAGCCTCCGGTGCCAGGAGAGCGAGCGAGCGAGCGCCCAACCTCCGCCTCTTTAGACCCACGTTCCTCTCCGGCGGTGGCGGCGCGGCAGCTCCGGCGGGGAAGACATTCGCATTCTTGTCTTCTCCTGCAGGCCGCGGCGGCCTCCCGGATGCGCCAACTTTTCGGGGGCTCCTCCAGGACCCTCCCCGCCTCCCCTTCTTCGGTCGACCTGGGGACCCCTTTCTCGGGGGCTGTTTAGAGGGGAGGGGGAGTTCGACTCGGGCAGGGGGCACCGAGGAGCGCCGAGACGTTGCGATGCCTTCGTCTCCCGGCCGCCTCTCGCTCAACCGCAGCGGCACCGTTGATTCACGAGGCCACGAAGGGTGTGGAGGAACTGGGAGACTTGTTTGTTCATTTATTGATGTGTTTGCTCGCTCGCTTTGTTTATTTGCTTCTTGGTATCCGGAAGGGAAACGCCGCTTTGATGAAAGTGGCCTCCGTGGATGTGTAGATGAGGGGGCCTGTGGTTGCTGGCTGGCCCGTGGAGGAGGGTGCAAGGAAGGAGAAATGTGGAGGTGGGATGGAGCCTGGCTGGGGTTCTAAGTGATGGATGCCTTTGGCCTGTCATCTATAATCTTAACCCTAACCCTAGCCCTGATGAAGTCATCTAGATGGGTCATGAAAAATCCGCCAAGCTCTGAAAGCACCAAAGAGCCCCCAGTCCTCCTCCTCCCTCCTTCCCCCCTCCCCCTCTGCAAACTTCCGTTCCTTCCACCACTGATGATGTTCCCTAGTTGGGTAATGAAAGAAAAGCTCAGAGAGCACCAAAAACCCCACGGTTCAACCCTGAGCTACAGGTATTCTCTTCTGTTCGTATCAACAATCTTACCTGGCCTTAAGTGAAGGTCTCTGCCAGAGGCTGAAGCAACTTGGCTTTTTCTGACCATGAATCGACTTGGCCAAGAAAAGCCCCAGATGTTCTGGGCAGTTATACATTGGCTGGATTCACTGGGTGGGTCTGTTCACACAGGATGTCGTCCCCAAACAAACAAACCCTTTTCTGAGGCGAGGAGTTGGTCTAGATCTCGTACCCTGCGGAAAGGAATGTTGGCAGGTTGAACCATCCATGTTAGGAAACTAAGTCGCTTGTGTGAACTCAATTTCGGGGCCCAGCAGGGTCAGGAACAATGCAGCCAGGCAAGGACTCACTGCTCAGACTGTCAGGGGGTCAGTTCAAGACATGCCAAGGAGGAAGTGCCATCTGTGGGTGGGTGGGCGGGCAGGGAAGAGGTGAGAGGCAAGAGGGGGTGGGCAAACAGCCTAAAAAGGAACAGTTTCAGCTCAAGAGCCCCTGCATTCAAAGATAGGAAGAATGGATCTCTCCCAAATCTGGAGAGATCGAACAAGGAACCTTTCAGGAGTGTCAGTGAACAAATTCTGTCCATTCTCTCCCCACCACCACCACCCTTTTGAACAGTTTATTGATATATTTTCCCTTAACAGACGTAACTGCTTTATGAACAGTGTATTGTCTGGGTCAATTTGCTTACATAATAGTATATAATAGAATAAATATATTAAACATAAGACACACATAATAGCATTTTTCCA